>JAMZAV010001127.1:0-295694 GCA_024449915.1 Sweltsa coloradensis | reverse complement strand
AGGAAGAAAGGCAAAGCCCTTACAAAGAGACCGGTCAACTTGGGAGGGGGGGAATCTTGAAGAAGGTGACGAGCAACCGGTCAGGGGAGACAAGGGGACTCTTTAAACTTTAAAGAAACCACGTGACACACCACCATTGCGATAGAGACAGACAGACAAAAAACTTAGAAGGGCACTCGTAAGACGTAAGGATATATTCATGTTATTAAAACCGCAACTTTTATTTAAAGAACAACAAAATAAAAACCCCACAGTGCCCAATCTGGAACCCACGAGAAAAGTAAGACTGAAAACACTTTGGTCATGATTACTCGCAAAGGGAGATTTCAAGTCGATCAACGTGGCATATGGGGTAGTTAGAAGAGCACATGGAGAATCTCAAGTTTTACCACCGACAATCCTGACTGCCTTTACCTAGGTGTGTTTGAACAGGCGTAAGTTGAAGAAGAGTAACAACCCACAAATAAAATATAAAGTAATACATAATAAAGAGAATCTAAAACTCTTCTAAAGATAGTTTTTTTCCAGAACTATCCCTAACCTACCCTACCATGCCACACTCACCGTCAAGTGTCAACCGACAGTCAGTTCAAGTCGTTGGTGGAACCTAAATAGTTGGTCCAGTACACACTACACAGCACGTACATAGTTCTCAAGAGGGTCTTCTGCGGGAACTACCCAACCCTTCTTACAAACAACGCGTTCTCTCCTCGTCTTTGTTCCACCAAGGGTAACCCCAAAGCAAACGAGCAACTCCGCAGACATGTCGCAACCTGCACGCTCAGAACAGGGTGGCTACAAAATCTGCATTACATCAATCTGCATTACATCAATTATTTAAAGACTTTCCATGACCAAGTCTTGTTTAGGGAGAAATATAGAACCGTATAGATGACATGGAAGGATGTAGGATTCGTCCATTTTACACTAGGATTTGTGTTGTTGGAAGAACTAATTATTAGGGTAATAATAATAAAAAAGTAATCACGCAATTGTAATCCTATAGAGAAAAAAGTTAAAACCCCCCGGGTTTTTTAAGAGTAATTTTTGTTTTTCTGCCAAGTTGTTTTAAATTTTTTTCCGTGAAAAAATCAATAATTTACATTTTTTTTAAATTTAAAATTAAATAAAAATTAAACCCTTTTTTTTAATTTTTTAATTTTCTAATTTCAAAGGAAAAAAAGAAATTCGATTTTCCCCGAAAATTAATTTTGCCAAAAATTTCCCAATAATCGTCAAAATTAGGTTTTTTTCTCCTCGGTACGTGGGTTTAAGCCCAAAAAATTGTTTAAGGAAAAAACCCCGTAATTTTTTTTCCCCGGGGAAAATTTTCCGTTGCGACAGCCCCCTTAAAATTTCAAGAAAAAATCTAAAATAAAAGTCCTGAGAAAAAACTTAAATCGACAACTTTAGTATTATTTCGAAGAATTTTGTTTAAATCGAAAAACCCTTTCGATTTAAAAATTTTTTAAGATTGCGTAAAAATTTCACTAACAAGAAACAACCCCCCTAAAATTTTCATCCAAACGGAATGTTTGCGGACCTGCTAACAAAACAAAATAACAAATTAAAAAAAAAAAAAAAAATTGATTTTTTTGGTGAGGAAAAAATTCGTTTCGCTACCCCATCAAATTAGTAGAACATAAAGTTTTAAAGAATTTCGTGTTAAAGTTTAAAGAGTTCATGTTGTTCTAACTAGCCAAGTTGTAAAATTAATTTCCACGGGAAAATCAAGTGTAATCTGTCCATTAAATTAAGTCAATCTAAATTTTACGACTTCTCTGTTGAGTTCATTCATGATTTCAATGTAATTTTGTCACCTTTTCTCTGAACATCGTTCTAAAGTGGCCATACAGTCCGAGTTCCACGGTAAAGGCCGCAATCTCCACCACTGTGCACCGAATATCCGCCCTTTTAAACTCGGCCAGATCAATATCGTCTCCTCTCCTCTGTTCTGTTACGTGGCGGTTTACGCCCAATAGAGATACGGACCGCTCGCTCAATCCGCCATATTGATCCGTTCCGTCCGTACGACACCAGACTTGGTCCCGTCGGTCGACCAGACCCCCCTGAACAAGGCAAGGGTGGGAAAATAGTCAAAAACAGTTTTAAAACAATGCGAAACACATTTGCAGTTCTGCTCGTTGTCCTGATTGTGGGTCTATTCCGAACCCGGGTTCGATTTCCGGTCAAGTCACATATTTTAACCAAGTAATGAATGAACGTAGAAAATATTTCACCCTAACAAGAAACAACCCCCACCTAAAACGTTTTGTTACTCACTCTCATCGGACATTGGCCATTGCATCAACCACTCCGATTTTGAACACATTTTCAAGAAACCTTCGAAATTTCTCAACTAAATGGTAAATATTTCTCATGCAATTTGCCAATTGTATGATTGTTTTCACTTTTGACCGCCTTTTGCCACTTGGAATAAGAGGATTCCATAAATCTTTATCGTCATCCTTCAATTCTTAATAAACGATCACTATTGTGAGAGTAAAATGGACGACGAAAGTGAGAATGACAAAAGGGAACAAAATGCCCCCAGTGAAACTGAAAATCAAAAATCTAATTTACGTAAAATGTAACGTTTTGACTTTTGATTGATTGATATTGGGCTTTACGTTCCTTCGTCAAAAACGCAAGCTCCTGCGCTAAGGATGATGTGGGCTATGTGGGATAAAGTGGGTGAACCCATGGGATTAGTATTTTCCTGCGGGGTACACCCACACAACTGGGAAGACCCGCGTCTGAAACAGTTTTCGGATCGGGCGAACTAATTGTCATCCCCGCCAGGTTCTGAGAAGTTGTCAACTACAGACAGACACGACCTTGTCGTCGTGACGTCCACGCAAGGCGAGGGTCGTCGCCTAGCAACGAGGAAGATGATGGGAATGTGCCGTACATGGAGTGAACAAGTCGGTCGTATCGACGAGTGTGACGTTAGAGCGAGCAGAGTCGCACACACCGTACGCACAATGTCGGGCCGGCCGGGGATCGATGCGCCAACCTTGCTCGCCTGTGTGTGTTCCCGAGTCTCGGAGCGGGACCCACCCTACCCTACACAGGGAGCAATACCCTCGACCGTACAGTTCCACGCACAAAAGTTGCCCAGTTCCCACTAATTGCATGGTTTTGTTATAAGAGGATATGACTTAACGTGTTAAATTTTTATTGTTCTAGTTTTAAAATTCTTACGACGGACCACGGGACCAATCAGCCGTCAATAATCTTTACAGCCAACCAAAAGTAGTAACTTCATTATGGCAGGCCACTAAAACATTACTAACCAATCAGAATATAGGGTTTCTTATAACTAAAACAATCGGTTGTGGGAACTGGGCCTTACTTCCTACAACTTTAAGAAGCCTACAATCCAGATAGTACAAAATTCAACTCGACCGGGGATAGAACCCGGGTCCACCGTGGTCTACCTGTCCCACAAAGGGACAGGTAGACCAGTGTAGGGTTATGGATATTCTCGTCCCCTACCTATAGTTAGTTAGTTTGTTGACAGACTTTGTCAAAACTCGTAAACACTATCCATTGGTTATTGGTTTGTAATCGAAATTAAACCTTGATTAGAGTCAAAACTAAGTCAACTAAGTGTTAAATACACAATTAGATAAAATATCAAAATTTTGAATAGCAGGTACCGGTAGTGATCGTGAATAATGAATGGCGAAACTTCAAGAAGCTTACAAAACGAAACAAGTTTTAAGCTTGCTCTTCAGCCTCAGCCTCACCCCATGGCCCGTATGGTGGCCATTCAGCGAAAGAGTCGCATCGATTTCTCCCAAAGTGTATTTTCACGTACGATCTGAGGTACAGTCGAACACAAAGACTACGACGTAGATTATCACTGTAGACTACGACAGTCGGAAGGAATATAGCATCTCAGGCGGGCATTTTCAAAAATGGCCGCTATCCTAGATGCAAATTTTAAGTTTCCCCAAGGCCATCTACAAATTTCTATTTTGGATATTGAGAGTATTATACAAAATACTCCAACATGCCATGGGTAAAAGCCAGAATTGGACATACAACATTGCTCATAGGAAAAGGTCTGACTCTGACATGTGAATTCAAGACCGGTTGGAGCCCGAAACACTGTATTGAGTGGAGGAAAGTTACAACTCAATTTTCAGTGCCATTAAAACAACAAAAAAACAAAAATGTATGCTTTGTGCATTACAAATTTGCATCATATTTCCTATTTTACATGTATTTGAATTTATTTGAATTAAAATAAACCAAATAATCTTCTTGGGCTCGACTGGTAGCTAACTTCTTTACTGGCACGTCTACATTTGATCTCATTTCAATCTTCGAAGAACAATATGCAAACTACGTACTTGACTTCACTGACGCATGCATCGCCGTCAGTCCCTACATACATACATAATCGCATTCAAAGTGCCACCTTCAAGGTATGTCAGTCTGTAAGGCGAGCAAAGATATTTTTATTACCAGGAAAGTCGGCTGTTGCCAAATCTACCTGCGTTCTGCGTGGACACGAAACCGTGAGGTCACACGACGACAACCAATCAGAACACTCTTACTTCGGTAAACATTTCATTAGCTGCATCGTCAGAGATCGCGAATGTGATTGTTAATTCTTCCCTGCGACTATCCAACATGGACGTTTGTTTCCAACTCCGACAGCAAATGTCGTAAATTGACCTATTCCCTATTTAGAACGTGTGGGCGAATCCATAAAGAAAAGCTTCACTCATTTTATAAACGGTCTGTTCGGGGCTAGTGCTGAAATGCCCACTCGCAGCGGTGCTAGTAGATGTAGGTACAAACATTGCACGTTTTCCCGTTACTTTACGTGAGTTATGTTCTAGCTGGATGAGCGTACGAACGAAGCGAAGATGTCCATTTTCCACTACACTGGATGAAAAAAATCCGGAATGTTCTTTTTTCTTTGTCTGTCTGTTAGCACGATTCCGGCTAAACAGATATTCCAATTGCGATGAAATTTTCTGGAAGCCTTCGAAATCTCTGAACTTAGATCTGACACGTTTTCGAGAGCCAATCGAGAAACTATTTCTTATGAAAATCGCAATTTTTTACGATTTTTTTGATTTTTAAAAAAATTCTTCGACTTATAACAACTAACCTACATGCTTTATCCGAATGTAATGATTTTTTTACAGAAACCTTAATTTTATGAATTTTTTCACAGAACCTCAATTTTATGAATTATTATATTCCCGTGAAATTTTAGGTGTAATCGAATAATTATTTCTTATGAAATCACAATTTTACGCTTTTTTCGTTTTTAAACCAATTACGCTCATCCAACAACGCGCCTGAAAAAGCGTTTGCGAAGGTTCCTAGTGTAGATAAATACACATTTGTTTTATTTATTTCGTTGGGACTAGGTAGATCAGCTAATGGAATTAATTAAACAAACAAAACTGTGCGGTGTACGTGCATCTAGGTCTGTGACCTACGAAGTGACAACGACATAACGAACAAAATGATAAGTGGTAATTTCCTGATACTTTAATTAGTTTAATACCTGGTTAATAATTCACATAGCCACGCATGCGCGTTCACACCTTGTAATAAAGCAAAGTGTTTTGTTTCAAAGCTGCAGCAATTCTTCGCCTTATCTCGACACAAACACCTCCAAGGTCACGTGCCATGCACTCCGACCTATGCTCCCCTCTCCTCCCGACAACGATCTCACTTAGAGTCACTAGGGGGGGGGGGGGGGGGGACAACACAACACCTGGTTGATGCGACACTTCTCTACTAATGCAACCACACATTTAGAGTTTCAATAATTATTTTTTCTATTTTAACACCTGAACATGCAAACGGCATTCTAACGGGACACGCTTTGGCAATCCATATTCCACACCATCTTCTCCAAATCATTACAAAATTCAGTCTCTGTTGCCTCAATTGTGTACAATATACCCCCCCCCTTTTGTGTGTGTGTGTGGGGGGGGGGGGGGGGGTAATAAAAAATTATATTATCCCCCAGGCCAATGGTACAAAATATGGTAGGCTATCTTTTGAAAAAGAAGATTGAAAATACACATCTGCAAGTATTGCAGGTATCTGAGGTTTACAAAATCATAAATATGCAGAAAATTCAGAAACAAAATTGTAGTTTTAGGAATGTGCTTATAATTTACATCATAGCTTTAAATTAAACTTTTATTCAAAATACAATATCCAAAAATCTTTAAAAATCACGAAAAAATACATTAAAAAATACTTTTAAAAATGTCTAACTCGAATTATTAACTTAAAAGTAACCTAATTTTTACGGAAAAAATAAGTTCTGAAAGGGTTAAAAGCAAAATGACTCGCAACGGAAAAACAGATGATGTAATTCGCAAGAAATAGTATGATATTATAATATAAATTGTTTATCCCGTTGTAATTGTACTAATTTGTATAATACGAGTTTCAAACTTTCAAGGACTGAATAAATTTCTACGTAAACAATAATTAGTAGGCCTGATTGCAGTTGCAATCAATCATCGACACCAAAACAACAGAACCTCAACCGTCTTGGATAAAAAGTACAGGCACCGTTGAAGAAGACGGGGAAAGATGGAGGCAGCAAATATCCCAGCCCCATGTGGGATGCGAGCGCCTCTCCTGGTGCCACGCAGGCAGGACCCGCGCATGCGCCGGCTAGGACATTATACGTCGCGATGTTACTCTTTTGTTTTAATTTACTTAGTTCAAACACGATGATTTCTAGTGAACGTACGTACGCATTGTGCAATTGAATTATAAATAACTGAAGCCTGGATAATTTCGAAATGCACCTACACGAAAATGTGACTTTAAAAAAAGAAAATGTACACTCGCGGACAAAATAAAAGGGCGAGTTCAGTTCAATACATTAAATACAAATGTAAATGTATTTAGTGTAGACAAATTTTGTCTAGGCTGCTCCGATAGTTTCGAGTACAAATCCCGCTAGAAATTAATTCTAGCAACTTTTCGCTGTTTTGAAAGTTTGATGGTTTTGCTAATTTGTTTTCTTATAATGTTGTAAAACATTCTATGTTTTACTACATTATTATAAGGTTGGCAGTCACCAAGTGTCTTTCTTTTCTGCCATCCTCGGGACACAATTAATTAATGTGTTGCGGAACAAATAATAAATAAAATAAATACATCCGGCTTTCGTATATACGAGAAAAACCCATCATCCGCCATACTGGAAAACACGATGCACATAAGATTTGTTGCGGTTCCTTCTTGTCCGCGAGGGTGCCTCACATGGCTGTATTTTAAACTTGGTTTTAACATCAGCTCTAATGAACAAGAATCATTTGCCTGATCTTCCCGGTAGTAGAGCCGACAAGGCCCCGCCACACGTAGTAGTGAGTGGCGCTATTAATACCTTGCCGGAGGATCGACGAGTTATTGATTGCGCCCCGACCGACGAGAGAGTTTCCGCACTTCGACTCCCGACACCGCCAGGGAGCAGGACGGCAACACCGCACGCGGGAAATATGTCAGGATCAAGGGTGGACGGACGAGAAAACACCGACTGCTCGGGCGCCGATTACCAGCGCACCGCACCGACGTCGTTCAGAATGTACAGCCGGGGGAGATTAGCGTGCATTTCAACTTCACACAGAAATACTGGACCAGGTCTACACAAAGACGTGATCAGGGAGGCACAGCCGGGTGATTCTCTAAGGTCCGCGTTATAAGTGCTCGTTATATGTGATAAATAACTCCGTCACCATTGAAAACATAAGCAGGCGTTAAAGTTATATATAAATTTAACGCAGCTTAGAGAATTGCTCTGTGCAGACATTCACATAAAATGTGTTTGTTTCAAGACTTAGCTTTAGTATCTAATTCACTGTCGTAATGCGGAAGAAATAGCGCCATCCCCCCCCCCCCAATCCCCCACAGACCGTCACCGCCATTTCCGTATTCCATTGAATTGGATCATGTTTTATCAACATCAACAGATAATATACTCTTGTGGTGCAGTAATTGGCCACAAGTTATAATAGTGACATCTCTTGGCCAAAATTCTTTATTCCGACGCACGAAATATCACAAAAACAAAACAGTGACATGACGTGTTTTGGCCAACATTAGCCCCCCCCCCCCAAGTTCCTTTTTTAATACCCAACTCAGTTTTCGTCACAGTTTGTTCAATTTTGATTTACGAATTCGATGTTTACAAGCAAAACCTTCCCTCCTAAGTGTATTGTGGTCCGCGCGATCTCGGGTTCGAGTCCGGGCTGGTCCAGGCTCGAGTCTTGTCTGACTTATCGATCCAGTGGTCGCCTTCAGCCTCCGGCCCAGGGGGTGGGTGAGAGTAACGCCAGGGCAGCCAACTGCACGATACTCTTTCACCTGGCTGGCCTGCATGCGTGGCCATGTCTACCCCAGGGTTATCCCTTAGTTTCAGTTCGTTCGGCTGATTGGTATCTTGAGTTGTTTGGAATTTTGCACATCTGTCAAGGAGGTGAAACTGTGGGCTCTACAGTGGCACTTTTTAAAAAATGGTTGTAGGTGAACGCTAAAAAAAACGATTTTTACGATTTTTGAAAAGTCCGAAATTGGCCACTTTTCGTAAACAAACAATATTGATAATCTACAACTGTATGGCTATTGGCTGCCCATATATGCTTTGCTTGACAACGTAAAGTTTCATATACATCGGGTCAGGGACGGCTCGTGAGTTATTATTGTGGGGGTGGCACCTAAGTTGGATGTGTTATTCTGCGAGAAACAAAGGCGTCTGGGGCGCAGCCCCAGCCGCCGGAGGCAAATTTTTTTTCAGATAGGCCTACTAATGGTCTGAAGTATCCGGAAAATGAATATATTTTTCGAATTTAATGGTCGGGAAAAGCTCCCCTATGTGAATTGTTAATTATGGAAAACCGTCCAAAAATTTAATTATTATATGCTTGATTAAAATATTACTTACCCGAATAATGTCCCTTCATCTCCCCCGACACGCGCCTCAAACATCATGTTGGGGATTGTGAGCACACATCTATAAATACTATGTTCTTTGTACACACGTCTAACTTCTTGATGCTACTGTTTATTTACATATGAAAACATTCATTTTCTTTTTAAAATTGTTACAACACCACCTTCATTCGACCAGTTGAGAGTTTTATTTTCTTATCAATAAATAACTTTTTGCCAGCGATGTGGGCCAGTCCTGTGGAACAGTCTACACCATCCAGAATGATGCACAATAAATATTATTTGCGAAAGTAAAGTGGTCCTCCGCATCAACCCCTCATGGACCCAACACATCACATCGTATCTTTATTTAAAAATTAAGTCCACTCTTCGTTTTTTTAGTTTCGAAAAACGGTCAATCACTAGCTCATTGAAATCATCCATTTTGAGAACCAAGTCTCGTTCAATTGACAGCATTGACAAAGCAGTCAAACGGTCCTCAGTCATGGTACTGCGAAGATATGTTTTTGTTCTCTTCAAGGATGAAAAACACCTTTCGGCTTCTGGAGAGCTCATTGGCGTTGTAACTACAATGTTCAAGAGCTTCTGAATTTCACCAAATACGATTGCTAGATTATTTGACGAAACGTATTGTAGCAAAGAAACCACGCCATTTTTAATTCTTTGGAAGTCTTCTCTTGCGTACATTACTGTCAGTTCGGTTTTTAAACGAGCCTTATTCAGAAATGAATATGCTTCCACTGTTGCGTCTAGGTCTTCTTGCGGGAAAAATTTACTATATGTTCGGAAATTGCCAACCAGTAAAAGATTGGCCGCTTGAAGATGTCCAACGTACTTGAAACGGCAACTGGCGTGATTGGTGATGACGTCACACACCTCCTTTGCTGCCACAGATAGTGAAGAAACCAGAGCGTCTACTCGACTTCTTTTCTCGAGTGATTCAGAAACTTGTACGGCAATCGAATCTACGTCATCTCGGACACTTGACACAGCTTTTGAGAAGTTTTCAGTAGCTGTTTTAATCACGATAGGATTCGTTGAACGTGTTTGTGTCTGGCTGTACAGAATATCCACGTGCGGCAAGATGTTGTGAAATATCGTCAACCAGAATACAAAGTTTACATCAGACAACGTAAGACGAATGACGCTCGCTTGGGACAATGTTGACGTTGTGTGTTGAGTGCTGGTGCTCTCAATGGTTTCCATACACTCAATCAGCTCTTCTCTAGCCTCGTAAACAGTATGGACAGCCCTGGATTTAAAGTTCCACCCCGTAGCCACAGGTCTCGGCGAGCGTCTTGCTACAACTTCGTCCAGTACAGCCGTACGTTGTGGCGAGTTAGAAAAAAATGTGGTAATTGTCATCAGATTATCAAAAAACAATCTCACTTGTTGATTCTGTGAAGCCACTTGTTTCATAACAAGGTTAAGCTGATGGGCGTAACAATGAACGACGTGTGCGTGTGGATAAAACTCTTTAACGTCAACTCCTCCGTTCCTACCATTCACAACAGCGGCACCATCGTAGCTTTGACTGACTAGTTTCTCCGGAGATTTTTTTAGAAGAGGGTTTATTACATACAATATTGTTTGTGATAATGCTGTGGCGTCGTGCTCAGGTGGTTTACAAAATCCCCAAAATCGTTCAACGGGTGTTTCGTTCACTACGTACCGAAACACCATTTGAAATAAATTTGAAACATCAGTCGTTTCATCAGCTATTATCGCGACAAATGCAGTTTCTTCTATTTCTTTAGCAATTTTTTCACGACACACATACAACATGCAATCCAGCAGTTCGTTCTGTATTGTTCTAGAGGTTCCCTTAAACACGGTGGCATTTTCAATATGATCTCTCAACAAAGCGTCTAGCTCGGATGAAAAGTTTAGCAAACCTTGAAACACACCTTCTGATTCGTTATGACCTTGCAAAGCTCCGCAAAGCTTAACACAATCCACAATTTTAGACAAAACGTAGCGATTTTGTCTCACTTTCTCATTGTGTTTTTTAATCCCCAGTCTATGCCCACTGTCAAGTTCTTTTCTTGTACCAACTTTTCCAAACACGCTTAGATTGGCTTGATTGTTTATATGAGCAGGTGTATTTTCATGCTTCTTTATTTTCGCAGTTAAATGACTCAAGTCCGCCATTCCCGTTTTCGTCCATGATGTTTCGCCGCCAAAAAGTATGCAAGGAAAACAAAACAATCTATTTACAATTTCGCAACCACACATCCATTCGTTTTTTTTGTACACTTCTTCGTTAAACTTTCTTCTATATATTCGTGCGAGTGATGAGGACACTTGAATTAAATCTAATTTTGGTGTTGGTCGGCCTCGTGATATTATTTCTAATTGTTCGTCCAACGGTCGTTTTAAAAATCTGTTTACTTTTAGATCGCTTATTACCGAAGTCATATTATAATTTCACGGCACGATAATAATTTAAACACTGTTCACTCACTTGAAAACTGCTGTTGATCACACTTCACCAAACCTATCGCGAACAACTTCCACTGACTACTGACAGGACTGAGGGACGAAACGAACCGCGAACGAATGCTGCGAGCAAAATACCAATGCGTTTGAATGAAAGTAACCGGTTTCGACCCATTCACACGTGCGACTCTTGTCTGCCGGCCGGCCATAGAAAACGATGTACAGCTGTGCGCACATTCCGGAGGCACCTCCCAGGCTCCCAACCCAGCGGCAGCACTTACTGCAGAATGACTCCTGCCGAATATGCCTTGCTCAGGGCCGGCCAAAATATCCATACAAACAATCCTACGATTTATTGGGAATATTACGAGAATGGCTTCGAACCTTAAATTAGGAATTTAGTTCGCGCAGATATTTGGGGGTGCGCGTGCACCTGTGCACCTATACAGCGGGTGCTTCCTGGACGAGCGAACGCAGCTATTTGCAAACTGCCAAAATTCGCCTTTGTAGACATTTCTTCTCAAGGAACAATCTGGACATAATCTAAATAGAGAAGTAAGTTCCTTTCAAGGAAGTTTTCATAAAAAGTTACAAAGATTCTCAAGTTTTCATAGCTTTTTTTGCGACTGACTGTATAATATTAGGGCTTTTCTGGTTCTTGGATACGAATACGTTTTTGGTCAAGACGACAACAACGACGACGATACAAACCAGAAGAAAGAAGAGTAAGTTGGCACTTGGTAGTATATTATTATTATCTCGATTGATTGATTGAATATTGCTTAACGTCTCATATTTATGCAACTTGGCTAATCGAGACGAAGGAAGGGACGTAAGGGATGTCGCGGGGGGACAAGGGGTGGACAGGCATGTGCTGATCAGATCCAGCCACAAGCGTATGGGGAGGGCAGGGGTTCCCCACGTCGTGGTCGTCTCCGTCTGTGTCATCATCCGTCCGTGTTGTCGTTGTCGTCGCCGTCGGGGAGGTAGTCAAAGGGAAGGGGAAAGTCCCCGACGACGACCCAGAGCTCGCCATTAGTTTCAGGGAGAAAAACTCCCCTAATCACGGACCAAACCACGAAGGTTGCGAGTTGGAATTTGATGGCCAAGACGACGACACAACGACGACGATACAAACCAGAAGAAAGAAGAGTAAGTTGGCACTTGGTAGTATATTATTATTATCTCGAGCGTGCACAAAAACACAAACCTTAATATAAGTAATAGGTACGAAACAAACACACACTGAAGCATGCAGTAGTCACAGCCCGCAACCATCAGTAACTAACTAGGCGAAGTAGTCCGCACTATAAATAAAACTACTAAAGCGATCTATGCCAGGTGCTTCGTGAATCACGACGTATACTACAGACAATAGTCCTCAGTTCGACTCCCGAGACCACTAACTAGATAGACCTCGACACGAGCCAAAGACGCACGAGTATGACAAGGTCACCACCGAGTGGAGCGATAGGGGTAGTTACATCACAGTCACACCCAGATACTCCTATCCTCCACACTCGCGCTATTAAAAGGCATGGGCCAATGACTATAAATCATGTATTGTCAATTTGCGTAAAGATTTGCACAAATCATTAGCTTTGGTTGCTTATTACGTCTTGAAAATTTCCATGCATAATAACTACAGTTTCCCACGTTTCATTATAGCAAGTCACAGAAGGATGAGTTTCTTCCCCGTTGAAAAACGACCAAGTGATTTACATTCTATGCCCAATATTAATAAATGGGGGGGGGGGGGGGGGGGGGGGGGGGGGGGGGGGGGGGGGGGGGGTTGTAGAAACGTTCAGCATTTTTCACGATAATTCAAGACAGTTCAAAATACAGAAAATCATAACAGAAACAAGGAAATATCTCTTTATGTCTTTATGTCCCCGAAAATTGTCCAGTTTTCAGAACCAAATCTTCCAAAACCTTCAGCAACAAAATGTCAATTAAACTTGAATTTTCTATAAATTGATCAAAAATTGATTTCAATGTTAATAGAAATTAGAAATCTTAAAATGTATCGCGTACGCAAGCGAAATACGCACAGCAACTACGAGACTAAAATAACAATTTCCCTCTCGACGCCTGAAAACGAGGACAGAGAAAATCGATTACGCTCATCGGTCGAGTCGCCGTAGTTAGTTTCCTTGCTGGGCTAACTAAAACAATCAGTACCTAACTAACTGAGAGAAGATGGCGTCATACGGCCGACCAATCAGGTGGCGCCACCCCCGAAGACCAGCCAGCCGCCATCTTGTGTTGTACGTCAACTATCTCGCCACCTTGCGTCGCCCACACATCCGCCATGACAGCAGGGAGGGTACACGGGCTGACCAGGCTTCGAGTGAGGGGGGATTCGAACCCACGTCCCTTCATTTCTTATCAATCATGACGGCGGAGTTTGTTCTATGCTGCCATTCGATACAAGTGGAGGAGAATTAGAAAGATCGATGCCTTATGCGGGATTCGAACCCACGTCCAAAGATTTCTCATAAATTTGACGATATGGTATTGATCCTTTAATTTACGTCTTTACTATTGCAATGTTGCATCATGGTGCTACTTTTAGTTGAGGATAATGGAGAAATCCAAGCGGGATTCGAACCCTTGTTCTATGGAATCGGTTCCATAAGTTCGGGCTGTGACACCGACGACCAAATAGTTCACAACAGTTTGGAGCACACGACTCCAAGGGACGTGGTTAGTCGTCAGTATCGACTACGACGTAGACATGGATGTGCGCAATTATTGTTCTTCGCCCTCATCTTTCGCTGGTTTATAATAGAACCATTGTGCTATCGTGGAGAAGGAAAGCAACACCCCTCTCGCTGGTTGACGACAGTTTCCTTGAGTTTGTAAGACCACACCGTTAGAGGTAGCTAGGCACACACTTCCCTTGTCCCCCCGCGTCACCCCTTACGTCCCGCCATTGGAAAAAAGTATACATGGTGTGGTGGTAGCTCACACTTATAGAAATTGTTTTATCTTGGAGGCGCGAATAATCTTAGCTGTTAAATCGCCCTAAAACTACTAATACTAATAATACTAATACTAATAGGCACACACTTCACTCCTAGATTACTAGTGGCACATCATTAGAGTAGGTATTTGATACTGAGTAACTGAATCGGTGAACATTTCAACATACCATGTAGAACGCTACAATATGGTAATTTTACAAAAAATAATATTTTTCCCTTTTCTATTGAGAACTAGTTTAGCAGTATTCTAACGTTTTTGTGGCTATATGGAATGGAATGTTCCGTTTATTTTCCATTTACCATTAGAAGTGTAAGAAACACCCTACATTTAGGGTTTTGGTGGAAAGGAAAAACTAGATGACAAAATGCTAAATTTTGAACAATAAAATTGGTAAATATTCTAAATTAAAATAAAATAACGTATCTCTACACTTCATAGGCCTAACATCTGTTCCCGGCCGCCAGAGGCGTGTAATGTCACCCCATTGTGCGCCACGGGTGCGGTGGGGGGAGGGATTGGGTCCGCACCACGGGGGCCCCCGGCCTGTTGTGAAATATTATCATGCTGTAAAACGCTCGTTGCGTAACTGTAGAAATGTCACTCATAAAGAGCCCACTCACGTCACGTGCAAACTAATTTCTTAGTTCAATGGTGGCAGGTTTTCACATCGCCGTTATTTGGCGCCTCTATCGTCGAGGTCGGTCCTACAGGTTGCGTCATCGTCCGAGGGGGGGGGGGGGCGGTCGCACTTTCCCCTCCCCTACAGCGAGGGGGTCTTAGCAAAAACACTGTCTTGCATTTGTCGGGTTTCTTGTCACTGCTGAACTAATGAAAATCCGTGAGGTTTCACACGTCAGAAGTTAGCTCCGGCGCGGGTATTGAGCGACGCCCAGCGGCGGACCGGGGCTGAACGACCGGAGTATTTGCAATACAAACGAGCAGTGAGCTTAGCCTTGAGTGGATCATGGGGTAAGAACTTGTCAAAAATTCCTGTATTGTGACTTGTGATTTATTTTAGCCACGCCTCGCCCTTACCGTTGAACATACAATAACTCGTGTGTACCATTCAAACTTCCACACATTATAGGTTCTGGTTAGGTTCCAGAAATAGATGAGAAGCAAGAATAGACCCAACAGACTGTTGAAGACCCTTGATTACTGCTGTCTGCGCCTGTACGCACCAACTCTCGTCAAGTATGACACACACCCAATACATAAACTTCTAAAACCAAGGATCAGACGAATAGTTGCATCAACCATATCTATTGAAGTCAATTTTAGTAAAGTTCAAGGGCGCGTCAACCGTTAGGTCCAGCAGGGCAGACCCAGCCACAGGCAACGGGCGACATTGGGGACACTCTCTTGTTGTTGTCGTCCACAGTGTTTCGTACCATCGAGGGAAGAGGGGTCCCCGACGACTACAACCAGAGCTCGCCTCTAGTTTAGGGATGAAAGTGTTATGAATACATAGGTAGGAGAATCTACAAGTAGTTTGCTATAAAACTACCTCGACACGGTATAACAGCTTTGCCTGCCTGGCGATCCCGCGCCATATTGCAACGATGCACTCGAGAGCTTCGCTGAGCCACGAACAAAACCATTAATTAAAGCTTAACTGTGCTTTAAACATAGTAAATTTATCCAGTCTATCTAAAACCTACTAGTTTATACAACATACACAACATTCAGAATCTGTAAGGATACTTTAGAACAAATCACCAACAAAAATAGAAAAGTAAAGGTGTATTATGGTGCAGAATGAGGAAACGAGATGGAAAAGTTGTACGTTTGGCTCCGAGTTTATCATGGCGAGAACGAACAGAGCTGCGAGGAGGGGCCACCAACTAACTGAACATTGCGCAACGTTTTTGTGTGGAATGGAAACTTGCAACCTAGACAGTTTAACAAGATCACGTGACCCGATCAATCGGGTGCAAAACCTCATGCAACAACAACAACAACAACAACAACAACATACCGAGGTTCGGTTTCCTTATTACCCACTACCCACTACTCACCTACGAATGTGGTATCATTGATTACGGCCGGGCTAAAACGGTCCTCTCGGCGCGCGCGAGGCGAGATCCGGCAACGTCGCACCGCGCTCTGTACACTCGATGGCGCTACTATCGGCGATGCAGCGCTCGCCGGAGACGTCCAACGGAGATTACCGACTGAATACCTCGGGAAATGTCACGAAGCCCGAGACCGTGCACCCTCCCCCACTACAACACACTACACTTTCTTTGTCACCCCTAACTACCCTCCAACAAGGGAATCACGAAACAGCGACCTCGACAAGGATGTGTTTTTTTTCTCGTCTGTCACTCGAGAGTACAATAATCTCGAACCTCGCGCGAGAACGAGACCGATCGAGCGTGGTCGGTGTTGTACAATAAAATAAACACGGCCGAGTGAGTGAGTGAGTGTGTGAGTGGCTAAAATTAAACCCCTCGTTACGTTCATTGCAGCCTTCGTGTTCCACTGTCGCACCGCACGACAAGCACAGAGTATGACAGTCGTACATTCATTCCGTCCGTGCCACGAACTATGGCAGCGAGCAGACTGAACCCAGTACAGGGGAAAACAAAGGGAAACCGCTGGGAGTCTCCATTCCGTCTCCGCTAGGGTTGAGAAATTTTGTCCAGACCTAAAAAAAGCACTTGAAACAAAAAGTACAAAGTGTTTTTTTGTGTAAAAGTGTAAAACACACGAATAGATTCATATTATTAATTATTTCATTAATATTTCACTCAAGGTATTACAAGAAAAAAGGTATAAAAATATACATTTTACACATTTGAATTTCCTAAAACCCCAAAACCCTTAAAACCCACCCGGTTGGTTATTTTCTCGAAAAAAAAAACGGGTTTTTCTCAACCCTGATCTCCGCCCAAGAAAACCCCATTCACAAAGATGCACGGAGAAACGTCTCCGACTAAATCTTTCTGCTCAGAGAATACTAAAATATATGAAGATATACCTATCAATATTCATTTGCAACCATAGAATATTCATCCAAATTGCTAACTTTCTTTGTCCAGAGGAAAATTTCAATGAAAATTGTCTTGTATTTAAAACTGGGTTAATTTTTCTCGAGGAAAATTGGTATTACTTTCAATTGTCCAAGTGGACATAAAATGGCTCCCGGCCTAGCTAGCTGTAACCTCCTCCCCTACATACGTCGAGTAGAACATGGGATGGAAGGAACCGTCATGGAGGATGTGAACTGATCGAGCGCATTATTCGCGAACTATTCTGCACGAATCGTCCCCCTTCCTTCCAAACCACTATCTCCGCGCAGTGAAGGATAGCGAACCAAGCAGATTCAGCGGCGGCGACAATCTCGCTCGCGCTGTCTCCGCTCAATGCACGCAGAATCCAACTTACAAAACCAAACGCTACTTACAGAAAACTGTAGGAATGTTTCCCAACTGCAAATGCGAGATGCGACCATCGACTCGGGCAGTCTCGTGACAAGTAATGTGAGTGCGAGAGAGAGAGAAAGAGAGAGAGAAAGAGAGAGAGAGAGAACGTCGATGAGTTTTAACAGATCGAGAGATCAAGACTGCGCGTAGAGTACAGTGGCGGACATGGAAACATGCAGCAGTAGATAGAGTACAGCTCCGTTCAAAACCTTGCGACTGTGACGCACGTCATTCGTCGTGGTACAGTCGCAGACATGGAAACATGACACGGTAGAGTACAGTTTTGTTCACAACCCCACGGAAACTTGCAACCCAAGTTCACAAAGATGTAAGAACTAAGAAACTTGAAGCTCTGCCCTAGGATGTCGTGACGCGTATCGAAGCTCCATTCTCATTGGCTGGGTCTAAAGATCGTTACGGTACAACTTTCAAGTGATAAAAGTTGGTCATACTTGTTAATCATCAATCATTAGTCTTAAACCTTAGCAGTTTGTGAATTCAGCACAGTTTTCCGAATTTGCCATAAGGTGACCAAATCCTTCTTTTTAAAATACAGGTAACCCCCCACATCCGCGGACATAAGTATGAAAGGCCGGATAGTCTTTAACTTTCTTACGCTTGTGCACTTACCTGGTAATTTCCCAGTAGCTCTATCCAAAGTCTAAATCAATATGTAGCATCCGTAGATATTAGCGAGACCACTATGCAGCCACGAGCACTCGGCACTAATGATAATAACAGGTGCGGGGGGGGGGGGCTTGTTAACCGCAATCCCGGAATACAACAAAAACCGTTTAGGTTAAATAGTCGACGTTTTTGGGGGAAAACCCAAATCCCACCCGGGGGGTAAAAGAAACAACTATCTGGGGCTCATTAGGGGAAATTTGGGACCTAAAAAAAGTTTCATTGAAACGGAGGTTTGATACAGATGCCCGGGGAATTTGATCATAAAGGGCCCAGATTTGAGAGGGGAATCGCTTTAATGGTACTTCAAAATAAAGGGTTTTCCTTTATCCCTTTGGGGTTTTGAATCGTTTTCGTTTGGGGTTGTCCCTGTAGTACTTAAAATAAAAAGAGTAAAACCCAATTTTAAAAAACAAAATTCTTTTAAAAAAATTAAAACCCAAAATTCCATCTCCCCGGGTATCGAACCCGGGTTCTCCTTTTCCCAATCTAGAAGTTTTTTTTACGTTTTTTTAAAATTTTCTTGTGATGTAGGGAAAAAGGAAACCCAGGACCCGATCCCCCGTCCAGAGGGTTTTTTTTATACTTTTTGGATTGATTTTCAAACACCTACGGGAGTTTTCCTTCGAGAATCCACTATTCCGCTGTGATTGAATACTACACTACGAGTACGACTCAACCTACAAGTTTACCCGGTCCCCGAGTTTTACTAGTACCCCCCCCTCCCAAAATAGGGGGCCCAGTGCAAAGGAAGGGGTGCACATGTCGGGTCGGACACCGGGCCCGGGGTTTAAATCCCCGGGGCCCGGGGGGCATGACAATACAAGGCCCTTTTAAACGGGGGGACCCTGTTTTTGGGGGGGGGGGGGGGGGGGGGGGATAACCAATCTATGTTGTCAAATGACTCAGCGAAATAATGTATTAATTTATATCGCCCCACTCATCATCATTGTTGAAAGATGTGACACTAAATTTTAGTTCATCAACTATATAATTTAAATTAAAATTTTAAATAATTTACATTCGTAAGGAAAAAATTTGGAAAAAAAAGTGGGGGGAATTTTTAATGTAAATTTTTAATTTCTTTTTTTTTTAAAATCACAAAAAAAACATTTTAGGGGTTTTGGGGGGGGGGGGGGGGGGGGGGGGGCCCATGATGGTGTCCCCGATTGAAAAAATTTTTAAAAAAAACCCAAAAAAAAGAAAAAACTGTCCCTATAAAAATTTAAAGATTACCACATCAAAAAACCTGGCGTTTGGGGGGGTGGGGGCAACAACCAAACTTTGGAGGCGCACCCAGATATTATCTTGCGGGGGGTGTAATTAGTCAGGTGTCTTGTCTGTCCCAAGCACCCTGGGAACATCTTCTTGTAGACAGAAAACTTGAATTTACATGTGAGGAGGGATCACGAAAACCAAGCGTCGAGAAGTAGATCCTTCCTTGCTATAACTCGCTGTATTAGACAAACGGTTCGGGTCTAGTTTTAAAGATGTCGAACTTTTCTTGTAAATTACCATAATAAATTCATAGCCGGTAGAGAGAAGAAATCAAAACAAACGCAAAAAAAGAAATAAACGAGCTTATTTCCTGGAGGTCGTCAAATTGAACTCTTGGGTTTGATAAACGAAAATTATCCCACAAAAAGTTGGAACTTTGAGCTTTTTGTGTAAGGGGAGAGGGGGGGGGGGGTCAGCCCAAATCCTGCTACAGAGCATATTTTCATATGTAGTCAGAAGGAGACGGGGTTGTGGATGCGCAGTATTGCGTGTCCCGGTCACCGCGTACGTGGTGTAAAAGTCACACGGGCCACATTATCGAGCGCGGGTCTAATCCAGCCTCCTACGGGCACAGCACATCTCACATCTCACGTCCACGGCCGTGTGGAATCCGCTTTAGTTTGCATATTGTGCGCATGGTAGGCCTAGGTAGGTGTCAGAGCACTCGGCCGGCGAGACAAACCACTCGGCCGTCGCGTGACGTAACACAAGAGTGAACGAGCAGAAATGTGCCCGCTGATTGGATAATTGGTAATCACGGCTGCCGTTCGGTGTTCGCTCGCTCGCTTGGCAACACCGCTTTAAAGGGCTAATCAACGCCTGTACTTCCTCTGGACACAGACACTTTCCCCCAGGTCCCCTTTTACAGTTTTTCTCATCCTTAACTAGGCCCGGGTTTTGGGGTTCAAAGAGCGCAGAAAAGTGGTGGTCGGTTGTAAACCTATCACAGTTTGACAGCCGAATGGACTCGCAGGCAGTAAAGTACAGTCACATCAGTGCGACCTGGCCCTATACCGATGGGGATGATATTGATGGAGTGAGTGTATTGAAACGTTGATTCTTGCGCGGCATTATAGTAATGTAGACCAGTAAGAAGAGTAAACCACTAAACCAAGCACATACAATGGTTTTTAGATATCGGGAGATTGAACCAACTTGCATCGGATGTGATTGGGACTTTGTTATTACGGAAAAGCCCGTTCCCCCCTCAATTCGGACGGATTTACCCAAACCCTTTTATATAGAGAAGGAGACATCCTATTTTTTTGAACCCTAAAACGCCGGCTAGGATAAGGGAGAGCAAACATTAAGTCATCGTCGCTATAACCCTCAGTGGCGTATCCAGGAATGTCCAGGTTGGGGGGGGGGGGGGGGTCGACATGCCAAACAGAGAAGGGGCAAAGCCCGTGCCGCCGGAGGGCTTTTCGCCGAAGGCGGAATTTTGTCGGATAATTGACGTTTTGAACGCTTGCAAAAACGTTTTAGAATCATACAATAGCAAGAAAATGTTAGAATTTTTCTAATATTTGATGTTTTTTAATAAATCAAATATTAAGTGCATGGGGTGAGAGGTTAAACCCCATAATCCCCTCTTGGATACGCCACTGCTGCTACTGATTTTTGTAACTTGTCTTTTTTTTAAAAAACAAAAATGTTATTTGAGACGATGAGTTGTAGGTTATAGATGAGGGTAAGGGAGAATAAAAAAAAAACAAGCTTAATGCGGGGAATCAAACCCAGGACCGTCTACATTGGAAGCAGAGACTTGAACTAACGAACAATTCTTACCCTCGATGCATTTGATTTAGGTTAAACATCAGAGGTATCGTCATCAGGGATTCGTATAGTACAGAACGTGGGTTCGAATCCCACGTCAGGCAAAGGGAAAGTAAGAGAACTTCTCTTCGTGGGGACGCAGTTTCCGCACATTTAAACAGTTATTTTTTATTAAAATATATAACTATTTGAACCTTCTAGGATATTGTGGATGTACGCTGTACGTACGTCACAATTGGAGAAACAGATGTCATATTACGTTCATAATAATTGCACCGACGACGTCGTTCACAAGTTACAATGAAAGGGAGTGCGATTGTTGGGAGGCAAGGATATCAATGTATACATTGTCCCCTTGTGACAAGAGTGATACAAAAGAATGCGTCACATCCTCATTATTGCTCATGCAAGATTCAATCGTCATAACATCATAAACACTACAAAATCTAAAAATCTGTACCGTGGACTAACAATTAAACAAAGTGCATTGTGCGGGATTCGAAAACCCCCCCGTCGACAAGCAATGCAAGGCCCAGCACGGGAGGGAAGGGGTCAATACTATTCCTAGGCCTAGAGAGAGAATCTTTAACCTTCTCGTTCCCCGATACCGCCCCGAGCTAGCGAGTGAGCGCGACTGCCCCCGGCCACGCCCTAGCGGCTTCCGTGTCAAGAACACGGACTTTTAGAGTAATTAATTAGTAAAATATTAATGTACGGTCTTCCGCGCTAGATGGCCCGCGACTAAATCAGAGGGGCGTTAGCACTGCACATAGGATGTCCGTGGGGGGGGCCCTTTTTAACTACCACGATCAAGGTGTTAAATACTGCCCCAGAAGGAAATTTGGACTTACAGAAATGGGAAATCATGTGATTTAGAATTTTCAAGTTTTGTCGAAGTCCTTTAAATAATAGCATTAAAAACAAAACTATAGTGAGTTTTATTGGAATGTTATCATTGCATCGCTTTTTTTTTTACTTTTTCCGGTACGTGGAAAATTTTTTTGTCCGGAAACACAAAAAATGCACAAGGCAAGATATTTTAAAAACCCATTTTAAAAAATCACTGCCCAGTAAGATATGTAAGCTAAAAGAAAAATTTTCAAAATGTCCGACAAAACTTTTAAAAAAAAACCAAAAACTTGGGGGGGTTAAAAATTTTAAAAAAAAGGTTTGGGTTTTTTTAACTTTTTTATTTTTCTTTTTAAAAAAATTTTATATTTTTTGGGAAATTTTTTCCCCCAAATCTTGACAGTTCATGCCCATCTCGCGCCAATAATTCAAACGTGCACAACAACGCGGGTGGCGCATCTCTCCGCGGCCGCGGAACTAGTCGAGTTCTTTAACCCGTGCGCGGCGGCCGACGTAACCTTGGCTAATCTCTACTGGCTGGCTGCCTACCGGCCCTACCGCCTGACTCACTGGCGGGCGATATGGCAACAAGGAGCACGACCGCCGCGCTAAACGATGCACATGCGATTGTTCGCGGATTCCGGGACGGGCTCGCGAGGACGACAGGAAACGGAAAATAACCAAGGTTGTATTATAGATAGACGGATCAAGTTATTGTTTATGTAATCGTCTGTCTATTGGTTTCAGACTTGGGCGGAGTGGAGACTCGAACCCGGTACCTACACGAATCATGAAAACTTGTGTCGGACACGTCCGTATTATGATGAATGTTACAAAACCAATGCCCCATCTTCCAGTGTTCCGCGTTTGGCCAAAAATTATTTTAAAAAATACAATTCAAAACTTTGAGCTCTCTCTCCCCCCCCCCCTCGACCTTGTTTAGACCAGCAATGCAAACCCTTCACTTCGTAATTGAAAAAAAAGTTTACCATCACTTACAAATTTATTTCAAATTATATGGCACTGAATTTGCATTCTGGTACTAAAATTGGAATTGAAAATAAATCGAGGATCGTAAATTGTTTAAAAACTTTTGGGAAAACAACCAGAAACTTTATAAAAAAAACGATTTGGTAATTTCTGGCTTTGTTCCCGTATAATTAATTCCATCAACAGGAGTGTGAAATTGAGACGTATGACTTGTGCATCATTACCGTAAGTCCGGGTGAAGGTGAAGCTAGTTCGAATGCAACGTGTCTCTCCTAGTTCCTTGCTGATGACGCGTACTCCCCGTCCCCGACGTCGTATCGAATCTACCGATCCAGACGGAGGAAATCATCGTCGTGTGACGTCACGCATCGATTGGGCACCGTGTCCCGCGGGTGCGCCTGGGTAACTCGACGCCATCTTACTAATACTACCCACACAAGGAACTCGATACGCAGACACTCCTAATGAGCACAGAGTTGTTTGGTCTACGAAAGAGACGGCTCCGTTCGCAGATTCCGTCCCGAGAAACTCGAGTTAGCCTCAATCAAGATCCCCTCCCCTCCAACCCCCACCCCCTCACACAACGTACAATCAATAGTTTTATATCGCCTTCACATCGAGCTAACTTTGACAACATTGATATGACCTAAATTACACGGACTATTTTCCATCAACCTCCTAGACTAGAATCAAGGACAAAAGAGTATTGATAAAAAAAATTGTTTCTATTCTGCTATCCAGACTGCGTGTACAAAATGGGTGTTTCCCCGATGTGCGATCATGGATCAAGCGGAATTTTTTTATTTACTTCAGGGCACTTCAACGGTGGAAGTCTACGTGCCTAACCCATAGTCTTAGTCTTGGGGAGGAACGCGTTCCATTTGAGAGAACTTTAAATAACTTGAAACTACTTCGTCCCGTGGGTCAAGCAAAAGTAAACAGTACAATATTACAGCCTCATTTATGCATGTTACTGTGGTGGTACACATAACATAACACGTTCAATTGAGTCTACAACCCGTAAAGATGTATTCTTCACCAACGTTCCCAATCTCGTAAATAGGAGATTTAATATTCGAAGAAAAAAAAATTAATTACAATTTCATTTGATCTCTTAATAATTATATTGCAATGTGGATGTTTTGTTGGAAATCAAACACAATTTTATGATGGTGATTTGTAAATGCACTAAGGCTATTCGAGACGATGAGTAGAGAAATATATGAAGGTGAAGGATGATTACTAAAAGCCATGCCTTGTGCGGGATTCGAACCCACGTCCACGTAAAGCCATACGCTGCGGACCAGCGCCCAAATCGTGTGTGCCACCGCTGACGGCGACACACAATGTTATGAACGGAGGTTTTTGAAATTGAGCAAAATCTTGCAAACATTCCCTTTTTCACAAATCCTCCGTAAATCGTCTCGATTCATCTGTTTGCAAAAACTAAATCCCCCTCTTTGTCAACAACATCACATCTCGCTACTTGTCGTAGTACGACCTACACAACACACCTCGCCGAATTCAAAATGGCGCATTATAAATAGCCTCGGTTCTGTCCGTACTCCGTGCTGATGCGGGCGGGCGGGCGGTGATAAGGTTAGCGCAACTAAAATAAAACCAGTAGAAGAGAAGTCTAGGACCACGTGATCGCATTCCCTCACATGTTATCGATCGTCGCCGTCCTCCTCGGCCGTGACAATGCCTACCGTCGCGCACTCTAGCGGCGGGCGAGCGCGACGAGTAATTACATTCACACTCGAGAACTCAACTCCACTTCCATATCAACTTTCCAAAACTTTTTTTTTTAATTTCGAAGAAATCTATACTAAAATTCGCCCTAAACTTAGCCGAAAGTCACATAATTATATTCTCGTAAACGTACTTCTCAAGCCGTGACTTTTTCATTAAAACAATGAAACGTGACAGAGGCGAGCCAAAAAGCCACGCGAGGTCTCAAAGTCTTTGTTTTTTTGGGGGACCGATCAATACACAATAAAGTCATCTCCCATCTCTCTTCATTTAGCTTTCAATCAATTCCAAATAAAATGACGACTATTTCAATCTAAGCTGCTACTATGAATACGATAACCCCTTGTGAAAGGTCGTATACATAAATTGTGTTGAGTAAAAGAGAAAAGTGTCACATCAATGGCGAAGATGTTTGTTTATATTGAAAATTCTGGGCAATTACGAACAGAAAGTCGGGACTTTTAAACATTTTCGCAAAAGCTACATAATTATTTTATGCAACAAGTTTTCTCGTGTGTATTGTTGCTGTAAATTCTAGGAAAAAGGAAAAACTTTTTTCTTAGTTGTTGCGAAAAATCTAGTCTTTATTATTGAAACTTTAGTAAAATTGAATAAAAAAGGGACATGATTTCCGGTATAAAAAAGTGCAGAAAACCTAGATTAGTTTTTTGGGTGGGAAAAACAAATCGGGGAAGTGTAAAGTAAAAAAAAAATGAATTTTTAAGGAAGAATAACAGAAAAGAAATAATTTTGTTAAGTTTTTGTGTGGTGTGGACCAAACAAATGGATAAATATAAAAAATTGCGTTGAACTTGGAAATTTTTACTCTATTCTCAAGGTCACGTGACTACGCTAGTTCCTACCATCCCGAACTAACGATAGTTTACAATAAATAAACGCGAATTACTAACGAACGAACTACCTAAAAATCACAATTGCCCCCAAATTTCCGTATTATACGTTGAAAAACACTCAAAAAAAGGGCGATTTTTGCAAGTCACTAAAAAATTCCCTCCAAAGGCAATTCTCCGTCAATTAAACTTTTTTCAGTCATAGATATTTTTAATGTTTCGAAAATATCGCGAGCACGTTGTCGCAGATAATATAGTCAAAATGTGTTGAAATCACTCAAAATGTATGTCGATTTTGCAAGTCATCTAAAAAATTCATCTCAAGGTCAATTCTCCGTCAAATGTAAACCTGTCATATCATTGATATTTTTATTCATATTGCTACCAAAATATCGGACGCAAAATCAATAAGGTCCAAATCTCACAACCTATGTTCGATTATTTTTTTAAATCAATCATTCGTCCAATCTTGAATTGATTCACAATATATAAATAAATACAAACCACAACTTACTCCGGACGACGGAAATCAACACAATCCTCCCATTGAGTCCGTGCTAAGCCGCACACACGATCATCGGCGCATGACGGCTAAACAACCTAGGCTATTATCGCATCAGCCATCGGCGATTTCTTTCAGTGTATCCACCGCACACTCGTACGGCAAGTAAATACTCGCGCAGAGTCGTGATAGTCCGTACCACATGAGATAACGCGGGCAGCGTTGCCCCGTTTCGCACTAACTGTACCAAAACCCGGGGGGCGCGGGGCAGAGGTCGGGTGCAACGGGTTATTTAAAATAAATAATCAATAAATAGAAATTTAAATTCTTTACGGGGGAAAATCAAACAAATTTAAAATAAAACCCGGAAACAAAAAGGGAAAAAGACAATAATTACTAATATTAGTGGGGTCATATGAATAACATTTCCCACATATTTTAAAAACTCATTTACAAAATATTTTTGAATATGAGTTTACAATATATACACATATTTCTTCAAATGAATAACATTTGCATCACTGCAACTGCAAAACATCAGCTACTTTCGATACCTTGTCTACAATCAAGTCTAAAAATTAAGACGGTTTTGTGTTTCATTTAACATTCCTTGAATTCAACGACAAAATATGATCAAAATGTGCTGTAGAGATGAGATAATAAAATAAAATAATACCACCCACACATTGATCATATTTTGTCCTTGAAATTCAAGGAATCTTGAACAAACGAAACATTACAACGTCCTATTCGGGCTTTATACGATAACATTTCGTTGCAAAATTCTAAAATATTGTAAATTAGATTGTACACGACGCCCGCAAAAAGGCGACAGCCTACGAAACGAACCCCCGAAAAGTGTGCACACTAACGCTAATTTGTGTGTAATGTGCGATTTAATTTCGCGTGTGTTCGCCCCACTTGCACCGAAACAGCTGTTAAAAAGCAGTTTGAACTTCAGCTAGATCTCGTCTCGGTTCAACGTGCAAACGGGGTTGGGCAATTACCTAAACGTTCAATCGCTTTTAAATTCGTATTTAAACGGTTTCGTCGATCTTATTTTATAGTTATTCGATTTACATGGGTTCTTATAATTAGTACGAATTGTTACAAGTAGTCATTAGTGAGAAATGTTGCAGTAGTTTATTAGAGTTAAATAATTTACCCTCAGGACGGCGGATGTAGGACATGCGTTTTTGGCAAATTTCTGTTAGTTCGGTTGATTGGTATCACCACAGATAGCAGAGTACACTACTCTGTTATCTGTGGTATCACAGTTGTTTGGAATTTTTTACAAGTGTCATTTTTTTTTTATTTTAATGTATTTTTACCTGTCCCATGACGGGACAGGTCGGCCACTGCAGGGTTATAGACAGTCCCCACTTCTCAAGGAAGTGGAAGGGCGGTTCCTACCTGCTGTCTCTGCGCGCTGACGGCCGCCCAATCGACGCTGGGTGTTGTCGGCGTCCCGCCACACCGGGCCGGGGGGTACTGGGGGCAGCTGGAGCTGGACGTGGAGGGAGAGTCTACAGCGGCGGGGACCGTGGGGGTCGTGGGGGGGCCGCTCTGCAACAGACAAACACAACAGGTTTTAAACAAAAACATAACAAACACAAATGTAGATATTTCAAGAAAAATGTGTCATACTGGAACTATCAACAAAATTTTTATGTAAATCAATCCAGAAATTAAAAAATCCATCCCAGCGGGGTATCGAACCCCGGTCTCCCGATTGAAGATGGATTTATTAATTTCTGGTTTGAATTACATAAAAACTATTACACCTACGGGAGTGTTTCCCGATTAATGAAATTGAGAAATATCAGCAAAATCATATTGATGTTATAAGTACAATTTTAATGGTGTTACTATTAATAAAATTTACTGACATTACCAATTTACTGGCTCGAAATCTATAGTAGAATTGAATAAGCCAATGTGGTATTACCAAAACGGTAATTTAGTCAAACATGTTACCGTTATTCACCATAAACTGGTCCGAAATATACATTAGAACGATCATTCAAATAATGTTTGCAGATATCGTCAAAATAATTTCTGCCGATAATTAAAGCGCAGGGTTCCATTCGATTACATAGATTGTCAATCGTTCGCAGGTAATTTGCTTGCTTACTAAGATGAGTGTTTAGAATAGATGTGGAGTCAAGTCAATCTCTGGTAAACCCTCCAGAATCAGGGAAGCTACAGGACAGGCAGCCAGACTTCCTCACCGAGCCAGTAAGCACAGTCCCCGTCAGCGGGACACACTTGCAAGACGGAGCATGTCACACATGCATGCACGCGTCGACCAAGATAATCGTTAACAGTAACTACTTCAACTAGTGCGACCAAGTGATATTGATTCCCGACAAGCGACTGTAATGGATAGCAGGTTGGTGGGTTACAAGAAGAGCAGGCAGCTCGCGCCGCCGGACGCCGCGACGCTTGGGACGTCAATATAACTACTCAACTCAAACCGATGCTGTTGTCGACAATACATACTCGAATCCCTTTCATTCGCGGCCCGGCGTTCAATGAAACCCTACAAGGCTACAATAGTAAAAATAATTCATGGGAACACCTAGCATCGTTTTGAGTATAGAAGAGTAGTCACTCACTACTAAAAAAAAAAAAAACACACAGCTAGCCTGTCCTCGTATGCATGGATAGCAAAGGACATGCTGCGTAACTAACATCCTGGCAATATAAAACTCACAGAAACAAATTGCAACCATCACTTTTATATAATCTCTCATTGCATACAAACAGTATTCACTGAGAAAACAGAAAATAACGTTTTATCTCATATTTATTTTAATATTGCCGTTTACAAATAAAAAAATCGGAAATATGTATTTTCTGCCATCAGCTTACATTTCGCCAGAGCGCTTGTTGATAATAATATGCTCCTGCTCTTGATAATCAATCATAAACAAATTGAATGTCACAGTCAGAATAAGCTACGATTATTTAATTCTTCATCCAAGATCCAAGCCACAATTCCAGGGAGTAACGTGTAGTTACTCACCCCCCTCGCCCAAGCCGCAAGTGACGTCCGGCATAGCGTGGGTTCGAGCCCCGGCAATGGCGAATAACTTACTTCATCAATCAGACGGGTGGGAGAGGGGGGGGGGGGTTGACTTACATTCACATCCTCTATTTTACGGTAGTTTCCCTTCCACTCCTTGGTCAGTATGCTTCCTTGTTCGT
Organism: Sweltsa coloradensis; assembly: GCA_024449915.1. Classification (NCBI taxonomy): domain Eukaryota; kingdom Metazoa; phylum Arthropoda; class Insecta; order Plecoptera; family Chloroperlidae; genus Sweltsa; species Sweltsa coloradensis. The sequence goes on along the minus strand of JAMZAV010001127.1, from coordinate 265,995 downwards.
ACTTCGAACCGAAAAAAGTGTGGAGATTGGGATACTCTTCTTTCATTGGCTCAAAATTATACACGGACGCAGAATTTAGTTTCTGATCCTTCTCATATTTTGTTCTCGACTGTTCTCCAATCTTCTCTGTTCTGGGGGCTGTAAACATCGATGTTTGACGTTTCTGTTCGATTTCATCCCCTAACAAACCACACCTAGTTCGTTTCTTTGTCTAGTTCAGGGTAATTCTAAACTATAGCATTTGTTTATTGATTACGTTTCAGGGCGAACTGTTATTACACATGAGTGCAATGAAATTAAAATTAAATTACCCCGACTCGCCCCCTACCCCACCCCCCCCGAGCATGAAGCGTTTGCTCACTAACCGGGCTGAAAATCGAGGTCACTACACAAAAGCGGCGAACATTGATTCACGGAGAGAGGAGTATTTTTCGATCTTCCTCCGGACTTCTATGTACCCAGAGAAAAATCAAAGCAGATTAACCGAGTCTACACCGGATCAGCGGGTCCTCGAGCCGCGGGTTCTAATCCCGCAGGGTAATAGGTCTCCTAACCCCGGTGCTAAATCGAGGTCCACATCATCAAAAGCGAGTTATACCGAGCCTAACCGGGGATCGAGCTGGGGTCTCGGAGCCGCGGGTTCTAATCCCGCATGGGGTATAGGACTTTACCTCCGGTTGCTATGCGACGCCAGAGCCAATCAAAGCAGAGTTTATACCGAGCCTAACCGGGGATCGAGCTGGGGTCTCGGAGCCGCGGGTTCGAATCCCGCATGGGGTATAGGGATTCGACAATTTAGTCGTCGTTACTATCTCGACTGACAGCAGTAGACCGTTCATTGTTCATCAGTCGTTCAATATCTTTTGGTTTAGTTATGGACATATTCATTTGAATGATATGCCTATTATTATGCCAAATTATGAGTCTATCCAACGAATATTGCAACATTATAAAACTTCAGTAGACAGTTTAGAATTAAATTTAAATTTTCATCATTTAACGTGGATCTCAGTGTGACAAGACAAATATAGATCTTGGCAAGATTCGAACGGGAATCAGTGGCAGCTGACGGTATATACACCGGTAACGACGCCTATCGGGACGATAAGACGTCCGCCCGGGAGACGGGAGACCCGGGTTCGATCCCCGGCTGAGTTGTATCAATAACCACCTGAGACGTGAGTGTTTCCCGACCAACCAAACCGAGAATTAAAATAAGTTGGTGCCACACAAAATAATAAAATCCCAGTCCCACAGTACATTCTTAAATCGAGCTCGAATGAATAGCAAACTCCTGCCTTCTTGAATTGAGCTGCTCGACGAAGTGAAGTCATCATAGAATCCTCGTCAAGACTATGTTCAGCGGCGGTTGGAACAGAAATCAATCGTGAACCGTGTGTTGAAGCGAGCATCACCTCGACGCAAGAAGGTTCTCGATCTGAGCCGAGAGCGACAAGGAATGCACTGCACACTGGATCGGTCCAAGTTAGTAGGTGGCACTCAACACACACCACGGCAACTTATGCAATGCTGCAGTCGGACGGGAGTCTGTCTCGTCAATACCTGCATGGGCCAGCTGAGGCGAGGCGGCCTTGCCAGATATACGCGAGCCTGATAGGTGGGTGACCAACCATCCTCGGAGGTCAGACGTCAAGTCGCGGCGACCACACTCTTTGCTTGCACCAGTTGTCACTTGTCACTGATGCTCCTCGACATGTCTTTTGTGTATGTGGGGGGAAGGGGGGAGGGGGGAGAGGGAGGCGATTAATTGCGCAATTGCGTGAAGGTCAAAATTAAATTTTTATTAAATTAGATTATTTCTGAAAATTTCCTCGATATTATATCTCCTCCTTTATTTCTAATTCGCCTGAAAAATCTGTTCTTTAAATTTCCCATTATATGATTACAGATTTGTTAAATTTTTGTAAATTTGGTTACTACTGTAAAATTTTAAATTAATAAAATATTTTCGTGATATTTGGTACGATAATCAACCATTAAAGCTCATCCATCAACGCGACTAGAAAAAGCGTTAGCGAAGCGCGGCCTAGTGTAAATTTGTATTTTGGTATTTTATAATGCGATGTATTGAAAATTGAAATAGCAATATTTGCTAAATAAATGAATAATAAATCTCTTAGAAAATACGCTTCAATAAATTCAACCGACTAGTTTAATTTACAAACATTTTTTCTCTTGTTTATTTGTATTTTGTAGCCTAGATTATTTATAAAATATTTTTACAGACTGTTTCTTTTTTCTTATTTATAAAAACGATTATTGTACATAAATCCTCCTTGTTTTGATCCAAGTGAGTTTAGAAGACTTGAACCCAGATCCCTTGTCCCTGATCTTATGAACCAGAGGATCGTGTCGGAAACAAAGGTACAGACATCGAGTCTTACGTCACTGCTCGATCTATCCGTACGAGGTGACGAGCCACATTGTCGAGCTGGTCTACAATCAGTCGGTCTTTGTCGCCGAGCTCAAGATACTAACGTCGTGGGCGGAGTTGTATTTGTGTTGGTTGATAGGATAGAAGTTACACGAGGCTAAAGAAGTCGTAGACATCAATACTGACGAGCAACAACAGAGAAATAGTACAAGAGATCGACGATTCTCACGTTATAATCGAAATGGTCGTTCTTTTGTTTCATAATAGATTACAATCATAACTCCGGTCCGGTTGTTACACTTTGTCAACGGTTTAGGTGTTTTTAGGAATTTGTCCGTAGAGCCGGGTTCGATCCCTCATGGTAGATAAGTGAGTGCTTGTAAGTTGTCTTTTAGTTCTAGTTCTACTTTTAGAATCATCAGATATATTCCTCCCAGCCCTCCGATGAGTCAGTTCGGGGATCGAACCAACTACTCTGAGGCGTACCTCTAACATCTAGTCTTCCCTCAGAACCTCGACCCCACGCCGGGGACGGCGAGGGTCTCGTGCGATGATGTGCACCACTGAACCGACCGACCGGTCTCGAGGGCTCGACAGGTGACACACTCGGAGATTTAGACAAGGATGACCAGCGGATGACCCTTCGATTATGACATGATTTGATTCTCACAGTCTTTCGTGGGGATGCCAGTCGTAGGGTTAAGGTCTGCACATGGTGAGACCCTCTTCAAGAGACTGAACTAGGCTGGGTGTGTTAGGGTAATTGTGACGACCGAAGAAAACAAAACAAAATATTTCAAGATAGAATCGCCAGTGGCGGGATTCGAACCCGCGACGTTCCAAACCAGAGTCTCGCGGGTTACGAAGGAGCCAACTCTGGGCGACGGAAAATACATCACCTGCCCTCGGATTTTAACTAGTGTGTGTGGACCCTTTGGCTAAAGTGTGGAATCGACCATGGCCACTGAACCCTGGAGTCTATGGACTGGAGAAGGCGCCGTTATTTCGTCCCATCTTCCCTCTCTTCACGGGCAAAGAGGCATCGTGTCTCTCGTGTCTTCGCCATTACCGGACGACGAGGTGGTCTAACTAGAGTTCACGAGACCGTTTAGCCGGCACCCGTACACAGACACGAAGCCAAGCCCCTCTGGACAGGGCTTAGGTTGATTGATTGATGAGGAGAGGAGGGTAGTCAGTCACTAGTCCTGGATACCAGCACTAGCCTCGCCGATATCACAGCGGACGTAGGGCGGTGGTAGAACCTCACTCAGTCAAACCGTCCTTTCATCAGTCATAACTTAGCCATTCACGCCTTGACTTCGTAAGTCTATTCGTTGCACAGAGTGAAACACAGTTCAGCATGCCTTGAGTTCAGTGCCATATCCGGGGGGGGGGGGGGGGGTTCACCCATAGAATATCATTGGATCATGGGGTTCACCCCCTCCACACATGCGTCTTTCACCAGTCCGGCGCCCGAGGCTTTCGCCCCCAGACCCCCTTCCTTGCTTGGCATGTCGACCCCTCCCCCATCGTACATTCTTGGATACGCCACTGCTTGAGCTGCGCGGGACTCGAACCCATACCCTTTGTAAGTCTATCCTATTCCGTTATAAAAACTGATTTACAAAGGACAACAAAATAAATCGAATGAGAAATACTTGTGTGATGGGTGCCACGGGAAGCGATTGGAGCGTGATTAGAGTGCAATAGCTAGTCTTTAAAAGGCTCAAATCTGTCAGTCGTTGCATGTTACATCAAATAAATCCGTCGTTCGATGTCGAGAGCGTCAATTTGGAACCTACAAGTGTGGTCGGATGTGATGTGACTGCCAGCCAGCCAGCACTCGATCACACGAGGACGGCCGTCCAGACAGACAGACAGACAGACAGACAGACAGACAGACAGACAGACAGACAGACACACGATGTCAGCCAGTGGATGAATGACATTCTGTCACCACCCGTGTGTCCGTCTGACCAATGTTCTTCGCGTCGAGTCATCATTGCCCCCACACTCCACAATAATATCATTTGAATACTAATTGCCCGCCAGAAGTAGGTAGACGTGGAAGAATCAATCACTTTCATCAGCCTACTGTGTCACGGAGCGATCGACGGGACAAATACACTGTTAGAAAATCATGTCACTTTCAGTTGTTCAGTTCAGCTCAGTTATTACATTTGATGATGGCGCTCGATGTGTTTCAAGAGAACAGAAATTCTTACTTTTGAGTGCGATATTCCGTCTCCTTTTATTTACGTTGGTCTAGTCTCTCCTCGATCAAAATCACCAACTTTTTCGTTTCTTTTTTAACAGAAACTTTTCTTACAGTGTAGGCGTATACTTTCTTGATTCTTTTTTATTCAATCATTATGACTGATCATTGCTAAGAGCGCAACAGGTAAGGTCCTCGACCCTGAAGAGTAAGGCCGTGTTGGCCTTGTGGTAATGAGTCTCTGCTTCCAGTCCAGGTGGTCCATGGTTCGAATCCCACTATACGCAGAAGATTCGCAACTTCTGATGTGGACTTAAGTCCATCAGCTCTTGGCTTATGAATGTGTAATCGGTGTCTTTGGAGCCGTCATACTCCCCTCAGCCTCATAGCAACAAGACACATAATAATTTCCAGGGTAGTTCCGAATTAACCTTGTTGATGCTGGCGCTGCACGCAGGTGGAATCGTGTCCAGCTTGGTTTGGTCGGTGTTCCCTATTAATTTCAATTTATAATACTGGTCTCTAGCGCTCATCGATGGTATCAGCACTAATAGGCTTATACAACCAAGAAATTGTACAGAATATCTATCTGAATACAATCAGTTCTACAAATTATTTCTGTAGCCCCCGCCAACTTATCAAGCATGCACTTTCGGCAACTACGCTCGGGTGCTAGACTAGCAGACTACACACGCCTACTAGCGACATTTGGACACCAACTACATGACGTCACTTCCGACTCGCGCAAATAGTCGATTTCAGACGCACCCTGCGTGCATGCGTGTACGCCCACAACAATGTATATAGTACTCACCTTGACCGGCATGGCCTCAGGACTGACCCGGGAGCCGCCGATGAAGCGAGCCTCTAACAGCTCCTGCTTCCTGGGGTCTAGCACCGCCTGGAACTGCTCCATCTTCACCCCGGCTACCCCGCCTGCACACAAACAAACAAGCACAGTGTCACACGGTGTCACACAACGAGTATTTTTTTTGAGAGGAGAGGGGTGTTATGTGGGTAAATAAATTAGAAAATAAACTAAATTAAATCTAACGGCAAAGATCTATCTTAAATCTTAAAACTGGCGATAGCATCAAGTAATTTAAAAATTGCTGTTACTCTCTCCAAAAAGTCGAACAAATAATTTGCCGCAACCCAATAGTTCGAATCAAAGGTTAATGTAGGCCCAATCTAATGATATTTCAATGTCATAAACTAGAAAACGTTAAAGTCCCACCGGTTGATGGATGGCTTTTTAAAAGTTTTAGTTGCGTGGATATTCTACTTTTGCAAGTGCTTTGTTTTGCTGCCTATGCATTGTAGGTGAATGTGTCGAATTTTTTGTTTCTTGTCAATTGGTATTATTTACCGTAAAAAACTGTATCAAAGCTTATTCTAGGATTCTGGCTAAATTTTTCCACTTTTTCTTTCAAAAGGTACTACATAACCATAACCTTAATGTCCATGTATAATATGAACGTTGCTGCCCCACCCGTTTGGTCAGAATTGGCCCAAATGGCACGAAAATATCGCATTAAAAATCGAAAAAAATCGTAAAAGTACGATATTCATGAGAAATATTTCTTCGATTGTATCCAAAAACGTGGCCAAGTCTAAGTTCAGAGAAAAACGAAGGTCGTGTCAAATTTTCATTTAAGATCGCATATGCCGTTTGCCCGGTAGAGAGCGAACAAACAGGGCGGAAAAAAAAAAAAAAAAAAAAAAAAACGGAGCTAAATTTTTTGGGGGTCGGGAAATTGAAGTCTTCGCTTCGCTCATCTAATTATTCTGTGACAGTGTTCTATCTTCAAATTACAACAATGAAAATTTTGTATTTTTCAATATTTCCAATGTTGAAAATTGGTGTGTTTATTAAAAACTTTTAATGACAATGCATTTCAAAATTGATTGTTGAGAAACACTAAAATAGTAAAAGTTCCTCAACATGACACCAAGATTCGCAAGTGGAGTAAGAACACTAGCATTCTATGGGGGGAGACCAGTATGCACGCAGCTCGTCGCCTGCACGGTGCCCCTGGCTCGCCGAGCGTAGGCAGCCCGCTGTACACCTCGCTCCCACCGCGGCGTCCGCGCGAGAACCATACACTAACACGGTGCCAATCAGACTCGGACCAACGACCACTGGAGTCGCGGATTTCCTTTGTTTCGGCCAGTTCCCATCCCACGTCTCAGCATCTTCTAACATAGCAACAACACTAACTTGTACGTGAATCCCCTCTAAACGAACGTACCGAACACATCTCACCTGACCCTGAACCGCAGCATTCGACGCACGATTTATTTGTGAATTGTCATGAAATTGACCCCGAAATAATTATATCTTCAAATCGTATTTGCATTTGCGCCGAATCTTAATTCCCATAAAAAACACTGGCAAACACAATATAGGCCTGCCCTACATACATACACACATACATACATGCATGCATACAATAAAACTTGCTAAATGAACCGAAATCAAGATATTTTCATTTTAGATCGGTCATAGATCCAACTGGAAGCAAGTAAGCAGATGCGCGCCGTCCACCCGCCGGTGACGTCAGCATCTGCTTACTTGCTTTGGAACAACAATATTTTGTAAAAGAGATTGCAACCGGGTAATCTTGGTTCGATTCCCGTCCGTGCAAGACCATTGCTCCACTCCAGTGTTTACATTGAGTGGCCGATGTAAACACCCAAGTCTCCCACCTTCACCCTCGTAGTCAGTCAGTCGTCTTTGTTGCAATCACATCACGCTAAAGAAAGTTTTAAAAGTTCGCCGCCAGGTCGTGCTAGAAAAACTTTCCAAGCAAGTTGACTTTATGGATAAAGTTCGGATCTCACTTATAAGTTTCATTTCGATTTGGCTAGATTTTATATGAAAACAACCGACCCCTCCCCCCGATAAGTTAATAGGAATCAAAATTTGTTTTGATTTTAACATAAAATAGCCTCGTTGTCACGACCGCCCCCGACCCGTGATAAAGTCCCGATAAAAGTGAACACACACTACACACACTAACTTGTTGTCACCAGCCGAAGACGTCACCAAGATATTGAGTGTGTGGGCGTCGTTCCCTAGCAACGAGACGGTATGTGACGATGTGCGTAAAACGCGAGGAAAATGGCCGACTTTTCATTTACTACGCTTGTCTTGTACGAAGAATTGAGAGAATCGACAGGCTTGGGTGAGGGCAGTAATCGAGTACTTTGAAAATTACGTAAAATATTTTGGTGTTGCCAACTTCTGATAAATAGCCAAATCCTTACATAGTAAAACATGGACCCTTTATTCCATTCGTCAATTTTTTCTTGTGAATACAGAGTCTAAAAAAATCTTCTTTTTGACCAAATCTTGACAGGAGTTTAGAACCGTAGGCATACTACTTACTATATAATGGTGAAAACTGAAAATCTCTGCTGTTCGAAGTGAAATCTGAACAGGTAGATAACACAATATTTGTTCGTTTCGGGCTCGACTATACAATATGCTCTGGGTTACGAAATCCACATGTACATGTCACCCCCTTCTCTCCACATCCCGTGGTGCAGATAACGGCAACCCTGTGGAGATGGAAGGGGGAAGATTCCAGCCTCCAGAATGCGACGTTGCCACATGGACGGACGGACAAACGGGAGCGTCGAACTTTCTCAGGGGGGGGGGAGGGGGGTTACTACTTCCGCACGCTATCTGCATTGCTTTGCTAGTATTAGGCCTACACCCGGGAATGATAAGGCAGCGGTGAGCACATACATGCAGGGGAACAATAGTTCACTGTGTCAGGCAAGTGCCGCTCAGTCAGTAGCCTATCACGACCGTGACATACACGTTCACACGCCTGACTGATGGGGGACGGTTCAGGAATTCATCGTCAGCTGATGAAAAGTATTATTGCCCAATAAAAACTTGTCTACATGGTCAAAATCAGTTAAATTTCAACTACCTACTCAAACATAACGAATAAGTAATAACAATTTAGAGTAAATTTGGAAAAAGGCTGCCAAATAACAGTCCATTTATTCAAACAACGAGAAAATACGTCAATTGTGTTATAAATCGCATAATATCGACGATTCAATGTCAATGAGTAGAAACGAAAATTAACGCAGCTCGAAAAATATGCTTAACAGTTGGAGAAAATAATATGCTCTACAGCAGTTCTAGAAGTAGGCTTATGCTTGTCTAAAACACCCTCCATCCAGGCCAATATATAGATGATCCTAGGACTGGGCGCGATAAGAGATCCATACAGTAGCCACAGTCGCTCGCGTCAGCGCGGCGTGTCATGTCAACAGAACAAACATAGCCTAGCTGTCGAAGAGTAGGAAGTGACGCCGGACAAGATAGCGGAGTTGAGTGCGGAAACTAGCTGGAAAAACAAACCATATCCCGGCTAATGGGTGATATCCGTTAGTTAGTAGGCTAGTGGCATAATACGCAGGACTGATGAATGAAGGAGAACGTGGCACTCGAACCCACGACCCTGGATAAGAGACGAGAGTGGCGGAGATGCACCGTAGGTCGGTGGAACTGCCAAGGGCGAGAATAGATGAAACAACCAATTACTGATTTGATTATTTATTCCTTTACCGACGCACTTGACAACTAGGTCAGAATGGCGTCGGCTTGGGACCTCTGGGCCTTGCTTTAGCTTAGAAGTAACCTACAAGTTTCTCAAAAACTTAGGAAGGCAACAAGGATTGGAGTTTGTACCCCTTGGGGGGGGCGCACACACACACAAACGCAACATCGAAGTCATTCAACGAAATAGATAGGGTTGTCGATGTTGTGATATATCGATTGATCAGTTACTTAGTGGATTAATCAATCGATGACAATATTTGATTTTGAATTGATTTTAACCAATTGTTTTGCCAGTAGGGCCTACTTTCTTCTAATCTGATCCTATTGAGAATCGATCGAGTCTACAAACTTTGAGAGCCATCAAATTCTAACTCACAACCTTTTCGTGGTGTGGCCCGTGATTAGGGAGTTTTCTCCCTGAAACTAATAGCGAGCTCTGGGTCGTCGTCGGGAACTTTCCCCTTCCCTTTGACTACCTCCCCGACGGCGACGACAATGACAACACGGACGGATGATGACACAGACGGAGAAGACCACGACGTGGGGGAACCCCTGCCCTTCCCATACACTTGTGGCTGGTTCTGACCAGCACAGGCCAGTCCACCCCTTGTCCCCCCGCGTCACCCCTTACGTCCCTCCCTTCGTCACGATTAGCCAAAGTGCATAAAATTAATATGATACGTTAAGCAATATCCAAAAAAATACAAACTTTGAATATTGACTTTTAAAAGTGTAATCGATCGGCAACCCTACCAATGTACATCCCTAGTGTTTCTATCTAGATGAAACATGGAACAAGTAAGTACCCCGGGATGCTCGATGTGATGTAAAGCCGCGTACACCCTGACCTCAATCTTGCCGCATCTGAACCAAGAGGCGCGGAAATCAATAGCAAGTGTTCCTCGGACTCGGCTCATGTCCCGTGTGACGACAATCACCCCCCCCCCCCCTCGTATCATTGCATCCCCAGACCCCGCCGACCAGCACCGCAGGTTCAGAGCACAAACACTGGCTAAAACTCGAGGAAAATGTGAGATTGGATTGGATATTGCTTAACGTCTCATATTTATGCAACTTGGCTAATCGAGACGAAGGGAGGGACGTAAGGGGTGACGCGGGGGACAAGGGGTAGACAGGCCTGTGCTGGTCAGAACCAGCCACAAGCGAATGGGGAGGGCAGTGGTTTCCCCACGTCGTGGTCGTCTCCGTCTGTGTCATCATCCGTCCGTGTTGTCATTGTCGCAGTCGGGGAGGTAGTCAAAGGGAAGGGGAAAGTTCCCCGACGACGACCCAGAGCTCGCCATTAGTTTCAGGGAGAAAAACTCCCTTGATCACGGGCCAAACCACGAGAAGGTTGCGATGCGAGCTGGAATTTGATGAGAGAGTGACTAAAATTCTACTTTTTAGGGGTTTATTTGCTTCAAGGTGCGTTACCCCTAACGCCATTGTGCGCCACCCTAACCTTACTCAAGAGGGGATGTTGGGAGACGGTTTTGTTTGTAGAATGCGTCGTTTTGTTTGCCACGTTGTAAAATAAACACGCACAATACGCGACGAAGAAAACTAAGTTTGAAAATTCCCTTCAGAGTTTTAAGTGTAAACAAACAACAAACAAGCCGCAATAATAGTAGAAACAAAATGTGTTTTCAAATATATATTTCCATGACTTGGGTTAGAAAGAGTTGCAGCATCCAACTCCGGAACTTGTTCGGTACACAACACCATTAAAAACACTAATTTTGCCTAAAAGTAGGTTAGCGGGTAGGGTGGAGGGCGTGAAGATTTAAACACCAATAAAAACACTAATTTTGCCTAAAGTAGGTTAGTTGGGGGGGGGGGGGTTGCAAAAAACAGACGTTTAATTTGGAGCCCCCCCCCCCCCCCGAACAAGTACCCAACTCCACCGCCCACGGGCCCAGCAATGGAATGTCGGAGCTCGAGATTCGAACCAACGTGAACCAACCACCGCGGGCGGCAGATTATCTCCCGCTAATTGAGACGCGTGTTATTGTTTCAGGTTGCATGGCCGACACCTGGCAGGCAGGCACACTTGCACGTAGCATAGCGCCCTAACTACGGAGCCGACCGACACCTCATCTACTTACTCCATCAGTATGTCGAACTGACAAGGTCGTGTCATGAAGCAATCAGCGCACCCCCCCCCCCGACGTTCCTTCGCTTGCACCTCGTACACTGACACTCCAGATAATACAATACACGGTGGTTACACTATTCTCAGCACTGATGGTTACAGATATTATTCAAATATCAAGCAAATAACAACTGATAACTGCTAGTGATCTACACAATGAAGCCATTATCACAGTATTCAACAGATGTACGATTGATTACCTCAAAATTACCTTTAAAACCGTGCAAACCTCGTAGAAAGTTCAATTTCGAGGGTTCTTCTGAGAAACTGTGTACTAATTGGTGAAATATTCGGTTCGGCTACACTTTATACCGTTGATTTGAGCCCTGCTGCTTTCTGCGACCGTCTGACTACGATCCTTGTGGCAGACTAGGAATAAAATATATCAAATAAACGGTAGGCCCTACCATTCCGACAGATAACGGTTACGGTTTTAGGCCTATATTGTAAGAAACAATACCTTACAACCGTCAAAGTTTGAAATTTTAAAAGGGAAGTTAGGAAAATGTGCTTACATTTCGAAATAACCGTTGGAATTCACACATTACGAGCACATGGTAAGACGTTACGCACCTCCATTGCAAGTTGCAACGATGCGCGCAACGCATCGAAACTAATTCCACAGGTGTAGGCTAATACTTCCATTCCAAGACAATACAGACGCGACGCGAGAAAGGAGTAGGTCCTAGTCCTAGCCAACTTACCCATGATGTACGTCATATCCAACCGTTTGAAGCACAACACTAGACAAGCACACGGCACATTCTTCACACTAGCACGACACACACTCAACTAGCCACCCCTCACGTGCGTTGTGTGCATCTATTATCCTTACATGTGAGAGCCGCGCGCCTATTGGTCGAGCTCGCCGGGGTGGACCAATCAGAGCCGTCTTAGCACCGGCCTTGGATTATCCCGCCGTCGTCGCCAGCTGCACACGGCGAGCTCAGCTACGAGATCGGAAGTCGGAAGTGAAGAACTTGTTATCGTCGCGGAGCATTACTAGTGTGTGGCCCACTTTACTTCCACTAACGCTTTACACTCGCCCCCCCCCCCCCCGGCATTCCACAAGAAATATTTAATAGTTTTTAATAAAATTTGGGAATGTTAAATAAGTTCGGAATTTGTTTGAATATTACAAATTTTGCACTTTTTCTGTTGGTATAGACAATTTTTTAACACTGATGTTAGGGGAAAAGTAGGTTATTGGGCGTGGGGGGGGGGCGAAGCGAGTTTGTTTTAATAATAATAATAATAATAATAATAATAATAATAATAATAATAATAATAATAATAATAATTAATAATAATAATATAATAATGTAAAAACATTAACACGCGCTTCGCCCCCCCCCCCACTCCCCCTCACCTACTTTCCCCTAATGTCTATAACCGAAAAAGTACCAAAAATTAAAGCTTTTATCATGAACATAGTATGCCGTAGCCGTGACTGAAGGACACTCCACTTTTGCACTACGGTGGCGCTTAGAGTGGCAGAAAGTGGCAGTGCAAAACCCAATTGAATTTCACTCTCGTTCACCGATGAATGCGATCACAAATTAATCAACTAAATCGATGGCTCATCTCATGCGGTTGGAGCGAAATGCCTAAGCGAATTGAGAACTGGAATAGCTTGGTTCGTATTCATTCTATGGGGACGTGAAACTAAAAGACCCGCTAAATCAAAACCACAACCCCCCCCCCCTACCCTCAACCCGGGCCCGGTTAAACCACTCTACTGACGTTCTTGGAAGCGTACCAAGTGCATTTACTCCAGCTTTACCTGTCACCCCAAACCAACTCACACCAAGAATCTACACGGTTGCCGATATACATAACTCATTTTCAAGGATCGGAGGTCGCTACCGAGATTCAGATTACACTACCCAGCCGAAAATATTTATAAATATACCGTTGTACTAACTGCAAAACAATGGAAGTGCAGCTTTTACCAAATTGTTATTTGAGAGACAAATAACCATTTTGATTCTACACATGAACAACAAAAGAAATGATAATTTTCTTATGAATTTGTGAAAAAGCACAATATACAACAATGAGAATAAAACAAAACAATAGAATATGAAGATATTTTTGTAGAATTTAAATTGTTAGTGTCTCTTGTAAACAATTTGGTAAAGGCACTTACGTGGATTAGCAGTTAGTATAACGACACGCATAATTAAATACATGAATCATTCCTTTTTGTTTTCCAGGACGAAATTATCCTACTTTTGTAGTTGCCTGTATTCAAAATACAAAAGTCAATCGGTGTTTACCAATTTTTCCAAATCTACCCAAGTCGAATCATGTGAGTGTGACCGTGACCGTCTTCCAAGAACCCACCCTCAGACATTCCTTCCCTATCAGCTAGCGAGACAAACAAACGCGTTCCAGGAACAGGCACAATCACAGGTGTCGCCGGGTATTTCCTGGAAGAAATACGTGACATTCCTCACGGGAGACAGACGCTAATAACAGGCCGGGCGACAAGTGGGGGAGGACACCGTCAAACAAGATTACACTCATTTTCATGTTGTTTCAATTCTCATGTTTACCTTTCAATTATTAAGTATCAAAAGATGAACAAATCGACTGTGAAACTGAAAGACAGGATCCGAAGCCGCCTTTCAATAAATCAACTGCAGTTGAAGGTCATTAGCATTTCCCCCTCTATTCTTTTATAAACACAAATTCCTGTTAATATTTTTACTTAAATATTACTTACTTTTATGTTTTGTTGCACTTATAATTTTGATATATTTGTTTATCACCATATAATTATTTGTTTATTTGTTTATTTGTAGGTATATGTAATTTTAATTTTTACTTTATTTATTATTATATTAGGATTATCTATGTGTAGTAAAATGGTACTTGTGCTGTACTTTAGACTCTTATATAAATAATTCAAACTTTTTCATAACTCTACCACATATCGTTATGAACCAAAGATCTAAACCCCAAACCTTTTTTGCTCGCGAATAATTTATGAGCAGGTAAAAATTGTTGATCAATACCCATTTCCGGTGAAAAGACTGCATCTTTTTTACGTTCCGATATAAAAGTTGAACCTTCGGATACAACCTCCAGTTGGAGGTATGAGGAAAGGTTGAAGTAAAACATCGACTTGGCAAGGGTGTCAGTCCTGTGGATGACTATAGAGGGAGCAATGGTCATGGGTTCGAGTCCCGCATACTGTGTAAGATGTGCGTATCGAAACCAACAATAACACAACGATTCATTGATTACAATAAAGGTCTCCCCCCCCCCCCCCCCCTTATATGAACTTCCACGCAAACATTTCTTCTGCATACCGACTCTAAATTAAATTTTTCGTGGGAAACCTGCCCAGGGTGCAATGCACAGTGGCGGATACAGGGGGGGGGGCGGTGGGGCGATCGCCCCCCCCCCCATGATTCTTTAAAAAAAAAAAAAAAATGATTTTATTATTTTATTGTGCACGCACCAAATGCACTCTAAAAACCTGATTTTCCAAATTTTTGCCTGCGGCGCTATTTATTTAAAACTCCCAATAAAAATCAACTTTCCTTTATGTTGGCAGAAATAATCAGTTTGCCTCTGGAATGTGTCTGCATCAGTGTACTTCGATTTATTAAGTTGTCCTCCTATGTGAATCGTTTTTTAACTAAATAGGATAGACGTTTAATAAATAAAATGATGAATTGAAAATAAGATCAAACGTTTATAATAATGTTGCAATGCTGTAAATTGTAAGCTCGACATGACGACAAAACAAATTGGTGCACACAAACTACATTGTTTCCGTATTGCATTCCGCCCACCACTTTTTTCTAAAACGCACCAAATGCACTCTAAAAACCTGATTTTCAAATTTTCGCCTGCGGCGCAATTAATGGGGGGCTCCACCCCCCCTACCCCCCGTGCGTCCGCGCTTAATCCCTTTCCCACAACTGTACATGCACACGCAAATCGCCCCCCCCATGATTATGTCCTAGATCCGCCACTGGCAATGCAAGCCCCTATTCAGGTGTCTAACTAGGTGTTGTAGTGTCCGAGGGCTGTTTAAGAGGACTCAAACCCTTACATTCGTCAGAACGACCGAGGAAAACATCGGAAAAACCTTCAGTCAGGATTGCCGGTCTCGACGGGATTTGAACCCGGGACATCCCGAACTCTAGATTGCCTGGTAGTATTTGCTTGTACTTCTTCAAAATTTGCTTCTACACATGTCTAATCTTTGCTTCTTAATCTTAGGGATGGGATTTGACCGGTCAAATTCAAATTTGGTCAATTGACGATCAAATGTAAAAAATCATAAATTAAATTTTTGGATGAGCGTAGCGAGCGAAGCGAAGATTCCATTTCACTACACTGGAAAAAAAAATCCGGAATGTTTTTTTTTTCTTTCTTTCTTTCTTTTTGTATTTTTGTGTGTCTGTTAACACGATTCCGGCTAAACCGATACTCCGATTGTGATGAAATTTTATGGAGGCCTTCGAAATCTCTGAACTTAGAACTGCCACGTTTTTTAGCGCAATCGGGAAATTTTTTCTCATAAAAAACGCAATTTTACGATTTTTTTCGAATTTTAAAACATTTCTTCGACTTATAACTCCTACATGCTTTATCCGATTGTAATGATTTTTCACAGAACCTTTATTTATGAATTAAGATATTCGAGTGAAATTAGAGCGTAATCGAAAAATTATTTCTCGTGAAAATCGAAATTTTACGGGTTTTTTCATTTTTAAAACAATTCTTTGACTTATAACACCTACATGCTTTATCCTATTGTAATGATTTTTTCACAGAACCTTAATTTTATGAATTGATATATTTGTGTAAAATTTGAGCGCAATCGAATAACTATTTCTTATAAAAATTTCATTTTTACGATTTTTTTCTTTTTTAAAAATTACGATTAATTAAAAAAATAAAGTTAATTTTTTATTTAATTTCATTTATCTAAAAAAAATCTTCGACTAATTAATGATTTTTTCACAGAACAACAGTAAAAATCCGCGTAACACATGGCAACTTAGTGCACCAATTACGCTCATCCAACAACGCGGCGGGACTTAAGCGTTTTCCTAGTATTAGATAATTACTAAGTTTATTTCAAAATGTTGTGGTGACAAACCTTTTCATTTAAATGCTTTAAGCGTTTCCTATATTAGATAATTACTAAATTTATTTTAAAATGTTGTGGTGACAAAACCTTTTTTCATTAAATGCTTTATTAAGTGCATATCATCATCGTCATCATACGTCGATGCTGTCATCAGTCCTTCCTCTATTCAGCTTCAGCTTCTCCAGAAGCTATTATATTTTATTTGTCTATTATAATTCATTTATAAGTACATAATAAATGATAATTAAAATAAAATCATACCTAATTAAAACATTTTTAATTGAGAAAGAAAGAAATGTTATCGTTTACTTAACAATTAAAATTAAAATATAAAAATTAAATTAATTTTAAGTTTAAAAGCAATATGATGCACATGTTTTCTTAGTTAATTGACTAAAAGTATTTGACCAGTCATTTGACCGGTCAATTGACATTGTGCAACCCTACTTCACCCCTTCCACCGCCGCCTCTCTAGGTCGAGGACGAGGCTGTGACCTCTCTCAGGCGGTGGTCGGCCATGACAGTCGTCACGCCACCACGTTATCAATAACCCGTGTTATTATCACGTACTTTTCTTCAATCAGCCGCGATATAGATGGATACAACCTCATAATGGAGCGACTATAGATGCCTCGGGCCTCCTCGTAAACTCCTGCATACATTAGAATACATTTCCACGGAGTAGCCGTGTAATCCGCTTGATTTATGCAGCGTGGCGCACAGAGACGATTAGCGAGTGATTCATTTATATCAGGAATCAAATATCTTTTCCCGTCACTGAATTAGGAAAGTTTTCAGTGCGGATTGACAGTGATGAGGGCAGACTGGTGAACTCCGAAGAGGAGCACCGACCGTACACGATTGTCAACAAGTTTCCGGGGATAATAAATGGGAGCACGCTTGACGATCTTTTTCAGGGAGATATCCATTCCTGAAAATAAATTCCTGGAAAACCCTTAGTTTTATTTATATCCACAAGAAGATTGGGATAGGAAAGGAATCTTTCAAACTCAAGCATCGCATTTTTGCCTGTTAGAACGTCGTTTCAAGAAGAAAGTGTAGAATCTAAAACTAATCAATTAAAAATATATATAATATAACTTATGCAAAAGGGGTAGACGAGAGCTAGTAAATAATTATTTTGATTGAACGTGACAAAAATTTTCAAAATATTATTAGAGTGCGGGCATTTTTATAAAATAAAGAATTTTGAGAACATTTTTTCAAGTACATACCAACGACATATCGGGCCTATTATCATCAATCATGCTGCAGTAGTAACATACAAAACAATTCACGTTTGTAGTGATACTTGAACCGCATCTACCTCTTGTCTGTGAGCGCGCACGTTGCACAACTGCATGCGACAGACTGCACCTGCCACGACACAAGTGCAATCATCCGTCATTTAGATGCAACAAAGACAATTAAGTAATGACGTCCGTCATACGGTGATATTCGAAACACAGCTCATGAGCGGATAGACAATTTACAGTATATACGTAACACACCAAGGAGATCCATTTCATTCATACATAAGGACGCTAAAGTCAGAAGTTATCAGTTCTTGTCTTTAGAATTAGTAAACGGTGACTTTGGAGCCGTCCTAGCAACGAAGCATATAATAAATTTTAAAGAATTTGTTCTGAATCGGCCTGGTTGATTCTGGCGTTGATCCGCGGGTGTTCGCACTGTCCATGCCACCGATTGCTATATTTCCTATTAAAAAATATATCGATCTTTGGTTGGATATCGTTCACTCGTCGATTGCGTCTGGGCCTGCAGGGTTGGCTTGGTCACTTTGGTTTACTGTCCCCCACTGAAAATCAGTTGTCAATTTACTGACGAGAGTATTGTGTTAGTTCCAAGAGATTTCGAAGCTTCCCTGACAATTTAATCAAAATTGGAGAAGCCGTCCAGTTCGGCACAGAACAAAGAAACAAACAAAACATGCGATTTTTTGGTAGAAATAGACAAATTTGAGTCTACTGTCTTATAAATATTGCGTCCATGTTGGTCATACTATCAGAATAATTAAAGTTTTTTATATGGTGTGTCGAAATGATGTGACAAAGGCAGCTCTGCAGTCACTTTGAATATATGGAGAGTAGATGTGCAATGTGGACGTTGCTTCGCGTGGTGTTGCAACAGGGTTTCAGACCACGTGGCAACAGTTTCTGGACGAGCGTTTAACACACAACAACCTGGTTACAATGGAGGGCAGTAAAAACATGGCACACTCGTCGTAATAACAAGACAAGTTTCTTGTGGCTGCTCGCTACGCTGTGGCGAGCGACACGTGAAACAAGAGTATGGAACCAATCCCGCACAACGCACATATTTCATGAATTGAGCTATTAGTTATAAAAATAAATTAATCTATTAATTATTCAATAGAATAAAAAGGATTATTGATTATTATGTAAATCGTGATAGGTAAATAAATAAAATTGTATTCAGAGTCTACCCACTCAGTCACAGAACTGATTTTCAGTGGGGGACATTCAATTTAAAGGAGATCAAGCCAACCCTGTCGTCACCGACACCATCGACGAGCGAACAATGACCAACTAGAAACCGGCATATTTAAGTATGAAACACCGATCAATCAAGCTGGACACGATTCTACCCGCGGACAGTGCGAGAATCAACAAGGTTGATTCGGAATAACCTTAGGATTTACAAATTCCTAAGCCAAGAACTGACGGACTTCAGTCCACAAGTGGGAATCGAACCCTAGACCTTCTGCATTGGATGCCGAGCCTCTAACCACATGACCAACGAGCCACACGAAATCTGCAACCTACTCTTATCTGGTCGCACTAATTGTAATGGTGTAACTAATTGGGATAAAATGTGTGTTGGTGTTTAGGAATGCATATTTCACAACTATATTGGCATTGGTAGACTGTGCAACGGATGCTACGATGACTCAAACAAAAGACAATGACGATGTCGATAATAAACGACGAAAACAAGAACCGACCGACGAGCCACAGTGCTGAAAAACTTTGACGAGGACGAAAAATATAGAAAACATCAACCATAATATGCGTTTTCTTTTGGGGATTTTATGCCCACCACACATTACAGTAAAAACGAAAAATAACATAAATTTGTAAACATACATTAATATTAGGTTACAGTTCATTTTTACGGAATAATTAATGACAAATAAATAGAAAACCACGTATGAACGATACAATTCTGTAGAATTTTCGCAAATCGTTTAATAATCCTTTTCTAAATTACTTCAACAAACGTATCAGAAGTCAGAACGAATCTATCAAGGTTGGATGGAGGTTCCTACTTCCTCCACGTCAAACAAGAACGAGACGTCATTCGGTCACAAACAAACATAGCTTCGAGTTCGAGGTCATCATTCAAACGACACGACAAATCTAAATAAAATAACAAAATTACTTTTTTTTACAACGTACGCATGCACAAGCTAGCCGTCATTAAAAGTAACCAGACCTCGAAAGCAGATGTTGTGTTATGTGGTCGGCCACCCACCGCATATTACCAGGACATATAGGTCACCTGAAAAGTGAACTGCCCACGTTGAAAGTGGCAGACTCGTAAAATACAAGGAAAAGTGTCGCTTGTTTATTTAGCTGGGCCGAACAACAACCGAGATGTGAGCGCTGGGTCGTGGTTTAGTTATTATGTTATTGGTAGGGTTGCACAATGTCAATTGACTACAAGATAACATGTGTATATTGCTTTAAAACTTAAATTTATTTTTATATTTCAATTTTAATTATTAAGTAAACGATGACAATTCTTTGTTTCTTTCTCAATTAAAATTGAATTAATTAGGTAGGCCCTAGGTAAAACTGAGTGGGTACTCTAAATACAATTTATTTATTTTATTTTATTTAATACTTTATTTTAATTATTATTTATTATGTAGTTATATTATGAATTATAATGGACAAATAAAATATAATAGCTTCTGTAGAAGCTGAAGCTGAATCGGAGGAAGGGACTGATGACAGCATCGACGATGATGATGATGATGATGATAGGCCTATGACACTTAATATGCTTTTAACAAGCATTTAAATAAAAAAGCTATTACCAACACATTTTAAAAATAAATATAGGCCTAGGACAAATGTAATGAAATTTAATTTATGATTTTTTTACATTTGACCGTCAATTGACCAAATTTGAATTTGACCAATCAAATCCCATCCCTAGTTATTAGTGCAAACATAATTAGTGCTTCTCTTGGTGAAGGTCCATCAACTTCGAATAAGCGCTAAACATAACAAATAAATATTATCCCCTAAGCATGGCAGAATAACAATGGATTTTTTTCCCCGTATAGCCTCCCGCGATGGCTCAAATTAGGTTTGTGACTCCAAGCGCGTGGGTTCGAATCTCGTACACTACATGATATAAAAACATTGCTTTACATCTTGAACTATATGGCCAATCATCATCTCGAAAAACATTTCTAATGAGAGCAGTTTAAAGAGCTGTATAATAACAAGTGTCGTAAAAGTTTGACCCGACTGAGGATCGAATCCAAGACCTCAGTCTCTAAGTAGGCCTATACCCATGCTAATTGCTAATTGATCTAGGGATAGGCATATCGTGACCAAATGCCAAAACTCTTTAACTGTTTATTAAATTAAATGACAAACAATAATCCCTAAAAAAGGGTATTTTTGTATTCCACCCATTCGATTCATGGTTACTATCCTCTTCTAGCTAGGCCATCCATTGCTAAAAAACCCATCCCCTCTCTAGTTTTACAGGGAGGGACGAATCAAGTGAGTTTCTATTGTGAAATCTCTCACTCACGTCATTAAAAACTAAAATACTTCCACTTGTCAATCAATATGAGACAGTTCCGCCGAGAACGTCACGTGAATCAGCCGAACACGTGAATTCTAATGGAAAATCTTGAAATGCCAGGGAACATTTCCTATTGACTTTCCCCAGGTATTTTCCAGCGGCCTGCTCTAAACTCCGTCGGACTCATCAGCCCGCCTGCAACCGACGGCTTCCACCCCCGCCCCCGCCCACCCCCGCAGATGGCTCGAGTACAGCACCGGACATGTATTCATTAGAGAGTAAGACCCGCACAGAATGGAGCGTTCCATTACACTAGGAAAACGCTCAAGTCCCGTCGCGTTGATGGATGAGCTTTTTTGTAAGTTTTTAGTTTGCGTGGGATCTATTTACTTATCAAGTGCCTTTTGAACGCATTGTTGGTGATTGTTGTCAAGTTTCTATTGTTACTTGTAAATTCTTATTATAAACCTAAAAAAACTCATATTAAAACCCTTATTCTATGGATTCTGGCTAACTTTTATCAACTTTTTCTTTCAAAAAGCAATACATCACCATTACCTTAATGTCCATGTGAAATATGAACGTTGTAGCCCCACCCGTTTGGTCAGAATCGGCCCAAATGTCACGAAAATATCGCACTAAAAATCCAAAAAAATCGTAAAAGTACGATATTCATGAGAAATATTTCTTCGATTGTACCCAAAAACAATACACCTCTAAGTTCAGAGATTTCGAAAGTCCCCTCCAATTTTCATCAAGATCGGATATGCCGTTTGCCTTGTAGAGAGTTAACAAACAGACAGAAACACAAAAAAAAAAACAAAAAAAAAAAACAAAAAAAAACGAGCTAATTTTTTTGGGGGTCAGTGAAATTGAAGTCTTCGCTTCGCTCATCCAATTACACCCCGCACAACCAGAGTGCACCACGAGGCATGACGTAATACCACACCCCCGACTAGATTATTGGATGAGCGTAGCGAGCGAAGCGAAGATTCCATTTCACTACACTGGAGAAAAAAATCCGGAATGTTTTTTTCCTTTTTTTTTGTATTTTTGTGTGTTTGTTAACACGATTCCGGCTAAACCGATACTCCGATTGCGATGAAATTTTATGGAGGCCTTCGAAATCTCTGAACTTAGAACTGCCACGTTTTTGAGCGCAATCGGAAATTTTTTTCTTATAAAAAACGCAATTTTACGATTTTTTTCGATTTTAAAAAATGTCTTCGACTTATAACACCTACATGCTTTATCCGACTGCAGTGATTTTTTCACAGAACCTTAATTTTATGAATAAAGATATTCGTGTGAAATTTGAGCGTAATCGAAAAATTATTTTTCATGAAAATATAAATTTTGCGGGTTTTTTCTTTTTTTAAACAATTCTTTGACTTATAACACCTACATGCTTTAACATATTGTAATGATTTTTTCACAGAACCTTAATTTCATGAATTTATATATTCGTGTGAAATTTGAGCGCAATCGAATAATTATTTCTTATAAAAATCGCAATTTTTCGATTTTTTCCTTTTTTAAAATTACGCAATCGAATAAAAAAAAGTTTATTTTTAATTTAATTTAATTTAATTTAAAAAAAATCTTGAACTTATTTTTTTACAGAACAACAGAAAATCCGCATAACACATGGCAGCTCAATGCACCAATTACGCTCATCCAACAACGCGGTGGGACTTAAGCGTTTTCCTAGTTATCATTGTTAGTAGCAATAGTTTCAGAGCGCTTTAATAGCGAAGGTTATTCACGCCTCAGATCTAAAATACGAAAAATTAACATAAAGCAAAAAAAGGTAATTTTATGTAAAACATTGTAAAGGTCGAATTTTTTTGTTAACAATCACGCGTTTAGAGCATAATTGATTGATTGGATATTGCTTAACGTCTCATTTTGGCTATTCGAGACGATGAGATGAGGATGAAGTATGAACAGAAGGGAGCTGGGGGAAACCCGGTACAGGCACGTAGCCTACTCCTTCCGAAAAGTACCTAGGGGACCAACGGCTTAAACGTCCCATCCGAAAGGACGGTGTCACCTTGACAGTCATATAGGTTTCTCCACTAACCCGGACTGCCGAGCAGAAAGAAAGCATTGATGAAGAGTAGAGAACATGAAAAAGTAAAAAATATAGAAAGTAGGTAGGTATGACTTAGTTTTCAATGAGGAGGTCGCGGGTTCGGATCGGGTTCAGTGTAGTCACGGTGTCTCATCATTCTATGAAGCTGTGCTTGAATCCTAACCCTACCACATCTGAAAAGATTCCACGACAGACTCCATAGAGGTAGTCCTCACACCCCTAGTTGTTGTACGCCACCTCCCAATTCAAGTGGCGTTCGTAAAAATATTTTCGGTGGGGGCGGGGGGGTTGCCAAGATAAGATATGACTGCAAAAGGTGCTCCACAAACGACTCAATAGTGGAGGGGGGGGGGGGGGCGGGGGGCGAATAAAAAGTCGTATTTTTTAAGTGTTTTGCTGAACGGAAAAAGAAATACATAAATACATAAATAGATGTGTTTAATAATGTTTTTGCGTAAACCTCGACGATTTGCAGTGTATAATAATTAAAGCTGGGATTTTGGGGGGGGGGGGAGTCAAGTCCCTTCTCTGGGTACGCCATTGCCCAGTTCCATCTTAGTCACACGCATACCCGTATTTGTATAGTAGAACCTGAACCCAAATGGAAAACAGTTCCGGGCTCAGCTGGCATTTTCCCCCAAATTTTGCTTGGTCAAGGCCAATTAATACTGAAAATTAAACACGACAAAATTGGACGATTATTGGACGGCTCATTCAGACACACCACATAATATAACATCAATGGACGAGCGAGGATTCTAAATGGAAACATTTTTACAAGAACAAAATACTACCACTGAAGAAAATTATTACTACGTTTAGTTTTGATTGTTTATCATTAACAAGGGTGACTAAAAGATTGACAGTTCTTCAACCCTAACTAAACGGAACAGTAACATTTACGTACTTATTTCCTTGAACGCATAGACAGCGCCTAATACTATGTATTTATTCTACCCCCCCTATTGAATTACACGGTTCCTTCACACATCCCGCCGCCCCTGTGGCCGTTATTACCTTCATCATACCCCATGCACTTGCACGCCCCTGGTCGAGTGACCGCTAGCCAGGGGTGTCGCGCTTAGACCATATAGGGTGGGGGGCGTGTCCTGAGGGACCGGCGACCAGGTACAAGTCTTGACGTCTACTTGAATAAAACCACGTGAAGGCGGAGGACCCGGGTTCGATCCCCGGTCGGGACACATCCTTCCGAACATTGATCTAATTTCAAGTTAAAGAGAAGTTTAAAATTAAAAACTCATAAATAGAAATAAATACACTTTATATTTTATTAATCACCACGTCAAACATAATTAGGGCCATGCTCAAGATTAGGAGTTGAGTGGAATAGCAGTTGAGTAGACTCCAGTCCAACAGAAATGAAAACAAAATAAAATTGGTTATATTTTGGATATTTTAAAATATTTTATTCAGAAGTTTTGACGCAATTTGTTTTGCAATAGTAGTGTCGCAGGCTACGTGCTCTTGAAATTAAAGCCAATTGCCAAATTCCCAGACGTTTCCAGAATCCAGATCTAATTGAAAATCGTATTTTCCAGGCTACAAATTTAGCCTATCGGTTAAACCGTCGAATGAGCACTTTACCACCGGTAAAATAAGAACTTTATGATTGGCCGTGATCGCACATTAGAATAGGGGGGTGGGGTCTGGGATTTACCCCGTGAAAATATTTGTTTTTATAGATTCGATTTGGTGTTTTAGAATTTTTCAGAGGAAATTCCAGAAATAAAAACAAATTTCCCCGACCTTTCCAGTTTTTCCAACTTGTAAACAAATCGAGTCCCTGGTCGGGAGTGTGGCCTGAGAGTGTCCGGCAAAGTGAGTGCCGCCCACGGTGGATCGATGGTGAGAGTCTCGGTGATGTCCATGCACTACCCCGTCACTGACACCCTGATAACGGCGGGGGTGGGTCCTGAGAGTGTCCGGTCGGGAGTGTGGCCTGAGAGTGTCCGGCAAAGTGAGTGCCGCCCACGGTGGATCGATGGTGAGAGTCTCGCCCACACAGCACACGATATTGACGGGATATCCCATTTTGGATTTCAAAGTGAAATGAACATCCACGATATTGCAGGAATATACTAGGTATATCCTCAAAACGATATACTGCAATGGAGCTTAAAGTATGTTCAGAAGATATTCATAGCATTGGCATGTACATCCACAGCATATCCCAACAACGTTTCATACTCGTGTATAAAAAACTAATTTCTCTATTCATGGATTTTTGCAAATAAACCTATTAAGATACGTAGGAATATGCTTTTTAAATACCGCATTACATATTTATGTCCAACTATGTCTTAGGTATATACATTAATAAGCAACTTTACACATCTCGGCCGCAATTGAGTATATAATCTGTATATTGAGCATACACACTAGTTGTACACAGATGGCATAGTATGTCCCATGTATTTCCTACGTATATTCTACATTTACCAACAATAAGTCTATTTCTGTTGTAAGTATATACTCTGTATATTGAGCAAACATGCCATGGACATACACCAATTATAGTGTATGTCCAATGTTATCCTAGTATATTCTAAAAAAAAACCCAAAACATTCAGTCTACTCCGTTCGAAAGTTCATACTCTGTATATTGAGCAAACATGCCATGGACATACACCGATTATATATTGTAAGTCCCATGTTTATCCTGCGTATATTCTACATAAACCAACATTCAGTCTACTCCGTTCGAAAGTATATACTCTGTATATTGAGCAAACTTTCCCATGAACATACTCCGGCTATATGGTATGTTCCATAAATATCATACATATGTTCAATATAGACCAACATTCAGTCTACTCCGTTCAAAAGTACTGATTCTATATGTTGAGCAAACATGCCATGGACATACACCGATTATATGGTATGTCCCATGGATATTCTATACGTATTTTCTACATTAACCAACATTCAGTCTACTCCGTTCGAAAGTACTTATCCTGTTTATTGAGCAAATATGCCATGAACATACACCAATTATATGGTATGTCCTATGTACATCCTACGTATATTCTACATAAAAAAAACAATAAGTCTACTCCAATCGTAAGTATATATTCTGTATATTGAGCAAACATGCCATGGGCATTCACTGATTATATGGTATGTCCATGTTATCCTACGTATTTCTCATAAACCTACATGAGTCTACTCCGTTCGTAAGTATAAAATTCTAAATAACAGTGTACATGCATGAACATACACATATTCACCTATTGTGGTTTCAAAACGCGGTCTAGTGGCGTTTGTGTAGAAGCTTGTTACATAATTTCTATTAAAAACCTGTATCTTACATAATTGATCAATTAGAAGTTTTTGCTTACACTCAAATTATGCATCATGTATGCGCACATACTTTAAATTGATAAGAAAGTAAAAACAGGTTGCAAATACAATCTCTACACGTGCGCAACCAAGTTAGCATTCCGCCAGGGCCCGGAGTTTGCTTTATTCATATTCTCGGGTAGTTTCTGTTTAGAGTATAACACTTCCAGGTCGAGGCTCTTCCATTGCTTTTCCGGTGGAGCTGAAATCTACCCTCTACCAACTTAATATTGGATTGCTCAGGATGCCCGCTGTTTAATTACGTTACGTAATTACTTCTTACTAAAAATTTCGAATATTCACCAGCTGATGGTCGGCCATATTATGTGAATCGTGGATATATTCGTATATTGTCCGTACATCAAATGAACATCCATGTAATATGCCCGCACACCCTGTGAATGTCCATGGAATTATATAAGATTTTAAATTACATACCCATCGGTCGTGTGTACCTACAATATACCTACAATATACCTACAATATACCTACAATATAATGCACGTATTTGTATACCTATGGATGCGTACGAATGTACCAAGGATATAGTCGTATATGTTTGTACATTGAAGGATATCCAGAATGATGACTTAGTATGTCTGCGGGACGTACCACGCATATCAAATAAACGTCAACGATATATTCCCGTACATACTCTGTACATCCTGTGGATGTGCAAGAATTTTTATTTTATATTATATATCCCTCGATTGTTGTAGATACCAACAATGACCTACAATGTAATAGTATATCTATATACCTTGGTTTGATGAATGTACCAAGGATATTCAAGAATTGCACATACGAAACGTGGGTATTGATAGTATATTCAGAGAATATCCAGTAGAATATACCTGGGAGGTCCACAGTAGATGAATATCGTGACATTTGCACATTCGCCCGGATATGCCATTTACATAAAATGCTGTAAAATTTGTATTCCCTGGAAAATACACATTTTAAATTTAGGATATTCATAGGATATTCGTGGGATATGGGTGTGCTGTGTGGGCGGGTGATGTCCATGCACTACCCCGTCAGTGACCCCTGATAACGGCGGGGGTGGGTCCTGAGAGTGTCCTGTCGGGGTCGGGAGTGTGGCCTGAGAGTGTCCGGCAAAGTGAGTCCCGCCCCCGGTGGATCGATGGTGAGAGTCTCGGTGATGTCCATGTACCCCGACAGTGACACCCGGATACGGCGGGGGTGGGTCCTGAGATTCCGGTGGGGAGTGTGGTGAGAGGCCCGGCAAGTGAGTGCCGCCACGGGGATCGATGGTGAGAGTCTCGGGAGTCCATGCACTACCCCACATGACCCCCTGATAACGGCGCGGGGGGGGTCCTAGAGTGTCCGGTGGGGAGTGGGGCCTGAGGTGCCCGGCAAATGAGGGCCGACCAGGGTGGATCGAGGTGAGGTTCGGTGATGCCCAGCAACCCCGACAGTGACACCCTGATAACGGGGGGGGTGGAAAGTTCCGGCCATGGGGCCCGCGCTCATCCGCGTGCTATGCGGTGATGCCAGATCGACCCAGGAGAAGGAGGCTGCGGATCTCATACCACACCACACCACACGTGCGATCAAACTCTACTTCCCGTAACGATCCAAAGATATTCACCATGCATTGCTCCGTACCTTAGCTCCAGGTACCGTGGAGGGCGTCCTTGAAAATATGTCTCAAGAGTCACAATGCGACAATTTTGGCCCAAATGAGACCCCCCGCCCAACTCAACATGCCAAAATTTCATACAGGCGCTCAGGATGGGGGGATTCCCCCCCCCCCTTTTTTTCGTGACCCCCCCCCCCCCATTCAGAAGAACAATGACCAACAATTTCCATTATTGTTGGACGTGATCGTGAACGTCTTCATATTCAATGGTTGTAACATGGTCTATCTCGTTACTATTCCATTTATTTTTATTTTAATAGTTTAATAGTTTTTACTGTACAAAAATTCGTTAATTTGGTATTGCATTCAGCACACTTTTTTTCTAAGTCGCAACAAACCCCCCGTGCTTCATCCCTTTTCTCTCTAATCCAACTTGCAACCTCTTCGTGGTTTGGCCCGTGATTAGGGGAGTTTTACTCCCTGAAACTAATGGCGAGCTCTGGGTCGTCGTCGGGGAACTTTCCCCTTCCCTTTGACTACCTCCCCGACGGCGACGACCACGACGTGGGGGTACCCCTGCCCTCCCCATACGCTTGTGGCTGGTTCTGACCAGCACAGGCCTGTCCACCCCTTGTCCCCCCGCGTCATCCCTTACGTCCCTCCCTTCGTCTCGATTAGCCAAGTTGCATAAATATGAGACGTTAAAAGCAATATCCAATCCAATCTAAAACTGAGCAAAAACGTTCCTACGCGCCTTACAGTCCACGGTGGCACATACGATGAGGGCGCTAGTCCGAAGCGTATGGCTCTACGAGGACGCGGGTTCGAATCCCGTATAAGGCATGATTTTTAATTGTATTTCAACGTCATCTATCACCTCTCATCGTCTCGAATACCCTTAGTGCATAAACAGAGACGATAAACAAAAATATCATCATTAGAGGTGCGTGTAAATAACATATTCAAGTATCATTTTATAGCGTTTTGTACTCATCTATTTTTTGTTAAATTTCAAAACCTTGTGTATGAACTTTTGTCAGATTTCTAATTTGAAATTTGGCCATCAAGGTTGAATTAATATCAACTGAATAAAGATGAGTATAAACAAATTATAGATAGTACTTTGGAAAATAAAATAAAATAGGACTTGAAAACCTTAGTTTTAAATGAAAAAATAGCGCTTTGTAGCATCTATTCACAAAACGCTATTTTTACGTACGTCTAATCATCATCATCACCGTCACTGTCATCATACCCATACCGAGACACAAAAATTGGGACCCACCTTTCATGATGTTCCAAAAATATAGCACGAATGACCGCCCCCCCCCCCCGCAACATTGTTCCCTTCCACAGTAGTATTATAGGCGCGTGACTTTATGTGCAACACACACATCGGCCAGTAGAAATGTAAACCAAGCTCGGTCTGTACTTGTAATATTTTCTTTTTTGTTTCACCATTTAGTTTTCAAGTACGCACTCGACTAATCGTTATGAGGTCGTGTTTTTAGTGCGACAGACCCAGGCCAGACGTAGCTGATACCATGGACTAATTCTACACGGGGGGCCATGCAGACGGGTGGCCAGAGTTATCATTTAGCTTCGGCGAGTAGACGAACACAATGTCAGATTGATTGGATATTGGATAACTTGGCTAATCGAGACGAAGGGAGGGACGTAAGGGTTGACGCGGGGGGACAAGGGGTGGACAGGCCTGTGCCGGTCCGAACCTGACACAAGTGTATCCGAGTGGGTTCCGAACCCCTGTCCCCCTGTCCACCCCTTACGTCCCTCCCTTCGTCACGATTGGCCAAGTTGCATAAATATGAGACGTTAAACAATATCCAATCAATTTAGGAAAAGTTGATATAGGCCCTAACTGTGATGCAAGTATACTACGAACGACAACAAGTTTCGGAGCTGCTGCGGAACAAACAATATGGCTCAATAACTTATGACTTTTTAAAGGCAAGAGATCCTTTGTCAACGTAGGAACCTTAATACCTTAAAAAGCCACTATTTTGGGGAAATTTGGAGGAGAGTTGAAAAGTTTGTACCGTTGTCGTAATCCAGTCTATTCAGAGGTAAGATTATAAATAAAGTCAATGATATGTCTGTTTATTTTCAATAATTTACTTCCTGAAACACCAATCAGCTGGTTTTAGGGATTTCCCGTTCTTGCGCGAATTGATAAGATAGTAAATACCCATTTAGATTTGTTTTCTTTAAATTTCTACGATTTTGTACTTTGTAATGGAATTTTGTATGGGAACTTACAGGAACCAAACTCCTAAGAGGATTAAATAAATAAAAATAAAATAGGATTAGGAACGGACTTTATTCCTTTGTCCACAAAGTTATTTGTTTTTGGTAACGTGCACCAGTCTGCTGAATGCTGACGCGACAGACAAGGTTCTAATTGGGAGACGAGTGGGTGGCGCACGTAAGAATTTATTCTGGGTACTCGTGAGTCAAATTAGGCTAACTGCAGACTCGTTCGTTTCACCCTCTCATTTCCCGGGATTGTTTTGCAGACAACTAATAAGCCACGCCCACATGTCACTTTTGCATAGTCGTCGTATCAAACAAAAGTCCTCATAGACGTTCCAGCAACTAATCACCAGCCGACATACCGAAATCTTGCTGAATGTGACGATCTTTGTATGGTCATAACAATTTAGTTCTACGTACCAGTAGGTACCGCGATGATTGGAAGGGAGGGGGACCAATCACGGCCAGGGGTTGAATTCGTGTACGGTGTCTCCCACTACCTCAAGTCCAGAATACAAAATATGCAGCAATATAATTATTTGATTTCTTATTAAAAATTCAAAATCTACTTGTTCGACAAGTTCCCAAAAAGCGAGAGATTAGATGATTATCCTGGCTTGCTTTAGTAACAAAAAGAAGCCGAATATAACACTGAAAGCTTATCCCCTGGAGTTACAATATAATGTTTACTTTCTAATAACCTGTCTCCCGATGTTGTATTTTTAGTATAGGTGGGCGCCCTACCCTGTGAAAGTCTTGTTAGTTTTGCTCTTTTGTAAATTTGTCGATCAAAAATCCCCAACCTTTTTGCATTTTGTAAGTTTCTATATTATTATTGGATAATCAGTAATATTAAAACACAATGAAATAATTCAGAATCTATAATAATAATACTATATATTTTTAACCACTATATATATTTAATAATAATAAAATTCCCCACCGTATCTAGTCGAGGCGAGCGGAAGGGGTGCTGTAATGTATTCATTCCTACCAGTAGCTGCTGGACAGGTGTGTGACTCAGAAATGAGAACTACGCTTTATTGACCTAAACGCGCACCACTGCACTCAGGACACGCACTCACGCACACGCACACGCACACACACACGCTAGGTGCGAGTGTGGAACTTACAGTACACAGAGGGCGAGGACTGGATAAAATAATTACATTCACGAATCACGTCGTCTTTCATGACAAACTCGAGCAACGCTTAAAAACATTCCCTAGTCAACAAACACGCACATACATCAACGCCTGCAGCAAAGTTCCCACTAATTAATTTAAATTAATTTCATTCAATAGGGTTTTGATGTTGAACTCATGTCGTGTCAATATAGTTAAACAGACAGTAGAAAACCAATCCAAAAAAGGAACATGCATTAAAAAATTAAGCACAGGTGTTTTAGAAAGAATTTTCACTCAAGGTCAGATGATAGTTTAGATATACCTTATCTAATTTTGTTTTAAATCGAATTTCCGTAGTCAAAACTTTGACCGATTCATAAGTAACAAACGAACAGAACTCGCCTAAACAAAATAAAGTGACTAATTATGTTCTAATGTAGCGCCTATTGCCGGCCTGGCAATACGTCAAATAGGTCAAATTTATCATTTGGAATTTGACTTTCCTTTTCTCGAAGCAGGTGTTAGATTTTGACAAGATCGACGTGTTGGTCGAATATTCTATACCGCAGAATGATCGGATTTGAACCATGTGTTTGATAATACAAAATAAAATAAAAATGCAATTACAATAAATCTGTGACCTTGAACTGGATGCCACCACGAAATTACATTACTCCCAAACTGTACACATGAAGTTTCACGACCCTGTGTTAAGCACCAACGATTATAAATTCTTCCCAGCCACTTTCAAGGGTGGTACCTAATTCCAAACGTAATGGTAGACTCGTAATATTTACGTTTTCCGACTACGACGTAAAGTAAACTTAGCGCGGCGTTATAAAAATAGTCCTCGCAGTCTGACACAAGTCACCAGGCTGTACATTTACTTTACCTTCTTCACTCACGATACGACCATCAGTAAATAGTAAATACCACCTATTCTTACACTCGCTGCTCGCTTTATTCAACTGCGATCGGTGCGATGCGCTCAAGACGATGCACATCGTTTACTTTAGGAAGCCCAAGTTAAACTAGTACTATTCGTATCAGTTTCACAGTCGTACTATTATCTTGATGAGGGGTACTTAGGGCCCACATAATTAAATTTAAATCTACAAATGAAATAACTAAAGTGGTCGTCTCATCAATTGAACTGATTTGCACAAATAATATTATTATTTAGTGATGTAGGGAATTAATGTTTCTTTAGAAGTTTTTTTTTTACAAGTGGGCGTGTCGGTAGCAAACGCCCGTTCTTATAGGTAGGTAGCCTACCTATTTTAAATATAGGCCTATGCATTCTTTACCTTTTAACGTCCATCATATTCAGTTCTAAAAATTGATCAGAAGAGGGGAAGATGTATTTTCATTACCGGTAATTATGGATGAATTTAAATATTTTATTGGTTTTAACTTGTAAGCTAAGTCAACTTCCAAGAAAAAGTTTTTTTGTAAAGAGTGATAAACAATGTATTTCTTCACAACAGGACAAACTTTGAAATTTTAAAATGCTCCAAAATACTGAATTTGAGAAAGCAATACCACAAAAAACAAAAGTATTAGGATGTAAAGAAATAAAATTTCTAACAATTGTGTTGGAAGATGTACGTATTTTTTTAAAAGGGTTCTTCTGTACAAAACTGCGAAGTGAAATGATTGTCAATGCGCATGAGCGATGGGTGGAGTGGGCGGTCAGTGAGGACTTCCGACTCCCGAGTAGGCATACCAACCGACAAAACTAAAACACATTCCGCACGCGAGTATGTGTAACAAGTACAAGGCTAGATTAAGCATGGAGTTGTAGTATACCATGGATAAAGTAGGTAGCTATAACCAAATGACATCATTCCTACATTTAGACCGCAAAAACTTTCGCCCTATCTTGACCATGTTAGGAATGTAAAAACAAAACGACTCCAAGTGAAACGTTTTGAGATGTTGTTTTATAAACAATTTAAAAAATGACTGGACATACTAAAAATATGTCAAACATGATTTTTAAAAGACGCATGGAAACTCATTCTGAAGATGTGATGTAGGCCTAAATTAAATAGCATAAGAGTATTTAACTTTTCTTAATAACAGAAAATGTCTTCTAACTAAGATGGTTAAGTTTTGACCATCCGGAAAAACAGTAGGCCTACCAATACGGTGCGTTTTTGAGCAAATATTGTGTTTTTGTACTTTCTTAAATTGTTGTAGGGAATATTCAAATGGCAGTTTTAAGTCATTTACATTGTAGTGCATTGTATTTGTGTCGTAGGTAACTGTATTCATTCCCCCGTTTTGTTGATTATGCCTAGTTTCCGTAATTAAAACTATATTTTCCAATACTTACGCCAAAGAAAAGGTAAAAAAGTTAAGAAAAGGTTCTAGAAAAGGTATCAATCATGCTACAACTTCATCTGGTGATCCGTGCCCATGCCGGGGGTCGAGCATAGAGCGCTAGAAGCGAAGGCCTCGTGCTGTGTGGTGTGACAGCTGCAGGCAGTGGCAGGTATGCAACATAAAACTTTATGATTACGATGTGATAACCGACGCAGTAAAACGTTTCTGCCACCTAGCTACAACTACAGGTAGAACCCGCGGCCACAGAGCAAGTAACTACCTACCTGTCAGTGTAATGCTAACTAGGATTTATACGTTTAAAACCACTGAAATTATATCCGTACTTTTAGAATTTTTCCCGATTTTTAATACGATATTTTCGTGATATTTGGGCCGATAATCAACCATAAAAGCTCATCCATCAACGCGACTGGAAAAAACGTTAGCAAAGCGGTCTAGTCTATCTATACCTTCACTCAGCATGATCGGTGATGACTGTGAGAATCGACCCCACAACCTCCTGAATTCAACCTTGCATTTACCTCTATCGGTAAACCTACCTATTACGTGATGGTTTTCTACGGTAGCTCATATTATGCTGACGCCCACCCCTAACCCAATAGCATATTATATTCCATTTATTTTATAACATATTCTCCTTATTTTTGTTTACGTTTGCCTTTATAATACGATTTTATTTCAATTTCCTGGGAACTTTCGAAAACTTTAAACTTGCACCTGCCACGATTTCGAGCGCAATTAAATACTCACTTGTACTTTTAATGAAAATCGGAAATTGTAAGTGTCAATGTTTCACGCATGAAGGGTTCAATAAAGCAATACGCTCATCCTGCAACGTGACTATAAATCATGACGCCAAGAACAGATTCCCTGTTTGTTGTTTGTTTGATTGT
This sequence comes from Sweltsa coloradensis, assembly GCA_024449915.1. NCBI lineage: Eukaryota > Metazoa > Arthropoda > Insecta > Plecoptera > Chloroperlidae > Sweltsa > Sweltsa coloradensis. The sequence goes on along the minus strand of JAMZAV010001127.1, from coordinate 231,025 downwards.
TGTTGTTTGGTGGTAAAACAAGGGAAACTTTACGGAGTAAGACAATTCACATCGAAATCTTAAACTTTACACGCATTATTAATTTAAATACGGGTCATTCTGAAGTTTTCGGCCTGTTAATTGTCTTTACCTCCCTCCGTGTAAACTACGAATTAACATACGTGTTCATTCAGTCAGAAGTGTACGGTATTCATTCAAGGTAACGTGACAGCTTTGCAATAATACCTACGTAGACCTACTCGACTGGCAAACTGTAGGCCTAAATACACAACGTTAGCTCGTTGTGAGTAGGCGACAGATGGTTATTCAAGTATAATAATCGGTACGATTTGTAATTCGAATACCTAGGCTATGTATTTAATTAATTAAACATACAGTTAAAAACTTACTTATCCATAACATTCCAATCTTTTCATACAGGCAAGAGTTCTGAGAAAACCACATAGCTGTCTGCCATCAGTTTTTTGATATTTTGCAGCGTTTTCGTGATTTCACTAAAACACACTAATTTTGCGAAATGATTTTATGTTGGCACTTGGCAGAAAATATTTTGGGGCGGGCGAAAGGGGTCGGGGGCATAATTTCGATATTACATCACATTACATCTAGTCAGTTAAAATTGGTTTGCAGTAAGGAAGAATTTGGCTACAGGCCATAGTGATTCGTTGCTAGGACGTTTCCAAGTCCAAGGTCACCATAGCAATGACATGGGCCTTCCACAGCAATAGATCCATTTGGAGGTTGTAAAAATTATTCGCGAACGGTAATTTGAAACCGGGATCGATTATTGCGGAAAAGATACAGATGCCCCCCCCCCCCCCCACTCATGACCCACGTAAAAATATAATAGGCCTTGATAATATAGGCCCATAATAGCAATATTTAACGGGTACCTAGCAAATATTACCACATATTATCAATAGCAGGAGCCGCAGCTGATTTGTTATTCATCGTAAGCTATTTATAATTGATTGATCAGCACAAAATATATATTTTAAAAGAAAAACTGTATTCTCGTGGGGTGGGAAATCTTGAGTAATGCACAGCCTACACACTGAGCATGTTTTTAAATAAATAAATAAAATAAATTGTATTTAGAGTCTACCCACTCAGTTATATAACTGATTTTCAATGGGGGACAGTAAATCAAAGCGACCAAGCCAACCCTGTAGACCCCGACGCGATCGACGAGTGCCACCAACCAAAGATCAATATTTTTTAATAAGAAATATAGCAATCAGTGGTATGGACAGTGCGAACACCTGCGGATCAACGCCAGAATCAACAAGGCCGATTCAGAACAACTCTGAACTTATGTGCTTCGTTGCTAGGACGGCTCCAAAGTCACCGTTTACAAACTCCTAAGACAAGAACTGATGGCTTAAGTCCAAACAGAAGTTAAAAAACTTCTGACTTTGGCGGGAACCCTGGAAACGAACCCTGGACCTTCTGCATTGGAAGCAGATACGCTATAACAACAAGACCAACGAGCCACACTGATGATGAGATGAGACGCAAGAAAATGAGTAGAAAAGAGGTTGAATCTGGACGAGTAGGCTTATCTGGATTCACAACCAGCTAGCTCGAGGGTAGGCCTACCTATAGAAAAACACGACGTCATACTCGGCATTTAAATAGTCTAGGTCAACATTAATTTTATTTATTTATTTAACGTATATCCTATGCGATATATATAGAGGTCATCGTGAAACGGTCTAAAATACAAAAAAGGGAATTTGAAAAGGAGATTTGGCCTTACTTGACTTAAATATTCATTTCCATATTTCCGAAGCTCTCATTTACAAACAACAGCCATGCGACGGAAGTGAATAATGATTCAAAACTAGGAAATGTAGATAACTAATAAATAACACACGCTTCAACTATCAGCATGTTTTGATTCGGTCTCATTAGCACGTGGTCCAATGACTGAGCCATCTGAATCATGGAAACTCAAACATCCGTTGATGATTATTTTAGTTGGTTAACGTCTCATATTAATGCACTAAGGTTATTAGAGACGATGAAGGACGATTTAAAAAAAAATGTTTTATGTTGGATTCGAACCCACGTCCTCGTACTCGAAGAGCCATAAGCTTCGGACCAGCGCCTTGATCATATGTGCCACCGTTTGAGATGTGGCAGAACCGTTGGGTGATAATGCGCCACACTAGATAGCCTAGGGCATATCGGGAGGAAAAGACCATACTGGTCAGAATCAGCCGCGGAAAGGGGAAAGGCGGGGAGGGTGTTCTCACGTCGTGGTTGTCGTAATCTTGGTCATCGTCGTCGGGGATGTCGTCGAGGGGGAGGGAGGTGGTTCCCCGACTACAACTGCATGCCAGAGCTCGCATCTAGTTTTGGGAGAGGTATATTATACTTCCCTACTTACTAGCTGATGTACACTCGCCAGTTGGTATTTGCCTTTTTTTCTCTAAAGCTACCATCAAATCAGAGCTTTTTAGAGATTTAGGACAAACAACTAAGGAAATTGTGTTACCAACATTTCAACCAAGGTCGACTGAATCTCCAAGAGGGAACTCTGTAAACTTTCAGTTTGTCGCAGAGATCAAGTCAATACTATCAACAACTACCAATTTTTTTTCTTTCAATCATGGCTGCTTGGTTGTAGGGCGCGCCAACCGTCAGGTCATTATGGGGGATTCACCACTCTAGCCTTGGTGAACCGGGGATGACAGACCCATGTTTGACAGATCCAGCCACTAGTAGGGATGAGGAAGGGGATGTTTCTTGAGTCGTGGTCTTTTTTGTCATCGTCGTCGAGGGGAAGGGTCCCCGAGACCTATCCCTCCTTAAAACTAATGGCGAGCTCTGGGTCGTCGTCGGGGAGCTTTCCCCTTCCCTTTGACTACCTCTCCGACGGCGACGACAATGACAACACGGACGGATGATGACACAGACGAAGACGACCATGACGTGGGGGAACCCCTGCCCTCCCCATTTGCTTGTGGCTGGTTCTGACCAGCACAGGCCTGTCCACCCCTTGTCCCTCCGGTTCACCTCTTACGTTCCTCCCCTTGGAAAGTTGTATACATGGTGGTAACTCACATTTATAAAAATTGTTTTATCTTGGAGGCGCGAATAATCTTAGCTGTTCAAGCGCCCTAAAACTACAAATACTCGAACACTCGACTTTGCCTTTTATCTCGCCGGCAAGTACAATCGGCAGAGAAATGCCTACCATGGGCTTAATTCTACCTGGGGCCCAGGGGCCCACCAGACGGAGCTTAGAAAAGAGTACCAATTAACGTTGCACGTCTCAACTTTCAATGTTGAGTGAGAGTTTGATTGTTTGATTGTTCAATCAATGACCAACCGGGTAATTGTTGACCTAGGCACTATCAAGCACCTTACTTAGTCTACAATGTCACCACCAGAATGGAGATCACTTTCGTTTCCTGTCAAACTAACAATTATTTAACTCGGAGACATGGAACAGCTGTTTGAGATGGGCTGTCAGGGTAGCTAGGATTGGCCTACATAACGTGAAACATAGGCTACATGCAAACTATGGCAAGTTTCTCCTTCATTCCGTTGACATCCTCAACAGCTTTGTAATTTACCGGTACCGGCAATCAGTGTTCTTTCTAGAAAGAAACGCAATTTAATAATACGACGTAGGCCTATTCAAAAAGATGCTAAAAAACAACACATTCTTTTTACTAACAACTTAAATCATTAAGTACAATTTTGTGGGAAACTATGAATTTAAAATTTTAATGTGTCCTTAGTTGTCATCATAACGTTATCAAATTCAAGGATGAACAATAAAATTACTATGTGTCAATACGAGGGAGGGTTTATTCTGGAACCATTAGACTACAGGACCTAGCGTACTAATATTCAGTGACATTCACCCTAAAGATTTTAACTTTTAGTAGGCTAGGTTCAAGGTTGTGTAAAGAAAGGATAGGCTACACAGTTGTCTCTTATGAGAGATGGGCTTACAATTTTAATTTTCATAACATAACTTATTTTTTTAAATAACTGGCAGCACATGTGCCCAAAAAGAGACAATTGGTAATGCCTTTATTTGCCAAGTTTATATGGGAGACATGTAGGTATTAGAAATGTGGAAATATTTTCTGATGGACAAGTGCTATACATTCTTCCTGAACAATTCCTAAGGTTTCTAATTGTTTGGGAGAAAATTGGAGGTCAAAAAGTGGTCCAGAATGTGAAATTTGCAGGACTTGGTGGAAATTTTGAAATTAAATTTAACATTGTGCGAGCTCATTCAACTGTTTTCAGTCACATTTAATTAAAAGCAGTTCGAGCCAGCCCTGTTAGCACCGACGCCTCCCACGAGCGAACAATGACCAACTAGAGGCTGGTATTTTAAATAGGAAACACGGTCCAAACAAGCTGGACATGATTCCACCTATGGATTTTATTTTAAATTTGTATTGTTTACCCCTCTCCCTTGAATATTGCTCCTCGTCAGACGTCGGGAGACACATTACTTCACTACGCTTTAGTACGCTATGCGAAGGAGAGTGTTAACAACTCATATTAATGCACTTCTACCAGTTCGTAAAAAGCATGGTGTGGGATAGGGAAATACCCATACAGTGAAAGATGACACTATACAAGACCTACTTCATACCGATTCTCACATATGCGGCAGAAACCTGGGCTACGGGTGATAAGAAAAAGCCAAACAGGTGGCGGAGATGAGATTCCTGAGGAGCACAGTGGGCAAGACAAGAAGAGATAGAATTAGAAATACGAACATTAGAGAGACGCTTGGGGTGGAGAAGTTAGGTGACAGGATGGGAAGGACACGGCTGAGATGGTTTGGGCATATGAAACGAATGACGGAAGAGAGGATGCCCAGGAGAATGTATGAGAAAAGGATTGAAGGAAGAAGAAGATGGGGGAGACCAAGGAAGGGATGGAAGAAGACCATAGAAAGAGAACTACATTACTAGAGGAGAGAGCTGGGAGCATGTAGCAGAGACACCATTGTGGGAGGATAGAAAGAAGTGGAAAAATTTGGTTGCAAAACCCAAGCTGACCCTGCCAGAAGTAGGAAGCAGCGATTGGATAATGATGATGATTGATGATTAATGCACTTAGGCTATTCAAGACGATGAGTGATGGATGACGATTAAGGATGAATAGAAGGGAGTAGGGAAAACCCGGTACCGGCACGTAGCCTACTCATTTCGAAAAGTACCAAGGGGACCAATGGCTTAACGTCCCATCCGAAAGGACGGTGTTACCTTGACAGTTCCTCCACTAACCCGGACTGCTGAATAGACGTGGAGGGGAAACGAAACTACGTCCTTAGAATGTGTGCCTTGTTGCTAGGATGGCTCCAAAGTAAAAAGATGTGTTGCTTTAGTGCAGTCCTGAGCTTTACTTTAACAGGTCTACTGTATGCCTAAATAAATTTTACTGTCATCGAGTAGGTTAACACATCGTCTTCACTTCACACAACTAGTTCACCAGAGACGATGTCGCTAGATAGAAGGACTACTTAGTTTGCTTCAAACTTAGTTTGCCATTAGTTCTAAGTCGGCTACTTAACGTTGTACACGAGGCCTTGTTTCGTTGACGAGGTTTGAATAATTCTAGTACAGTTACAGTACGTAGGAATGTGTTCCGAGGTTATGTGAGCTGAATTCGTTAACGGTTGGTCATCCTTGCATACATCTTTGATTTTTTAAGTATTTATAGCCTTAGTCCTATAGCCTAGACAAATCAAAATGTGCATACAAAAACTTTAAAATAGCAGGTCTACGCTACGAGAAAAAGTTTAGGATTATAAATAAATAAATAATAGTCCTTTGCATAACGAGAATGACGGTATAAAATTTGGGACAAAGGATGACATATATCAAATGAAAGCTTACGACTAGCATTTTTCAAAAAACCATGATATACCTCTGGCAAATCCAGCTTTTTATGTCAAAAGCGAGGTCAAAGGTCAAATTTGTAATATTTTAATGAATTTTTAATGAAGTAACAGAAAATGTTTGAAACCTTCAATTAACATTTTTAGGAAGATAAATGTTAAACATTCATTAAAAAATATGAACATTACCCCTTGACCTTTTTTGACCTTGATTGGGGTTGATTTCCTCAACTTGGTCAAATTGCGCAATTTCTGTCGATTTCTTGGACTTTATTCATAATATACACGTACTTACTAGTAAATTCTTTATATTTAAGAGTTATAATCGTTATTACACTGTTTATATGGTATTCATTCAAAATGGCGGTCAAAGGTCAATAGGTAAGGATCGTCAAAATCCGTCCAATTATTAAATATTACTTGTGGGTACTCTAAAGACGTAGAATTTAAATTGTAATAATAATTTAACAATAGTGAATAATAGTAGTACGTCATAGTCTTAATAAAACGTATTTATAGTATTTCTTCAAACTTATTAAGAAATACCTGAATATATTTGTAAGTCTTCAACGTTCAGGGTGTTTTGGAATTTGTGTGCTGCCTTAACAAAATAAATGCATTTCTAGAACAAACCTTATCATGTTCAGATAAGTGATATGATATGATTTTCTACCTTCTTACCACTGTACAAATCGTCGAATGCATCATCTTCTGAATCACTGGAATTACCATGTTGGGTGCCGACATTCGAACAATCTTTCAGCTTACAAGCATGGGTACACTTCACTTGATTGGCCAAACACTCGCAGGTCGGCATCTTGCAAATACGGGAACAGTTGCAGGTTAGGAGATCAATGACGGCCATAGGTGCTGGAGTTCCAACCATCCACTCGATGCTCAGATCTCCTTCTGCCATGGTTTTCCATCCATAGCCACTTGGATCAGGAACATCAGGATTGGCTTCCAAGCAACGTATCCAGACCGCTGTTTGGTAGTTTGCTCGCAGGATGTGAAGCAGTAGGCAGTCGTTACAAGGTGGTAACTGATCAGACTTGATAATTATCTTCACACTTACCCCTAAAAAGCTCGTAGCGCAGCTGGTTGACGCTTGATAGAGACGTTGTCAAACAGTACAGTTTACAGACAAAATCCCCGAGTTTTATATTTATATCGTTAGAAACTCTCCAGTCCTGACCTACCTTGCTTATCTCGACACAGAAAAATGGACGTTTTTTCATGCTATTCAAAGCTCTCTTGTTTCCTTTACCACTGAAGAAGCTCACCGAGTAACAACCAGATAGTGCATGGAGGCCAAGGAGGGCGTTGCATATTTTAAATCCCAACGATCATGCTAGTTTTGACACACCAGCATAGTGTGTTCGATTTTTGGTGCCGCTTTTTAAATACATTGCTATACTTATTCTGAAAGAAGCCCAAATGCTTAGAACTAAGACATCGGTGTCAGCTGAAACAATCACTGCTGATTTAAACCCATTCACCGATGCATGCTTGGCGTGAAGAAGAATGCGAGTGTCTGCTTCTTCATGTGAAGAAATCAGTTCTGGACACAGTTTCCATTCATCACAAGTAATTGATATGCACTCTTCTTCACATGTGACATATATAATGTTCAATCACCAAGTTCCTTCTAAAGTTGATCTGACTTCCAATCTTCATACATAAACTTTATAAACTTGGATTTGTTTTTAGGACTTTGCAGAAATCCTCGCCAGTTCCTTATGCAGTGTCCAGATGTCACATCCTGCACTTCAAGGGAGTTAATATTTCCTCCTCTTCGCTGCCGCTCCAAGTTTTTAATCGACGTCTCTCTGTAGACGTCGAAAACTATTTCCAGCCTTGGCATCCGAATGCTTCTCACTGATGCTAATATGTAAGACGAAACCTCACCAAACGTTTTGTCGTTATGGTTACCAGCTTGTACTATTCGTATGGCATCGATTATACAAACTTTTGGATCATCCATAATCTCAGCAGGTGCAGTGATCTTTACGATCGCAATGCCAAGAACCGACTTATTTGTCTTTCGTACAGTGCCATCTGGTGCTGCTAGAGACCATGGAAGAGGTCCCAGTGGATGTGCCAATACGTCTTTCATGTTCAACTGACGACATTCAGCTATCATAATTATTCGCTCAAAAAGTTTCCTGTCTGCTTAAAATTCTATTTCTTTTCCAGCTTTTTTTGTCTTTATTTTTGTATTTAATAATATAAATGTCTGCAAAGACTTTCTTTTAAGTGGCTCATAAAAAGCTTGAGTTGAAGCGTTTTCAACAAAACATTTATCCTTAAAAGTAGTGTAAGCATCTTCACCCACTACTTGAGCACTCAATAGATGCTACTTTTAATGTTGCTTTGGTTCCTGTAGATAGACTCACAAATTCAGTATCTCCCAATCGAAATGGATTAATCCACTCGTTATCCAACAAATCACAGACCGAACGTACGTCATTTTCGTCATCTGTGATTCTGGCCTTTTTAAGATCCTTGTGCTGAAACCCTACGCGTTTTGAAGAGAAAACCTGTCGTAGTTGACGTAGACATGACGATTTATACTCAGCTGCTAAGTAGTGTTTTTGAACAGCTTTAGGTTTGAGACTAAATCCTTTTGTACCACCGGCGGTTTGCGTGTCTTTATTTACTGTTTTCTCAATGGTCTGGTCGACCGGGATTCTGGAGAACGGATTTGAATCGCCAAGTTGAACTAAAAAACCCACCAGACATGAAATGTTCATGCAGTTGAGGATGGTTCTCATGGCAGTCGTAACATATCTAGATAGTATACAGGTAGATATCTTCCACAATTAACGTTGTTGTATGAAAAGCAAAATAGCAATATATCACGTATTGCAGACAGATGCATAATCCAATGTCCTTCTCGGGTGCTTCGTACCAAACGTAGTAGTATTTCCACCATCTCCAAATAGGAAATCCAAAACGTAGAAAGTTCGTCGTTTTCGTTCTTCATGCATGTTCTTCTTCAGGCATCGACAGAAAAACAGATAAGGACGAAAACGCCTCCAGCGGCTGGGAATTCGCCCCACGCCGCGTAGTGCCCGCAGGAGTAGAATTTTCGCCTTGACAAGACATTGTAGACAAAATAAATAGGTATTGACGCGAGTACAATATTTCCACAATTTACTTTTCTAATTTTAATTGCTTTTAAAATTCTACGTCTTTAGAGTACCCACAAGTAATATTTAAGAAATTCGGCGAAGTTTGATGGTCCTTACCTAATGACCTTTGACCACCATTTTGAATGAATACCATACAAACAGTGGGATAACGATAAGTACTCTTTACTGTAAAGTATTTACAAGTAAGTACCTGTATATAATGAATATATTCCAAGAAATCGACAGAAATTGCGCAATTTGACCAAGTTGAGGAAATCGATCACAATCAAGGTCAAAAAAGGTCAAGTGGGTAATGTTTGAATTTTTTTTTAATTAAGAACATTTTTCCTTTTTATTATGTTTATTAAAGGTTTCAAACATTTTCTGTTACTTAATTAAAAATTAATTAAAATATTACAAATTTGACCTTTGACCTCGGTTTTGACATAGAAAGCTGGATTTGCCAGAGGTATATCATGGTTTTTTGAAAAGTGCTCGTCGTAAGCTTTCATTTGATATATGTCATCCTTTGTCCCAAATTTTATACCGGTCATGCCTTTATGGAGTGTTATGCAAAGGACTATAAGATAAAAAGTAAATTTATTTATCTAGAGTCTACAACTGATTTACAGTGGGGGTTAGTAAACCAAAGCGACCAAGCCAACCCTGTAGGCCCCGACGCAATCGACGAGTGAACGATAACCAACCAAAGATCAATATTTTTTGTAGGAAATATTGCAATCAGTGGTATAGACAGTGCGAACACCCGCGGATAAACGCCAGAATCATCAAGGCCGATTCAGAACATCTTTAAATGTATTAAGTGCCTCGTTGCTCCAAAGTCACCGTTTACAAATTCCAAAGAAGAACTGACAGATTTAAGTCCAATCAGAAGTTAAAAAACTTCCGACTTTAGCAGGAATACCAACGAGCCGTCTAGGCTAGACTCAAAACTACCGGTAATTATATGCCGTGGGCATTGTGAATGTTAAAAACTACCTTGCATGCAAGCGGATCTTTTCACTGCCTTGCAATAGGTAGATCTATGATGTTTACCACTAAACTGAAGATGCACTAGCTAAACTCAGTTCATGGTGAACTAGACCTAGGTATGGGGATGGCCTATATGACTATCTTAAGTATCGTGGTGCACCCATTTCCCACTCAATTTAAGCGTGTAATGCCAAAGTTTGAAACACCTTAGTAGCTACCTATTTAGTGTTGTTGATGCCTTCCATATGAAAGTAGATTTGGGCGCGTTCTTGGAAAAAAATTCTTAAAGCTGACGTGGCAGAAGGTGGAAAATAGGGATGGGGAAAAGCGTTTAAAATCCTAAACGTTAAAACGATGGTACACCCCCCCCCCCCCTAATTTCAACGAGGGCATAAGCGAAACGGGCGATAGCGAAGTCAAAGAACGCTGACGACTGACAGTGACTGACAAGGGAAAAAAAGTCAGCGTCTTTGATAGGAGAGAGGGGTGGCACAAAAGGAGGCCGCCAAACTTAAAAAGATGATTACGTTTACACGTTTATATTAAACTCTAAAACGTTTAAACTCTACATGCGCATTTAAACGACTCATCCTTAGTGAAAATCTAGTTTATTGAGAAAAGTACTTTCGAGTGTGCTGTATTAAAAAAATTTTGTACAGTTCGTGACATATGGAACTGGTACATGTCAGTGACACTAGAGTCTGGCGGCACGCAAGTGCATCACTGTTCGGAAGTATTAATGGCCAGTCCGGCCGGGTGTAACCAGAATGTGGGACAGTAGTTTATCAATCGCGAGTTTGTTAACACGTATTAATTACTGCCCAACACATTAGTCGGCTAGACCACTAGAATGATCGTGATCTGTGCTCAGGCATCTCGAATAAACTTTCCCAGTGACAACTGGTTTCCTAATAGCGTCTCATACGTCAAGTTACCAGGCAAGTTAGCGCAAGAGACGAGACCTACCCCATCACGGCAGGTACTGCTAGGTGACAAGCACATGTTGGTTTGACTATAAAGCATCTTGGTTACAAAGCTGTTGGCTTTTGGTCAGATTCCATTTCGGGCGGACGCGTTTAATTAAACGCCCTTTGGATGCTTAAATGTTTAGAAATTTACGACTGAAATTAAACGCCCTCTTTCCCAAGTCACCCGTGATTTTCCCTTCCACCCTCGAGATGATAATGCAGGGCTGTATTTCAATGAGAATCTGCTATGCGCCAGTTAGTGTCGTTTCTTGTTTGACCCATTCAGTGTATGTGCGGCCTCTTCTCTTTTTCTAACGCTACTTATACTCTATTGGACTATACACTGCACTGCACTTGAAGTGTTAGTCAATTATTAAGTCTCTATTTGCAATGGATAGGCCTAATGTAGGTAATTAGTGGAAATTTCATAGAGAAGGGAGGAAGGGAAACCTGGTACCGACACATAGCCTACTCCTTTCGAAAAGTAGGCCTACCAAGGGGAACAACGGCTTTATGTCCCATCCAAAGACCAAAAGGACGGTGTAACCTTGACAGTCATAGTTTCCTCCACTTAACCCAGACTGCCGAGCAGATGTCGAGGAGAACAAAGCCATTACACTAACTCCTGACCTGAACCGTCCATCTACTCTAACCAGAGGTAAACGTGTGTTCAGGGCAGAGTGGTCACCCTCTCTAACGCCTGAAGGTTGCTTAACTTCGGTGTTCAAGTGGGAACCAACCAGCTAAGCGACTACAGCTAAACTGCTGGTTGGTTATAGAGTAATTAGGCTACAACTAAACTTAACCTGCTCTAAAAGTTTCATAAAATTAATATTAGGCTAGCCTACCAATTATTAGACACTGTACTTTATCTCAAGATCAACTAAGACTTTCATGTTTAAATGTAAAAGTGTATAAATTGGGCAGCCCCAATTCCATTTAACACTAGGTTGCCAAATTTATAAACGGTTTTAAGAGCATATTATAAGACATGCATTTTAGGCAAATTGCTGTTCGCTCGGCTGACTTAGCCTAGGCCTACACCACAGCCACAGGTGTTGGAAATTTTGAACAAATCTCACTCTCACGAAGTGGATACATAGGGCACTACAGTAACACATTTCTAAAAATTGTTTTGAAATAATTTATAAAAAATAGGCATAAACAAGTTTTCACAAATATCAATTTTGTTAAAAAGTACAAAATTGACTATAGACCTAGGGCCATAAGTCATATTCATGATTTTTTTCTGGCTGATTAATTAAGACAAATATTTGAAAATGTATGACCGTAGGGCTGACCATGTATGCTTTAATGACAACTTTGCTAAGTTTCATATACAGTATGTCGCATGCCCCTTGGCCGAGCGAATAGCTGTTTGCTAAAGTTGCCAAATGTGTTGTCCTATTCCCTCTTTGTGTGCAAATCAACATAAAATAAAATGGTGATCTTACCGCCTCCGGAACTCCAGCGGTTGTCGGTCATCCCCCCCTTCTCTCGCAGAGCTCCATCCGCCACCTGCAAACAGGAATCCCCAGTATTAGGCCTACAGCCTACCCACTCAGTGATACCGTGGGGGAAACCAAAGCGACCAAGCCAACCCTGTAGGCCTACGCCCCGACGCAATCGACGAGTGAGCGACAACCAACCTTGTAGGCCTACGCCCCGACGCAATCGACGAGTGAGCGACAACCAACCTTGTAGGCCTACGCCCCGACGCAATCGACGAGTGAGCGACAACCAACCAAAGATCGATATTTTTTTATTCAAAATATAGTGCTCAATCAGTGGTATGGACAGTGCGAACACCCGCGGATCTAAGTCAGAATCAACAAGGCCAATTCAGAACAACTGAATTTATTATGTGCATTGTTGCTCCTAAGACAAAAATTGATGGAGAAAGAGATTAACGAGATTGATTAAAACGAGAAAGGTTGAGTACCCTACCCTAGGCATATCGTGCAAGGAACTGTGGATTTAGAGGCTATTTGTATGTTGTTTCTCTAAAATTAAACAAATCTAAAGCCATCGGACTTTACGCAATATCCTGACCCCTACACATTTTGAATTGGCATGTGAGATCACAATTCTGTTAAGCCTATGGGTAGGCCTATCTTTTAATCTTACAAATTTGCTCATGATATTCAAAAGTTTGCCCAGTGCACATTTGACAGACATTTAACAATAGGCCTACGGTAGGGGAGAAGGTGGAGGGTTGGGACAGGAGGAGACATGGGACAAAGGCTGTATCTTTGGAGGGAATTTCAATTTCTGGTGTCTGACACCTGGTGGCTTTTGCAACTACTAGAACAAATATGAAGTTTCAAAGAAATCCACCAGGTGCAACAAGTGTTATTCCAATATGGCTGAATTGGCATGTCCAAAGTAAATGTCAATAGCCTATTTATGAACAGGATATTTTATTAATAACAAGTTATAACATGGTAAGAACTTAACTTAACTGAAAACAATGATGTAATCTATCAGTAGAAATAAGAGACATCTCCCTGGAACATAATATAAATGGTATTAAACCACTTATAATGAGATAGTGTTGTGGGTGCACACATGGGACAACATTAGCAGGGGAGACATGGGACACTTTTTAGGTTAGGCCTAGCCTACAATGTGCTTGTTAAAAACTAATAGAACTCAAGTAAGCACTGATATTTGGTGCATGCCACTAAACTCCATCATGGGCTTACCTACAGACAAGTGAGGGTTCTTACAACTATGCAAAAGCCAACTTTGCTAAAATCCCGCCATCATGGAATGATAATAAAACTGCTGGGGTTGAATGGCTCAAAGGGTTCATGCATCGTTACCCTAACTTATCTCTCAGAAAACCATTTCATTTCATTTGTATTTTATTACTAATTTTTTACATATTTGACATGTCATTTCAATAAAGTTCTAGATGATAATAATATGTTGTAACCTATTATTGTATCAGTGTCCCAAGTCTCCCTATACAGTGTCCCAAGTCTCCCTACCTATGGGAGACTTGGGACAGTTTGCAGACCTCTGGTATTTTACTTCTGCACTTATCGTCAACCATAGTACACCTTGTATACATTTACCATAAGTAGGTGAAAGATAAGGGAAGATAATGCAAAAGAGTTTACTTCAATTGATTAATTTTATGTAAGTTATAAATTGTTTTCTGAAAAATGTCCCAACCCTCCACCCTCTCCCTACCTACTACAAGGAACTTGTTTGGTTGGGGGTCCAAAATAAAATCATCAATGTTTTTCATTAAAATACTCCAAGGTCCAAAATACCTAGGCCCTACATGAAAACAAAAACCTTTAACGTTGCTATTTTAAGTTGGGTAGGCCTGTAAAGGATTTTGAAGTTTGAACCGAAAAGGACTTTTGTTTAAAATATTGGTAGGCCTAGGCCTAGCAAGGTTTACCAAAGGTTTTGAAGGTAATTTTGTTTAAAACAGCAAAAAAACATAGGATGGAACCCCCTCCCCCAACACAAAGTCACAAAAAGAATCTTCTTAGTGAAATCCTTTTGCTTTAACCTAAAAATGTCTAGTATGCTAGGGCTATTAGGTAAGTGGAGTGACTCCAAAACCAGGCTTCTAAGTTCTAGACTTAGCCTAAACATATTTAGGAATAGCCTAATTCTGTTACCTATGTCGACCATCAACCGGAAATCAATTACAAGGCAGAATGTACTCAACTAAAAAGTCACTGCCGTCTCGACTCTGCAACTGGCTTAGAAGAACGCGCTTTGTAGTGGCATGATATGGGCCTATGGGCTGATCCCAAATCGAATTAGTTGAAGGCGATTTCAACCAAGACGCTTTCGCGTGCATGATACGTATTACGTAGTCATGGTGAACTAGACCCACGTGGTATTTTGAAGCTCATTCTCGGTCTAGGCCACAGGCCTTTGGAACCCAAAGCTCGGCGGGTACGCCTAGCCTACCATCCTATCATAAATTTTTCTATTTGGACAATAGAGGCCAGCCACCTTAAATATCAAATGCACCAAGTCCTTGCATTAGGCCTAGGCTAGGCCTAGCCCTACACATAGCCCTCGACTAATGCAGTGGACAAATTATGCCGAGTGGCTTCGTCTCAGCAAGATCAAAGCCAAGCCCCTACCTAGGCCTAGCACTGAAACAAGCCATTGATTACAGGGCAGTTTCTAGGCCTAGGCCCTAGCCCTACCCTGCTTACACTAAGGTAGGGGGCCTAAGCCTAGACATGTCTGTGTAGGCTAGGGCCTAATGATAATTAAAACTTAAAAGGTCGTTTTGTGTGCTAAAATCTTATGCCCATGCAAAGGTTTATGCTCAGCTAAAGATTATGACCTAACCTTACTTTTCAACCTAGGTAAGCCTAGGGTCTATCTGCTTGAAAACTAGAAGACTGGAATGTCCGTGCAATGTAGGTATGATGAACTTGAGACAGTGCAAATGGAAGCAAGGCCTTTGTTGGTTAAGTGGCGAGGGCTCACCTCACATTTCATCTATATACGCGTCCGTTTTGATAGGCCTATTCTAGGCCTTAGGACAGGAATCGCATTTCAAGATGTCTTCGTCGTGATTAGATGGGCCACTAGCCTAACCAGAAAATGAATGAGGTTCACTTCCATCGAGATCAAATGTCACAATTGTCTTCAATTGACAAGATTTTGCTCGAAATGAATTAATAAAATCTTGGCTTAATCATGGTGATGTAATGCTACTTATAGCTTGCATTTAAATGATTCTAATAAATCATCCAAGTAGGGGGCTAGGCTCTAGGCCTAGGTCTACGTCGGTGCTTGTAGGCCCACCTAGACCTGCCTTCCTATTCATGTTCATGATTCCCAAATGACATCTTACCTGAAGAACACTTTGCGACGAATGTGTACCTAACTACAAGTAGATTTTATCCTTAAAATGATTCTAAACTAACTTTCATTTATCTAAGATTAAAACGAAATGTATCCGGAATTAAAAAATTGCAGATTGTCTACATAATCCTTGGAAACAAACATTGCAAATTTCTGTCATCTCAAATAGGCTCTCGATGCACCACCCGAAATGTTACCATCAATCTCACACTACAGAAGTATAAACTCACCTTTTTCTTTATCCAGCGTATTTTAAAAGGTATGAATATCCTTTTTGCTGCAAAAAGCACAAGTAATTCACGTATATATGGGCATATTAATTGGAATAAACTTGTTGTTTCACACACGGAGAAAATCTCATCTAGAAAATGGCCGACGCCCGCCAGTTGCCGATTTATGGTCAGTTTTGTGCATCGTCAATTTTAACAAGGTAAACGCGGTAAAAAAACACAAAGCTACAAGTAACTCGTAAAACTCTTATCTAGAGTATTTACTAACTAACATGTTTCATGTTTAAAATCATGTTTTGTTGAAAAACAACCCATGCTTTTCAGAAAATATCAAAATTTACTCCAATACGCTCGTACACTTCACGACGTCACTTCCGGGAGGCAGGTTCATTGACGGTCCTGATTGGTTGTTGACAGTCGGCCAGGAAAATTGCGCCCCATTGATCTAAACCCGGTTGATTCAAATCACCCTTTAAAGAGGAACTACTGTTATGAAATCATACATTATTTGACCTTTCTTTCCATAACCAGAGGGGTGGGTTCACCCCTAATTTTATTTTTACCTAGAACAACTTGTGTTTCTTTTTAAAGTTATTCAATAACGTTTTTACTCGTAGATTACATTATTTTCAATAAAACATTCCCATTACATCCCGCAAATGATTTACAAAAATCTGTTTATCAACTGCTGTGTGAAAGTAAATTTGTATGTATTTGTATTACAATTCCATTTCTAGAAACAATATTATAATCCAATTTTGTCAGTGATTCAACGATCTATCTAATGTATGTCTAGAAAATCATATGTATACAATCACACAACGCATAACAAAATAAATATTATTGAAATTTAAAGGAAAAATGTATTAGATTGGTTATTACGTAAGTACAGTATACGTATTACTATTTCATTGTCAGCCCCAAATGCGCAGCCCTCATTGTAAGTAATATAATTTTAAGCTTTCATAATTTCATACTATTGTTTTATTTAAATATATAAGTGTATTGGGTCCACCCACTCAATAAGTCAATAACAAAGATTAGTTTAATCTAGTTTAAATGCAAAGTTTCAATGGTGGCATTAAAAGGTTCCATTTCTATTCTTAGCTTTATGGTCAAAACATGTAAATTATGAATTTCATGTATTTGTATTTTTAAATCCCATTTTTTACCATATGTAATAATTTATATTTATAATCTTGGAATTTTATTCTGTGCCCTCTTCGCAATTGTTTCCGTACAGCCAAGTTTTTTAAATCGAAAGTACTACATAATTAATTCTACTTACAACAATAAGGAGAGATGAGCATCTGGCTGGCAGCAAGTCTTCGACAATGTGAAAGGCTTGAGAAAACTCGGTGAATGGATTGTTGTTGTTTGCCACTACGTTGAAGTGAAGTGACACAAGTCATAAATTAACTGACCACAGGAATATAGAATATTAAAAAATGTATGCATGAAAATGAGAGATTTATACGAGGATATAGGACATGCATTAAATAAATAAATCCGTAATTAGAGTCTACCCACTCAGTCACATAACTGAATTTCAGTGGGGGACAGTAAACCAAAGAGACCAAGCCAACCATGTAAGCCCTAACACAATCGACGAGTGAGCGATAACCAACCACAGACCGATATTTTTTAATAGGAAATAATAGCAATCAGTGGTATGGACAGTGCGAACACCCGCGGATCAACGCCAGAATCAACAAGGCCGATTCAGAACAACTTTAAATTTTATTATGTGCCTCGTTGCTAAGACGGGTCAAAAGTCACCGTTTACAAATTCCCAAGACAAGAACTGATGGACTTAAATTTTAAATCAGAAGTTAAAAAACATCTGACTTTAGCGGGAATCGAACCCTGAACCTTCTGCATTGGAAGCAGGTAGGTTAACTACAAGACCAACGAGCCACACAAAATTTAAAAAAAATTTAAAGCAAATTTCTGTTCGCTCGGCCGACTGACACCACAGTTGTATGAAATTTTGGGTTATTGTCACGGAAGTAGAGATATAGGGCTCTACAGTAACACTTTTACAAAAAATATCTTTAAATAACTTAAAAATTAAATTGATTTTCAGGATTTTGGATTTTTTTAAAGTCCAAAATTGATCATATTCATGATTTGATCCTTGCTAATTGACATAAAGTATTCAAAATCTATTACTGTTTACAACTATGTGAAGTTTCATTTATGTCGGATCTTTCTGGCCGAGCCAATAGCTAGATGTGCCAACTGCCAAATGTGTCCTATTCCCTCTAAAATTCTCTCATAATCCCATTAAAAAATGTTGACTTTTTAACAGATGTAAACCATACATTAAGTATGATATTTAGTCTAATTAAAAAATATTCATTTAAAAATGTATTTGTAGACAAGGATACCTAAACTAAGCTACATAACATTTTTACGTTTTGGTATGAATAACATAATAAGCAAGGCGCTTAAATACAAATTAATGTTTGTGCTATTTCCAGCCATTACAAAAGTAACATAATCCACAAATAATCATACTAATAACAAAAACATATTTTACAACATAACAATGATTACACTGTGCAGAATACAAAAGTAATAGGTAGAATACCGTAATAGAAATCATTTAAAACAGCTTTAAAACTAAAACTATCAATTGTAAAAATACAAGAGCTTCAATTGCAATTAAAATCAGTTACATCACACAGTTTCAATAAAAGTGTAACGAAGTAAAAATAGAGAAATACAATACACTTAAATCCGTTATATGACTGAGTGGGTAGGCTCTAAATACAAATTTCAAAAATTATTTATTTATGATATATAGCTCGAAGAAAAAGGTAAAAAATATTGGTGAAAAAAGTGGGAAATTTAAAATCATCACAAGAACACATTTGTAAATTTATTTATTTTTTGTCCATTCTATTCATGTCTTTTTTGCCCCTTGATTTACAAGTATAGTATGCCTCGCTATAGAATTACAATAGGGTTTATTAGTTAATCATGAAATATATCTGTAACATGACTAAATTAGCTATTTCTCTTCTTCATTCGAACACCCAAAGCTGGAACTTGCGTCATTCTCTGCCTAAAACTGAGAAGATTCCGGTAGGAGACAGGCATGCTCATTTTACACGCCTTCAAATTTCTCAGCCAATTATCACATCTATCTGTAATTTAAATAATTGTGTAAAAATGAATTATGAAGGCATCTATCAAAGCACTTTTCCATTAGTTATTTATAGAAAACAAACAAAAATAATTTAATTTTTTAGAATTTTTATCTGTCAAAATGTAAAAAACACCTAAATAACGTCATTTTCTGATTGAGCAATGATAAATATTGAAAATCTGATATGATAGGGACGTACAGATGTCCTTCATTATCAAGTATGCCACGTTGTATTCAGATGATTGTAATGATTTATGGCTGCAGGACAAGGAACGTGCCAAACATCAAATCACTCCTTCTCCCTCGATCATCTGTCATCTGCAAACCATTCTTGCCAGTATTGATAGTTTCAAATCCCATGGTCATTCAAGGCACCTTTGTGTCCATTCCTCTGCCATCCTTGTAGTTTGACAGCCTATCGGTATGAGAGAGTCGACCATGGAAGAGGGATTGGACTTGTGGAAATGTTACAGTAAATGAAGCTCACAATCAACGATAATTGAATCTTATTTTTCTTAAGCAAAAACCAACTGGAATAGACTACACGAGTACATGTTATCGAAAGAATCTCACCCCAATGTGATGATGCATTTTATTACATTAGTTATTATTATATAATATATTATTAAAAAATAATACTATTACAAAAAATAATTGATTTACAATTAATATGACTACAACTACTAATAACTTTTACTCTGTATCGGGGAACTGGTTGGGAGAGGGCAGAGGACAAAAATATAAATTACATAATGGACCCTTGTAAGTAACATAATTTACACATAACGTATTCTATACGGGAAAAGTATGTTTCCGGACAAACGGGTTGTGTTGTCGGTAAATATTCTAAGGATAAAAATGGTTCCAAAACGTTAAATAACATTCTTGGTAATAAAAAATAGAAAAATTAGGCCAATGATTGTTCAGTGCACTGGATAGGAAGCAAATGCTACTTTGCTTGGAACCAAATAGTTTATTAGAATTTATTAATATTAAATATATATTTATATATAGACACATTTCAACAATGATAGAGTTTTTTGATGTAAGTAGCTGATGGCAAAGCCACGAAGAAATTTATATAGGAAATTTTCGTTTTTGAATATATCAAGCCATTTCGTTGTGTAAGGATTTGTACTCTGAAAATATTAGCTCGAAACATTTTAAATAAGCACCATTGGTTTCTTCTTTCATATGGTTTCTTTTGACCAAAATAACAAAATATCATGTTTAATAAAATATAATAGATAAACAAATATTGTTATTATATTTGAACTTTTTATTAAGTGAACATATACTTTATAAACAAATTTTGTATTGTAACAACATTGAAACAAAAATGTTAGATACAAGTTTGGAGCACAATTTCACACATTTAGAATAATGCAGAATACAAAGTAGAGTGAAAAATTTGAGTGACATTTCCTTTGGGCATGGCTTGTAATAAAGTTAGGACAGAAAGTGTGATAGGCCTTATAACACCAGCGTGGCAGATGCGATCAATTAGTTACACCAGTAAAACAATTAAAAACAGCAAAACAGACAAATATAATATAGTATATCCAAATAGTATTAGGATCGTATTACTATTACATATTTATTACACAAACATTAATAATTTCTAGTTGTCTAAAGAAAGAACAGTATTTTGTACGAAAGAAATGTGACAACAAAGACGATTTAACTTAATTTACTTTCTTCGCTAGTATCGAAGAATCATGAAAACATCTACAAATCTTTCTACGTCATGTTGAAATAATAAATTTGATAGTGATGGATTAAAGTTAAAAAAATGTAGATTTAGCAATAATATACTGTACTTTTATTCTAAGTGTGGTAATGTTTAAAATTTACGTTAAAATAACACGTAATTTTTCAGTTGCTTTTAATGGTTACCTAACTTGTGATTATTTTAAAACGAAGTGTGGAAAAGGCCAACTGGTTAGTTTAGTTTAGATTAGAGAAGGGTTAAAATGTTGGCGAAGAACAGAGAACATAAAGCCCAGCCTGAAGGGCGACAACACTTTTCACCAGCTAATTCAAAGTTGTTTGTTGCCTTAATCAACGACGCGTTTCGTCCTTCTGGGACATTTTAAAGCCAATCAATTAAACTTACCAACCCTGTCCCTCTGTTTATCACGTTAACTATAATTTTCTGGAAACTCGTTAAACTTAATTAGGTAGCATGTTATATGTTATTGCATCTCTTTCATCCAAAGTACTGTTTTCTTTTACGGTTCAAGATAACAATTAAATAATCTTATGAACAATAAAGGGACTTAACAATCATTAAGATTAAATGCAATATTATCTCAAATACAGAAAGATGTCATACAATAAAGGAATTACAAATGAAATAAGTATTGAAATTGGCTTTACAGTGTTTTAATACTATATTGGTAATAAAAAGTATTATTGATCAATTATCATTATTAAAATGCTACTTCCCTAATTTTTTGCTTAATTTATGGCATTGTAGCAACGATACTCAAAAAGAATTTTCGTTTTTTTCTTATATATTCAAATTCTACTTGGTGTTTGCATTGTTAAATTGCTAGCTAGTTGGTGCCATCGTTAATGAAAATCGTTGAGATAGGATCACCTTTCGAGCAAGAATCTTCGCAAGAGATTGTTGAGAGATTGAAGAGACGTGTGTTCGTATTTAATAAATGGAGATTTTCTGATTTTGCTGAACTTTAAAAAAACTGTTGCTCGTCGCTCAAGATCTAAATCGCTATCGTTTGATTTCGCCCTGATGGCTGAACAAGGCATAGATTCTAAGTCGATCAGGTATTAAGTACATATTGGCAAGAAATTTTAGAAGTTTTTTTTGTTTTATTTATTTACTTTTATAGTATTAGTATAATAATAATAAAAGTAGTTAGTACTTAGTATTAGTAGTAATTACCTACTTATTTCCAAGTCGTGAGGATTTGTACTATTGCGTTAAGCGGAGGGTTTTCTCGAAAGCAGATCGCTCGCGTTGAAACCCAGTCTTCCCGCCGCTCCGAAGCGAAAAAAATCTCTTGCCCCTGTGACACTCTAAGCTACCTTATCAAAAACTATACAGGTGTGATGTTGACTTAGACCTCACAAGTAAACGAATCTGTCATATTATTTTTACAGAATAAAATTTGTTAAATGTTCAACAGCTATATACAGGGGTGACGTGCCCGGAAGCTTGAAAGACTTGAGCACCCTCGTGGGTTCTAGCATAAAAGTTAGTACGGACATTTCACGGTGTGGACAGTTTCCTTATTTGGTTAACAAATGATTTCTTATTACATCATATTATAGAATACATAATAAATAACCTACACTGAATTATTTCCTAAAATTGAATTTAAAACATTAATAACTAGACTATATAATATGCACTTTTAAAGATATTTTTTTTACAATTATTAAATGTAATTATTATTCAGAGTAGTAAACTTGATTGATATGTAAAATATTTAATTCAATTCTCATATTTTTAAAATTGAGTTACAGTTTTCTAGTGGCATTATTACTATAGTGTGTGGTATGCATCGATCGGTTAACTATTTGCGAGACTGTGAAATAACGGCGAGCGGCGCATCGCATCTTCATCGCTCGCTGCCGGCATAAGCGCGAGTCGGTGGTTCGACGGCAAGAGGCATTTAGGTTTACGGTTCAACTGCGGCAACTAGACTCGGCCGTTGCGAGTAGGCTTGTTGTGGAGACAATGTAAAGAGTAACATCTCTTTTAAAAATGTGAAAGAGAAAATTCTGAATCTACCATTTTGGAGAAATTGTTTACAATACAACATTTATCATTTCCACGATATATATAATATAATAATTTGTGATGTTATGAAAAATATTACTATGACTACACTTTAAAATGTTTGAGGAAAATGTATCCACGTCCCGTCTTGACAACTATCGCACGCACCACTTACGAAACCTAGAGTGTGGTTTACGGGACGATCACATCCCGAGATCTTAGCTAGCAGACACAACGATAAAAGTGCAACAAACGTCTACCTTACAACAGTTCTCCTCGACCTAATAATGTTAGCATTATTAAAACGGCCTAGAGTTAAGCTCTTAATGATTCGTCCTAGAGTAGAATGAATGGTTCAGTAAATAGAGAGGGTTGATAAGAAGACCACTGGGGCAGAGAAGAGGTGGACGTCACCTAAAGGGAACAACTTCAGGGGTGCCAACCTTTGAGTATAATGAGGGTCGCTTTGAGAGACAAGAACTTGGGGTATAGCTTAATCAGAAAGGGAAAATTTTAAACTTAAAAAGTTTGGTTTCAATTTACAACAATGAATTCAACTCTTTATAACAATATGTATTTCTGGAATATCTAAAATTCCAAAATTTATGAATAAGAGAATCACACTAATTAAATATATTGCATGAATTTTGTACAAGAGGCACTCCGCTTATTTTATTAACCCTGTAAATTACCATTGGAAGAACCAAAGAAAGAAAATTTTATAACAGAAAACAGCTGCTAAATTCAAACTGAGAAAAATTATGTAACAAATCACTCCATTATTTTGAAAATATTATAAACCTATTTTCCAATTTGGTATTTTTTGCAATTTGTAAAGATTTATGAAGATAACCAAAACCAAAATTCTTAAGATGGACCAATGAGACGTTAATACTTGTATTACGATGGACAAATAAGATACTACTAGCCAACCACCGTCCTTGACGACCAAATTCTTGTGACTATTGCAATTTTGAGGTTGTGTGAATCCGTCATTAAACTTTACCCAAATGTCTGCCCACACTAAGTGCCCCTCCGCTGGCCCCCACGAATGGTATAGTGGTACTACAATGCACTATCAGACTAGCCCAATAGGTACACAGGAAATGGCAGTGGACAAGCAAGAAAATGCTTGAGTTTACATAGAGATGTATGTTACCTAACTGACTGGATAGGTCTACGGTATCTACACTCATTCTATCTTAAGGTATGAGTATACAGGCCCAATAGATGGTTTATACCTAAGAAAACCATTGGGTGATTGTTTCTTTGAAGATTTCGACAATACCTGAAGAAATGTCATTTTTAGTCCTTTAGACAACAAGACTATAGAGATACAATACTTATATAATACTTTTTAGTTAAATAGCTAAAAGTCACAAGGTGTATAGTGTAATAATAGTAATAATAAGAGTACATAGTTAAGTACATATTAACTCACTGCATGCCTTACTATACGTAGTTCCTTACTGGTTTGACTAACTACTCCAGAGGGCAGTGCGTCTAACAAGGAACTAGAAACGGTACCATTTCAGTGACAGACGTTGTTGAGAACTCAATTGTATTTCCAAACAAAATATTATATGTTTATGCTGTCACTTTTCCATTTAATGTGATATTAAAAAAAAATAAGAAAATATTTTATTGGAATGTGGCCAGTTGTTTTAGACAAATCTTACGGAAATAAATTTCCAATTCAATGTAGATGAAACTTCAGTACGGTACGGTCTACTCCAATTAATATGTAAGCTTTCTTGGCTATGTTTGCGGACATCAATTTGTTTGTACTTGTTTTTGTGGGGTGTATGTTATCAAACCCAACTAAATTACGATCAATAGGTAGTTAAGAAAAGTATTAGACAATACGTAGTACATTTTTTTCGGTACTAATAAATTAATATGAAAAAGGTTCAAACTAAATTATTGCTATTAAAAATGGAACACTGACCATAATAAGATGATTAATATACCTTTCACTTGAGATAAAATATGAAGAATAAATCCACAAAAAATATTTTTTCACAAGAAATCTTTCTTCCCATTCATGAAAGTTGGAAACTTAACCTTTTCATAGCAACAAAACCTAAACACTAAACAGAGAGCATGAAATCACTTTTGAATTGATTTGTTTACATTAAATACCAAGGAATATAATATGTCAGTCTAATCGGTAGTTTGGTATCAAAGAATCAAATACATTTGAGGTCTCAACAATGCACGAACCACACAGCACCAATCCAATGCAAAGCCCTTGATGCTTTCTGTCATTCGCCTGCTCTACATCACAGCATGATAGTATCACGTCCTCAACCTGACCTACCTTAACATCAAACTCGGAGGTCCTGCCCCATCGCGAGATAATAACCCACAAATCTAACAGAATCAAGAGAAATTTACAATACTATACAATTTCTGGCCTGACGCACTTTTCTGCCGATATTCAAACTACCCCATTTGCTTAGAGGTAGGCCTATAGTTTCACTGGAACTCAGTTTAACCGTTTTATTATTATGCAATATTTCATTCAACATTTACAGACAACAAATAAACAAACGGGAATCTTAACTGTAATAACATACCCAGAATTCAGTTTTAATTTTTTAAACTTTGATATCACAACTTATTTAACACTATTTCAAAGTTAATACATATGTAGAAAATGGACAATCCTGCATTCACGATCTACTAGTGTGATTTACTATAAGTATATTTTAGTTTTGTCTGCAGGAACAAGTAAAAAAGTAAATTTTTGTGTCCTTTAAAGGCCGTTTTTGTGTCATCAAGATGCGATATCGAATGAAATGATTTTTAAGTTCTGTTACTATTCCGTAAAAAAATGAAGTCTGGATTTATGCTCACTTGAATATTGATGTTAAAGTCAAGTTAAAGAATGACTTAGTCTTTTCACATTACATAATAGATTTAGTAACATTGATGAAAAAAATTACAAACATTCCAAAGAAAGTTTTTTTTATACAAGTGTGTCACTCTTCCTCAGTATCTACATAGATCAACCTTCAATATAAAAAAGCAAGTAAAGTGTCGTGGAGTTTGGTTACTCAAAAGATAAAAATCAATACTTGTTTTGTATGCATTACTAGGATTTTAAGACCAAGTTAACTTTCGACATGAAAGAATGAAAATTGCCAATTTGTACCGGCACTTAATAATTAGTATACACAGCATCAGTCCACCTGTACTTAATTCACTAGCATCAATTAGCATGGGGTAGTTTCGTGACAGCCGTCAGACCAGGAACATTCAAATCAAATTGAGAAGATATTATATTATTGAGACCTGTATAACTAACTAGAGGTGAACACTTGGTATAAATTACATAACAAATAAACTGGAAGTATACGTTCTTTCGTCAATAGATATCATCAACAGTAATAGTAATAATTAGGAAAAAACACGGTATCCGATACGAACGAAGTCACGATTTTCAGTGAAGACGTTACATTATACCAACATAAAATCTACACTCGGTAGATATTAGATAACACAAGCGGCTTCTTAGAAAGTGCCAACAACCTTGATCCTAGACACGCTAGGAAGTTCCAACAACAGAGAAGACGACTTCTCAAAACACTTCTTCTACATTGGAGCCAACATCAGACTTCTAGTTGTTCTGGTTGCCGTTAGCAACCGAGTTACCGTTTTGGGATTCGTAAATTCATTCACGCATCGTATATTGCACATTTTGTCCGTTGCGTTACTAAATTGTCTCTATATTAATGCAACGTTTCAATCACTTTTATACTCTTACGTTCAGTCTGTCCTCCACATATCATGTATTCTGCTCAATATAATCTACATTATAAAATTGTATTATTCCTCTTAAAGCAAGGTGTTATGCGTCAAGCCAATGTTAACACTCTTGCTTGAAGAGTACGACTCTGCTAACCAGACGACAATGAAGACTCGATAAATTCACTAATGAAGATGCTACAACAATTCATGTTGGGTTCATTAAAGCTGATAGTACACAATATATTGTAAACAGTTGAACAATAAAATAAGTCGATGTCTGTTTAGGTACTGTAAGAATCTTATCTTGTACTACATACATTCGTAACTAGTTCATAATTACATGAATATCTATCAATATTTGTCTTTAAAAGATGCTCTATGATAGTGCGTCTTATCGTCTTATCGATATTATATAATATCTTTTTCCTTAGTGCAAGCGTAGCAAAACTTTTCAAGAACTTAAATATTTTAAAGTGAGGTCTTCAACAGGCATTTTAAATTTGTTTCATACTTACTATTCTGTAAAAAAGATGTTTTTAGATTGGTATCAAAATATGTATATCCTCTACGATAACAACTTAACAAGTTACCAAAAATATCTTTTTAGTACTAGCCCAGATAGGAGACTACACAGAACACAGAATTGAGGTTGTTTGTTATTATAGGTAGAGGACCAATCCTAGATTTTAATTTGAATAAATCACTGCATTTAAGCATTTCCAAAACAAAATAGTAGTTTGTTTTATCCTAAAAACATCTTCAATACAAATTAAAAAGTATTTAAATTAAACTTTTGTTGGGCGGAGTGTTAATGCCTGTAACCTCACATATCAATCATGAATTCCACAGCTGATTGTCTGCCAACACGGGTATAAAGAAAAGCAACAGCTTAATGACTATGAATGGTACCTGCATTGTTATGTTAAGAGCAGTTGCGGAGGCTAGCGCTGAGGTGAGTT
Organism: Sweltsa coloradensis; assembly: GCA_024449915.1. NCBI lineage: Eukaryota > Metazoa > Arthropoda > Insecta > Plecoptera > Chloroperlidae > Sweltsa > Sweltsa coloradensis. The sequence continues at coordinate 203,351 of JAMZAV010001127.1, read as the reverse complement.
ACAGAGCTCAGCATTCTATTGTTCTATCTTCGGGCTAAAGGTTAAGAACAAATTTATGATATTTTAAGTTAACGTTAATAAAGGTTCATTCTATAAGATCCAGTGCTCACGTTCCTCAATGAATCCATTGATTTCGTAAAACAAATTGTGAAATCTCAGTCATTTACTCCATTTTTGTGATTTTTGGTACTTTAGTCCAACTAGTAGGCTTACCTAAATATTTATAAAGCAAGTTTTTGTACGTAAACAGTTTGTTGAGAATTTGACAAATTAGAACTCATGTTTTGGATTTTAAATTATTTTTACTTCCCGTGCTTGTGTTTGTGTATGATTTTCTTTGCAACCAAGTGGAGGTCAACAAAATGGTTCTTTATTAACGGTTTTACAAAATTGGATAATTATATTTGTAACCATTAAGCTGAAATCATCTGAAACCAGAGTGGATTCACTTTTCCCCCCTTTTCGTAGCTAGCTGACTAATTCAATTTAAGTTAAGATCGCTTTGGTCAGTCTTTAAAGGAAGTTACGTTGATAAAACCAAGACACAGACCAGGGGGCTAATATTTAAATAAAAATACACACGAAAAGTTACCAGGGTCAAAAAGAAAAAAATATACTTGTCTAAGACAAACTAAACTGAACCGAGCTCTAAAAATTTATGTCTTTTTGAAAAGTATTTTTATGACCTACAGCTCAAGTGGTGATTTTATTTACATGTTATGTTGTTTGTTCCTAGATATAAATTGCACACCCCATTCACAAAATAATACGCAAACAAAAATTAAAATATGGTTTCCAGGTCAATATACTAAAAATAAACCGAACAATGTTCGTAGTACATACTACTTTGTAATGTGCGGATAAATTAAAGGCGCTTTGCTTTATATGAAATTTCATTCTAATGGTTGGCAACCCAGGGACTTGCATTCCCCATTTCATAATTGTTTAGAGAACTTTTCTTAAACACGGTGGTTAACCCAATCAGCTGTAGAACACAATAATTTTCTGAATTAACATTTATAAATATTCACTCAAATTATTTTACAAAAAGTAGCTTTGAAAATCGTTTGAAATTCACGACAGATCGAACTCGTTTTGTCTTGTTCACTTCTGCGTTAGATAAGTATTCTAGCACCTACTTGATCTCGAGTTATAAGACGGTCGGTTTGTATTGGCCTAGTCTGTGTTTGTGGCTGCGTCGCCTCTTGACGGGGGTCTGCGTGCGCGGCGCGACCATCGTCATCTGGCAGGTCTCGATCGCCTCCCGTCGGGCGAGCCAAGCCTCGAGGTCGGGCGACGAGGCACAACGCTATTGCGTCCGGTGCTGGACTAGGCCGGAGTTGCGGCGGGACAAGGCGAGCTTCGGCGGGCAGCCACTCACTGGACCGACCGCCTCTCGCTTTCGGCTGCCAAAGCACGTTCTCTCTGTAATCTGAACGCAACATAAATGTTAATGCTTTATGTACAAAACCTAAAGTTTTCTTTTTAAATGATTTTCGAGTGAATTTGAGAAAATAAATGTTTTTTTCATTGTATTTATTACAAATTATTTAAATTTACCAATGAGACGCTGGGTGGAATAAGGACCTAACCCGGATTATGACCTCTTTGAGAAAATCATTTTATTTGGCAGAGCTAACCTGTAGCAGTTAATAATTTTAAAAAAATCATAGCTGTCAGACCACATAGGACTACTTGCAACAATGACATGCTCTTCTTTCACTTTCATGAAATGTTTTTCTCATTTGTCTCCAAACGAGGTTTTGTTTTTTCAATTTTATCTTCACATTTGGTAAAAAAATTAAATACAAAATTTAAATTTATGTTTTGTGCTAGAAATTGGATTACTTGTTCATTTTATGAGTTTGAAAATACTTTTACACAATATACAAATAAATGTAGTTACAAGTGGAATATTTGGTACGTCCGGGAACGTTGTGTTATACACAGTTTATTTCTGAATCGGCCTTGTTGATTCTGGCGTTGATCCGCGGGTGTTCGCACTGTCCATACCACTGATTGCTATATTTCCTATTAAAAATATCGATCTTTGGTTGGTTTTCGTTCACTCGTCGATTGCGTCGGGGCCTGCAGGGTTGGCTTGGTCACTTTGGTTTACTGTCCCCCACTGAAAATCAGTTGTGTGACTGAGTGGGTAGACTCTAAATACGGATTTATTAATTTATTTCAGAAGAATGGGAGAAGGAAGAATTCCAAGGACAGAATTTGAAAGTGCGGACAAAGCTAAAAGACGAGTTGGTAGACCAAGAGAGAAGTGGAAAGATCAAATAAGAAATGATATAGAGGACAGAGGTGACAAGTGGGAAAAAGTAGAAGCAAGGAAACTGTGGGAAGACAGAAGTGGATGGCGTGAGCTGGTAGGAAGAAGTGCAAGTGAACTTGAAGAGGACATGACAGGCCTGGCAAGCCGATGTTTACAACTCATATAGTGCCCTAGAAAACTGGTGGCTATAGCCACCCCCTGACCTAACTTAAGTTGGAAACAGGAGTCAGATAGATATATATTTATGTCAATCTCTTGAAAAGAATATTGTAATTATTTAATTGCATGTAAGAAAATTGTACTTTTAAATTGCAAAAGAAACTGCTATTTTACAAAACTTCAACATTAACCTGTGTATTTTTTAAAGAATGATGGGTATCTATAATCTTATTCTTAACATTAACCTCAGCATCTTCCACTACAAACTTCTATCGGTTGAATTTCGTTTCCATTTCCATATATTATTATATTCACACCTATGTACCTACAACTTACCGGCAGTCCATGTCCAATGTCCCACACACTGATAACGTGAGCATTGAAAAGTAGTACAGACATTAGTTACGTGCACACTTCACACATAGGGAGAATGACTTAACAATTTGATCAAAACACTCAAATAACAACATGAAAAGCAGAGTGGTGTGGTATATTATAGAATGAGGGAAAGCTTTGTTATAATTGTATTGAGCTTAATATTAATTTAATTTGATTTAAATTCAAAGTTTGTAACAAAAACTCCAATTATATGGGTCTTTGAACTTTGAATCGATTCCTTTTAGAATCACCAGTGTCACTTATATTACGAGCAAATCATTATGGGAGATTGGGTGTTTTATACTTTGTGCTCGAGTATGTGGCAGACTGTGTGGGAGACATAGTCCGCCACACACCGAGCATATACGGCAGCCAGATTGTGAAACACATCTCAAGTAATCTTTTGCGTGCATAATAGATCGTACTGGTCATTTTGAAAATCATTAATAGATCATTTCTTTACTCGCTTAATCAATCATGGAATACAAAAGTTTTTAGTTTCACAAACATCAGATAACTCACTTATTCTTGGACTGCCTCATGAACTGTTGGATCTTCCTCGCGGCCTGATGTTGTCTACGTTGGGAGTACGTTCGCCTGAGACAGAGAGCACAGCGGGATTAACGAGCGAGCGAGCGCACCAAGCGACTACTAAAGCGGAAACGACATAGAACTCACCTTGTGAAATCCAAACACAACAACGACAACATCAAACAACGGTAATGCAACAAACCTCCATGTGTCGGTAACGTTATTGAAAGGATTATGTAAATTTCGTTCAAATGAAAATGAAAAAATGTATAGAGTAGTTTTAGAGCATTATTGATGAACTTCTGATATGTTTTTCATTACATGTCTCGGATACTTTTTATTTTGGCTTTTATCAGTAATTTTATCTTCAATCAAAGGTAATTTTGATAAAAATGAACAATTCCTGCAAATTTAATCTAAACCACAATTTTAGGTGGATTTCTAAAGAAGATATTAAAAATAAACCTGAATTTGACCTGAATTTTCAGTGAAACAGTGTAAAATAAAATAACCGATTTGGTCATAACTCAAGAACGCTGCATAACAGGGAGAAGTACTTCTGTCTCCAATATGGTGTCATTAGAACTCGAAACTGCATGAAGAAGTGTCAAATGTTGTATCAGCATGGTGTTTTTATTATAGTAATCCTTAAATAATAATTCACCATAAATAAATTATCCCTATCGATTGCAATATTTAAACTCTTTTATTCAGTCTATTGTTCTAGCAAAATAACAAAACAACAGAAAGTTCTTTATCCCCTATTTATCATTTTGCAGCATTTTTGAAGTGTATGTCCAAAACGGTAGTTTTCTCCTGTTTTTGTTTGACACAACGAGGTTTGTTACAGTTACGTCGAGCCGGCTACTATTAACACACAGCCACACCGAAGCAGGTTGGTAGGCAGGGGAACGCGGGAGCTCTTGCGCTTGTTAGCGACACGCCCGGCGGACGGAGAGAAAACCAGAGTACTTCAATTCAATGCCATGCGTGGGACATGCTACAATGAGTTGGCACAAATGTTCAAATCAAGACATAAGCAAGCCACAAATCCTAATTGTGTTCATTCAATATATAAGTAATTTTTAGCTACTTATTTTAAGCTTTTAATTTTTTTTTAAATTATCGTAGAAATAATGATATCTATACTGGTATGCCATGCTTTATTAGAATGTTTATATTTTTAAAGTAATTTTTTATTTTTGGTACATTATTTTGATTAATTTATTTTTGAGAACAGTGCTTCAATAATTGTGGCTGTATAGTAATATACGTAATTATTCAAATAAAAACTATCTACTGTCATAATAATCAATCTAGTAAATAATAGTAAATAATACTAGATACCAATCTAATACAAATCAAATGCAAAATACACTAAAATACAAACAAAAACCAGGCCATCCGAATGCAAGCTATGTTAGATTACGTGAACCTAAGTGAGTTTTTTGGTAACAAACAAGGTAACAAACAACTTTAAATTAGCTGCAGTTGTCATCAGCAGGTGAAAAGTTTTGTCGCCCCCAGCCCTTCAGGCTGGGTTTTATGTTTTCTATGCTTTCCCAACCTGTCAACCCTTCTCCAATCTATACTAAGTGAGTGTAGAGTCTATACTGATCGAAATGTGAATGCTCGGACATTTGAGTCTGAATCCGGGACTTGGTTTCAGAGTCAAACATGCCAATGCAAAACTTTTGTAATTTCTGATTGTAGTAAATAATATGCCAAGGAAATATAGATTTCCATATTTACCATTGGTGATAAAAAGTGCACAAATACAGCAAACTTCACAATCATTGACCATACTAATTCTGAAGAGAGATGGATAGTCTAAACAAAACAATAAAAATAGAAGTGTTTCCAGTCTAAAGCTTCCAATCCAAACTCAAATCCCTGCCAATGGGTGACCATAGCATAGATGTGAAAGAGATAGAGCAATGGAGAGATAAAAGCATCTTTTTTAAAAAAATTACAAGATAGAAAAAGTGATTTGGTAGAGCCCTGTGGTTTTCTTGGAAGAAATTCTCAAATATTGTAGTCAGTACGGTTTTTATTTGTAGGGTTATTAATCAAACTCATACCAATGACAATATTTGAATTTTTATGTAGTTTATAATTCCAAGAAAACTACTCGATTCTTCAAAATTTATGTTTTGATAATGACAAAATGGGAACGACGGGGATGAGATGGTTTGGACATATTATGAAACAAATGACGGAAGAGGATGGTCAAAAGAATGTATGAAAAAGGATTGAAAGAAGAAGGTATGGGAGGCCAAGTAAGAGATGGAAGGATACCATAGCAAGAGACTTAGAGGCAAGAAGAGAAAGCTGGGAAGATGTGGAAGAGATACAATTGTGAGTATATTGGAAAAATTTGGCTACAAAACCCAAGCTGACTGCCAGAAGGCAAAAATGGCAATAGGTGATGATTGATGATGTAGCATCATTGAGATATTTGAAAAAAAAATCGTTAAAAAAATAATAAAAACTATCCATCTCTCTTAACTTGAACGAGAGATCACTCCTATGAGATCGCTGCGTAATGAACCTGTGTCGTAAAGATTGGTTTTCTCCCCGTCGCGGGCGCGTCGCTCGGACAGAGCTCGTCACTTACTTGAGCGAAGTGGGGGTGAGCTCTCGGCTCCCCCTACAGCCGCCCCCCTGCTCCCTGTAATTGCGGTAACAGTTCTGTATAGTTCGGACGGCAGCCTCTTGAGACTTCTTGAAGCGCTTGTTCTCGCGGTAAGACCGGAAGCCATGTTGGATCACCGTCGCCGCGCGCGTCATCTGCTTGAAGTAGGCGTACTAGGCACACAGACACACGGTTCAAACACAGTGGAGAAACATTCACATCAGAATCACCAGCACCATCGATAATGCGTTGTACACGATATAGATGAAACTGGTCATTCTGAAAATCGTTAGTTCAATGCAAGGGATATTCGAGTAATTTTAAGTTTTGTTAATTAATAATTTATTTTCACGGCTGAGATGGTTCGGGCATATGAAACGAATGACGGAATAGAGGATGCTGAGGAGAATGTATGAGAAAAGGATTGAAGGAAGAAGAAGACGGGGCAGACCAAGGAAGAGATGGGAGAAGACCATATCAAGAGACCTACATATTAGAGCAGAGAGCTGGGAGCAAGTAGTAGACACGATTGTGGGAGGATAGAAAGAAGTGGAAAATTTTGGTTGCGAAACCCAAGCTGACCCTGCCAGAAGAAGGAAGTGGCAATGGATAATGATGAATTGGAGTATTTATTTTTATAATTCATAAGTAGAGATACGGGTTTTTAGTCCGGGGTCTATCCAAGTTGACCTAGGACAAATTGCAACAGAAGCAAATTTGGTATCATTGGATTCAGGAAAAAAAACAATAACCCATAAAGAAACCCCTAAAATCCCCATAGGGTGGGTGGGTCTAATCATCCCCTAAATGAAAATGTAATAAAATTGAATTTAAAAAAATGTGTTTTTCCAACCTAGTATCCATGGTATGTAATCAAAGCTTTTTCAAGGGACTTTTGAATAAAAAATATGACAACTGTTCAAAATTAATTTTGTGTCCAGCAGAGGTCAATGAAGGTCACATTTTGTATTTTTTCAATGTAATTTGGTAAACGTTTTTCTATTGGCACAATAATGTTTTATGATTGTCTCATTGTTGTAAATAATTAGTAAATAGGGCACACTTGATACGGTATAAGTCAATCATGGCAGAAAAAGATTATTATTACAATCTGTAGGGCCATGAACCTACGAGTATGTAGTCAAAAATCTGTTTACTTACGTTAAGGCGCACTCAAATCATGAAGCATGTTACGTAATAATGTAATTTGCCGATAGAGGTTCCTCACGTACTACACATCAAGACTTTATTTTGGAACGTACCTGGACCAAAACCCACACTTTAAAATCTTACTGAAGATTTTATTCATGGATTCCCTTAAATATATTTGTTGAAATCTCAGATTAAGCCACTTAATATAGCCCTAAGATATGTTATTTCCACCAAATTTACACCCCATAAGTAGAAGGCATTAAGGTTGTCTACGGGGAGATTTTATTTCGAAAAACCTATTACCTAGGTGCCCGCTATAGGGTACTGTACACTCAGGTACCTCGTAAAAAAAACACGTTTTTTGCGTTTTCGGGGTGTTTCCAAGCCTCCATGTAATGTGAAATGAACTTTGAATACGTCATAATCAGAGCTTCTTAGATACCTGACAACCCATGCTAATTTTGGTTGGGGTGCGATCATTCCTTCCGAGTTAAAAATGGGATGAAAAATTATCAAAATTTCTTTTTAACTCCTCAGCCAGGTGCCTAATTCAAAGGAGTTAAAAAAGCGTTTGGGGGATTAAACCCAGGTCTCCCACATTCCGGGTATAAGGGCGCCTTAGCCAACTAGACTAGGGAAACACCAAAGTCGTTGATAGACGAGTGAGTGAGCCATGTGAATACCCGGTATCATTCTCCACACTGGGCTAGATTTAGCCACAGGTTCGAAAGGGGAGGAAAGGGGATGTCCCCCAGTACTCAACACATGGGTCACTCACTCGTCTATCAACGACTTTGGCGTTTCCCTAGTATTATACAGTTTACATATAAAATGCTGCTACAAGATAGCAAAATCTATTTTTTTAAATTTTTATATCAAGATGAATAAATACTACTGCAGCGCGTGTAATAGTACCTGCTTGTAGCGCCGGTAGTAGTTCTGAATGAGGACAGCCGCTGCCCTCTCCTTATCCTGCTCCTCCAGCTTCTTACGCCCCTTGTACGACCGGTACGCCTTCTGTATGATCTTGGCCGCCTCGTACAACTCTCGCTGTTCGCGGTCGGACAACGTCAGGTTGGAGAAATCCTTCTCGAAGAGACTCGAGGACGCGTGGAAGAACTCACAGAAGTCGGCGGTGGTCGGAGGGGGGGATGGGCTGTCCAGGGTGAACGAACTGGGGCACAGAGAAGATTGGGATAGTTGCAAAGATAGACATATTAGGGATGCACACGATAATCAATATTATCGATGGATAATCCATAATGGATATAATTTCATAATAGATAACCAAAATTCATTATCGATAATCAAAATATCAAATAATTGGCCAATAGTGGCACGAATCATAAAGACAGAGATTATCTCATGTTGTGCCATGCACTGGCTGGGCTGATGGTGTCGCACTCAAGAGTTATGTTTGGAAATGAGCTATCAGTCGATAACGGAAGTCAAACACATGACATCGAATCAAAGACAGCAAGGCAGCAAACAGAACGCGATTGTATTGTTTTGGCTTACACTTGCCACACTGGAGGTTCCACTTGTATGCACAGGAACACGCATGATCGATATATCGATATAATCGATAATATCGATTCGACAATGACATTACTATTTGATAATCAATAATGAAAAAAGTATTGATGTGCATACGTAAAACATATAGTAAATAGGTACGTTAAGCATGCTAGACAGTGTCTAAGTTAGTCAGTAAAAGGGGTATTACATGGTGACTGCAGCTGCCAACTGGCTAAAGTTTTTCATTACAATCAGAACATTTGAGAACGAATGTGTGCATGCTCAGTACCATAAAAATAAACCCGCGATTGCAGTCAACAGTTTATAAATTCAGTCAGTCAGTCAGTCAGTCTGTCAGTCAGTCAGTCAGTCAGTCAGTCAGTCAGTCAGTCAGTCAGTCTGTCAGTGTTTACAATGTTGCATGCATACAAAGAAGACTATTTATTAATCTTTCTTCAAATTCCAAAAGAAACTTTAAATATATTGGTTGGTATGATTCACATCATAATTTACTGTCATAGTTCTGTTAATGTTGACAATTTGGTACTGGTACCATAATACTACACTTATTTATTTATTTTATTATTAGATTTAAAATGACATACGACAAATCTGTTGTCATGTCAACGATGAACAAATAATAAATCTAGTCAAGGTGTGTCACGTCCCCCACACGAGGGAGGGAGGGAGGGAGGGAGGGAGGAAGGGAGGGAGAGAGAGAGAGAGAGAGAGAGAGAGAGAGAGAGTGAGATGGTTCTCACCCCGGAGACTGCAGACAGCTGGAAGACGCCGGACTGAGCGACGACCCGGGCGTATCGACGTCGTAGTAACGATAGTTGTGGTCGCTGAACTCAAAGTGGAACTCTGTCTGGTCGTAAGCGATGGAGGGTTCGTCCAGTAGGAGAGGTTCCATGAACTCTTCGGAGAGAGACCCGCCCGACGTGTCGGCCTGCGGGCTAGAGTCCATGTCCTCGCTCTCGTTCTGTGGGGCGAGAACAGTCAACTGTCAAGGTTGCGAGGAACATTTCAACGTACAACAAGCACTTATACGGGAGTACCCAATATTGAGAGCGAAGCTACTCTCCAGCCAAGCCAAGTAGGATAGAAAAAAAAATCCAGCATGGAAATCTTTTTTATTTAGTGCTGGGTTGATAGACTTGCTTCTTTTTAAGATAGTCCCACCCTTAACCCAAAGAGTCACCAAAAATATAATGTATCACCCTTGTTGTTGAAGGGAAATGTTTACCTAAAACCGCACGTCAGTCGGAAGTAATGTTCGGCTTGCACAGGTGGAGAATGATCGGAAAAGTCATGCACATAGCTGTTAAACCGCACGTCAGTCGGAAGTAATGTTCGGCTTGCACAGGTGGAGAATGATCGGAAAAGTCATGCACATAGCTGTTAATTATATTAATTTCAAGTTCCTCACTGATAATCAGTTTTGTAACTGAATGGGTAGACTCGAAATCAATATTTATTATTCTTTTACAACGTAATGAAATGAAAGTTAAATAAAATGAATTTTTAATTTAGGATGAGGTCGAATCAAGGTTTGACCATACCACTGTACGTATGCTAACTTACAAGTTTAATTTTAAATTTTAAATCATTGCTTACATGTGGCAATGTTTTTAAAATTCAAAACTCCATGTTAAATGATTTAAACAACCTGCCAACACAATAATAATATAATATAACCTGCAGCTTACCTTGATTCTGTCTGGCATCGCAGCGATGATCTGCTCGGCCAATGTCAGCACTCTCACATCTTGCTCCCCTAATAAGGAAAGCAAATCACACTTAAGAAAGTGACCAAAATGAAGGAATTTCACTGTAAAAGTTAAAAATTTACACAAGTTTAAATTAAATTAATTATTTGACAGTTTAATGATGGGGATGATAAGAGGTGACTCATTTTTAATATAATTAATTCTAGTTCTTCTATGTACTACCTTTTATGTGACTTGTGAATATCTATCATAAATTATAATTTTGAATACAATTATATCTGAAATAATGATAAGATATAAGAAAATAAACAGTATGTTAAGTCATTTACCAGTACTATACCTACTTTATATTAAAACTAGTACTTCAAATTGATTTAAATTTAAAAGGAAAAAGTATTTTTAATTGCTTTTTGATAATGAGTTGTAGTAAGTGACAAAGGTACACAGTTAATTATTTATATTTAAACATTGGAATTTTTTTAATAGATTGCAAATTAATTATTGACAATAACAATAAACTGTAATTAATAATGATTATTGCAGCATCTTGGAAACTGCTTATTGTAGTGAGTTGGCATTGTGATGATCATAGATAAAATATGAGAAATGGGAAGCTTTATTTATACGAAACATTTATATAAAACACATTGAATAAGAATAGAACAATAGCAAGAGACAAAAGAGCCGATAGTTGAAGAACAAGCTGACAGATGACACAAGCAAACAGTAAACCGTGTAGTGTTGTAAAGCGAAACAGCTTCGAGTGTTGAATACGGGGGTGGGGCGAAGTTGAGAACTGAGCCGACGACAACGTGATGCATAGTTTACCAGATTAGGAGAGCAAACCTCGCCCGAGACACAAAGACAGGTTGTATGCTCATACAGATTTGTTGTTTAAAAATATATGATTGATAAATTATTGAATGAATGAATAAATACGAAACAAATATATAGATGGATAATTTCCAAAATTTAACTTGACCGAGGATCGAACTCATAACAGATCTATAAAGCACCTCTGTGGCTAAGTACCTCCGCCTGGCAAGCAGGAGACCCGGGTTTGATTCCCGGTTAGTTGAAATGTTTATTTATGGATAAAATTAAATATTAATAAATTTAAATAAGGGAGTGACCAAATTGAGACATAAATTGAAAATTCAATGGACAAATAAATGCACAAATAAATCAATAATTTATACATTTAATGCATCGACTAGATTGCAAGTGGCATAGGAAACATATTCACTACAATCAGTGTTGTAATGAAAGTTGATGACAAACATTATGCTCATACAACAGCTTGATCCCCCCGTATTCATCACTCCTCGCGTTTCATCACTGACCTACGATCGTAGTCGGCTTGTCGTCAAGATCATCATCGGAAACCGCCTCGACGTCGATTAGCGGACTGGTGCTTCGAGGGTTCGTAGACATAATCTCGCCTGAGAGTGCAAACCAAACATAACCACAACAAGCGACAAGCAAACACCGCACCAGGATAGCTTCGTTATAATACGACCTACTGCCGACAATGCCGGAGTTATATAAATTAGTGAATTACACAATAATTATTGAAACAAAACCAAGGTAATTAATTAACTTTAAAAAAAAATTGAATAACATTTCCAAGCTATTCCAGCTTTTTCAACAAAATAAATAACAACATTGTTGAATAAAAAAATAAAAAAGGTTACATTTTTTTTGTTTTGTTATGTAAAAATAATATTAGTATATCCAGGTTAATAAGTTCTGCAACGAGGAAATTCCGGAGTTGTTGCATTCTGTTACACCGCCATGCAGCCAGCACCACCAGTAATTGCGTAACTCCGTCAGAGCGCATCACAGGTCTAGACGGCAGATTTTTATTGGTCAATTTTTCAATCTAGTCAATACGAAGTTCCCTGGTTGAACTTCTTTATCGACAGTTTACAGTGATAGCCCAAATAAATAAAGGCGCCACCAATTTTTTTTTTGTTATGTTGAATGTGGGTAGTAGATCGTATTAACAGCAAAGTTATCCAAGTACGGCGTTTGGGACGAGCGAGGAGACCCAGTACATGACAAGGTGAATGGAAAACATTGCCTAACGGTAAACTCCCGATCATCTGTAAAGGGCGGGTCACGAACAAGGTTCGCGGGGATGTATAAAGTGCAACATATAAAACCAAACACCGTTGGGTTTTCCTTCCACCACCTACATATGCATTCTTAGACATCTTGTTTGTGGGGATAAGAAAGCATAGGAATTAAATATTAAATGAATGATTCTAATAAAATACAAAAATTATGTTAAAAATTAAAAATATTTGTACATTTAGTTAAATAAGGATTGATTAAAAAAATGGATTTTAAAAGCGATACTTAACTTATACATTACAGTTACACAACACAGTTTACAGTTTTGTGTTTAATATCCAAGAGTAATCAATCAATATCTGCCCTGGGGGGTCTTACCACATTCTTGGACCCCCCAGATTTAATAATCAAATTGTGAAGGTAGCTTTCACTTAAAATTTCCCAATTTATTTGAACAAGTTATGATTTTGTTGCCAATAAAACATCCTAATTGGTATATTATCTTATCCCAAAAATAATGAATATGTTGAGGCGTTTTGAATATATTTTGGACACAGAACGGTGCCCTGTGATCAAAGCTTTGAACACCTTATATTATATTACGTTTGTTTAGTATTGGGCAGGATGATGGGGTCAACAGAAAGACGTTAGCATTAAATCCACCACCATAAGGAAGGTATTGATGAATTGATGAATATAAAAAATGTCTTACTTATTGTGTGTTGGCTTATTAATTTAGTTTAAAAATTTAAGTTTATGTATGTACAATAGTCGGTAAGAGAGAGATATAGTATTTACAAATATAATTTTGTTATAATTGTATCACAATGTCCAAGAAGATTTATTTTGGTAAGTCATGACAGTAATCGATTTAAAACAAAATATTGCTTAATAATAAAATAGAAATGAATCTTATGTAGATGTTCTTAGTAAAAAATAGGTTGCCTGAAAAATGCCTGAAAATATTTGTTACTGAAATAAAAAAAATCAGTACAAGAATGGAAGGACAGGGTGTTTCATATTCATACATGATGTTTATGAAGGGATCTGTGAGGCATTCACAACATTGTGTTGTTAGCTGTGATGCCAAGTGCACATAAACTGGATGACTGACAACACTAACATTACATTGCTGCCAAGAAGATACAAAAAAAAGTTACTGGAACAAGATGTTACATGATAATAATATTATCATCTGTGCTCTATCAGTATAGAAAGAAAAAATATATTCAAGAAAAGTACACACAACATTGACTTATGATTGATATAAATTATAATCAAATACAATTGCTAAATCTATACACGGATTGTCACAATAAAACTGAAATATACATGATAATATATTTATTATACAATAGTACGACGAAATTACGATTATCTGAATAATTGAAAATAATAGAAAAAATATATATTTCGAAGTGACATTAGAAATTGTGGTGAAATTTGTGGAATTATATAGTAAGCCTAAAGAACGATGGTACTTACTACTTGGCACTCATTTTTCGAAGGAAACTTAAGGTTACTTCAAACTCTGTATTTAAACTAGGATTTTGTTCCGGTAAGATTCAATACATTAATTGTTTTTCATCTTTTGACTGATTTTTTTTTTTTAAAATTAAATTATAATAATGAAAAGTAATAAAGTTTGTAGCTATCTCTTACTTATCAGCTAGCTTTAGTGGGTACATTAGAAATGAAAAAGGGTTGACACATTCTTCTGAAGATGATTACAAGATCACTCGCAAGTCGCAACATAAGGTAAAGAAAAATATCAAATATATAAATATAAATACATATGTCGATTGAGGTGGATTTCAAGGTGATGCAATGTAGGATGTACATTAAATAAATAAATAAAAAATACATAAATATGTACAGCCCAATTACAAGACAATCGAGAGTTTTCTGTTAGACAATTTTACATCTATAAATGTATAATAAAAAATATAAAAGAATGCATGTACATGACAATATATATGATATAAAATACTAATAAATCGATATAAAAAATTATGACAAGTAACGTTTTGCGCAAACAAAATGCACTTATGAAAAATAATATTTGATACATTATCTATGCAAAATGGTTAAATAAGAGGGTTGGCAACGCTTTGTGGATTTGTGGTCAATGTGGAACATACTTTCCGTGAAATGTGTAGTGTGTACTTGAGTGATTTCATATTGTTTTATGTTCATTATTTTGCTTGTAACAGTTTATTTCTCGTTTTGTTAACTACCTAGTCACCGTCAAGGAACGCTCACGTGATATTATTTTATATAAAATAGAAATTAATATTATTAACAATTGTGTTTTATATTTTTTTATCTGATTTATAAAAGAGCCAAAATGCTGAGACATTTAAGTAAATTTTTGAAATGAAGTTGATTTGCTTTGATCGGTTCTATCTAATATTATTGAAAACAAAACATATATTCAAGCAGCACAGCAGACAGTGTTTTTGACACGGAAAAACAAAACAAAAACCACAACATTCGGAAGCCGTTGTTGGCTTCCACATGAATGTAAATGAAATGCTAAATAAATAATTATAAAACTAACAATATAAATAGTGTCCCACTCATGTTGAGCGCCACATATTATATTATATTGACTTGTTCTGGTAACTTAAAAAAAAACATACCACAGGCAAATCACAAGATAAAATTAATTTGTTTAAATTTTATTAAAGAATTAACATCTACCAAAACGGCACAAACCTTTTATAGGGACTTTATTACTACGCAGTACCGGTACTTAATTTTTTTTTTTACATATAACCTGATTTCCATTTAAAGGGGGGCATGGGGGGGGGGGGGAGAACACATCTAAACAAATTAAGTGAACAGCTGTCTTATGAAATCACCACAAGTATACCATCTACATTGTTGCTAGTAGATACACCTAGTTACATATTAAAATTATTTGCATTCAAAGCCATATAAAACTGATAAAATTAGCTTAGGTGTGTAATAATAACATAACTAGCAGTTGCAGATCTAATTTAATAAATAAGTAAGTCTAAAAGCTTTGTTGCTATGAATCGAAAATGTCCGATTCTCTACACTAAATATTTCCTTAAATTTCCACTAAAGCTACTTATGACACAATATGTAACTGCTATTTGTTATTGAGTATCACATTGAAGCAAAGAGTTCCACAAAGCGTCAACCCTCAGTATCTCGTCTACGTAATCAAACGACTGTACAGCCGTAATCGCCATAAAGAACCTTCCTGAAACGAGCGTTCCAGTTACCATGAGTGCAATGCGGTGATGAAAGTTGAAAACTAGAGAAAATGTTCCATTATGCTCTGAATCATAATGCAGAGTTAGCTAAAGAAGCGGAAAATAATTATGAAAGTATAGTAGGCACAAGAGTGACAAGCAAAGGTCTAGTAGTTGAAGCTTTTTCTACAGAAATAATAGTTAGGACGAATGGAAACCCTGTTATATTTAGGGAATCAATTTTATATGTAGTGCATAAACTTTTATCTAATGTTTCGTAAAATACCGTTAACAGATAATTATACATTTTTCATACAAAGGTTTATATCGACATCACAAAATAAACAAATGTAAATAGTAATAGAATAGGCTGTATTAAATTGCTAAAGTAGGTAATATTTTCATCCCGAATGTATATTCGTTTCAAATAAGTTTGATACAATTACAGACATATGACAACTAGCTTATGTACTTATGTAGACTTTATGTTATGGTATATACATTCTGACTCTTCATTGTGAGTATTTTGTATCTGTTTACTGAAAAACATTTTAAAGCAGCTTTCCTTCTATCTTCTGTTTTTACACGTCATCTACATTCAACATAAAAAGATTTATATTCTTTTTAAAATACTGGTACTTTCCTTCATAATTTGCTTAGAGCTCAAAATTAATCACATAATAGGCTACAATATAATCATATTTATCTATTTTTATTTAATTTAATTAATTAATTCAGAAATTTAAAAAAAAAATACCATCAGTTAACACCATTTCTGTACATATCCCTCTAAACACCTATACTTTCTGCAAAAGCATTTCTAATTCCACTAGCTACTAACTAAATATATACGAACTAGTGTATACTTAATACATATACCGTTATTTATTCATATAAAACCTAATTACAAGCTGAGTTTTGTAAAGCTTCTAAGTTACGTGAATGTTAAAGCGATTTAAAGTGTGATGATTAAAATCCTCAAAGAAAGAGAAATAGTGAGTGCAGAATCATGTTTTGATTTCAAACTATGTACTTGAAAAGCCTGGCACTAACACCAACATTAGATAAAAGTTTTGCAACAGACACGGTCTGATTCGACGTTCCAAGCTTGAAAAAGCTATGGGCATGCAAATTAAATTCAAAATAATGAAGTGTATTCCAATTCGCTGGATCAAAATGAAATCTTGACTATAAAACCAGAGGAAGAGAAAGAAAAGAATGAGAAAGATAGAAAGAGAGAGAAGAGACTTACCTGTTTTCAACTTTCAACACAGTAATGAGCTCTTATGTTCTGCCTAATATATTAAAACTAAGGTTGGGCAAGAATATTGAAGTGTGTGAGTTAATTTCAATTCGATATTGGAAACCTTATAGTATCGACAAAAGGATATTAAAAACAATGAACTTTTTTAAAAACTTTTTTGTTTTGTATTGTATTGCAATGATTGCCAATCAATCACCTCGTATACGAATATAAAATGTTGATGTAAACTTTAATTATTTTACATTTAATCTCAATTCTGCTGCAAATTCTTGAATACAGTTTTAAAAGATTTTTTTATATAGCTAAGTCCTTAAGAGGGAATGGGACACATTTGGCTGTTAGCAAATAGCTATTCGCTCGGCCAATTAAGATGCATCCGACGTATATGAAACTTTGCAAAGTTGTCAATAAAGCATACATAGTTCCACTTGAGTCATGAGATTTTTTCCCAAATTTGAACTTAATTGGCAGTATAAAATCACGAATATGGTCAATTTGAAGTTTAATGCAAAATCAAAATGTATAAAACAATTAACTTTATAAAATAAAACAAAATTTTACAATTGTTTACTGTAGCCCTATAACTCCACATTTGAACATAATGTTAAAATTTCAACTCTGTTTTTTCATTGCGCAACTAGCAAATTTGCTAAAAAAATGATCTATATCTTAATTTATACTTAAAAGTTTTAGAAGAGTCTTAAAATTTGAAAATGTAAAGCAAAATTAGCAAGCCCTTATTCGTTAGCACATACTTAAATTCCAAAGAAAAATAAAAAAAACTTTTTTTGCATAATTAAGGGTACAAATTGATAACGTTGGATATTGACTTTCATCTTGCAAATTTGACTTTCCCTACAAACGATATTCTGCCCACAATATTGATATATTAAAACACTAGATATAATAGAGTAAAATCAGTATCAAAGACATCAAGAGTTGAGTGAGAATATCAGCATAGTTATGCCAACCTTGATTTATGGAAGGCATGGGCGAAGTAGATGTAGTATTTCATACTATATTCACGACGTAAGAAGTCCGATGCTGCAGCCGTAGCTGAACATCTGGGCAAAATACAAACCTTACAGCTAGTTCCTACTGATTCAAAGCGTTTCTTTGAAATCCGTGTCGTAGCAATACTTTCAGTAGGCCTAATTACGTTGTCATGAAAAAGTGAGTTTATCGCAGAGCAAAAAGCAGGTCCTATGAAATTGCTGAAGACTATTGGAAAACAGTAAACACCAATGTTTTCCATAAAAAAAACAAGGTTTAATTTTTTTTCATAGCTGGGCACACAAAAGTGGGGTCCCCTCTAGATACATTTTTTTAACTATACAGTCAATTTTATTGTTAGAAAGATGTTCTGAAGCAGAAAGCACCCGACTTCTTACAACGTAAATACTTGTACATTGTTAAAGAAGATTAAATAGAGTTGGAAGAGATGTTCAAAATTCTTGAATACAAGAACTCGTGTATGGATGTGGTAATAATTGAGGGTCCGCGATCATAAACCGTCTAAAAGCCAAAAAATCGATTCGAGATCTGAGCAGTTGCGGCGGTGGCAACATCGGCCAGTAAAGCTAGAAGCCACGTGTAGCACTGCATGGTTATACATATTCGCTCAGTGTGGCGCTGTGTGCAAATTGGTGAACTCGAAGTGTATTATGACTTCAAATAGAACGTTGGGACCACAATTGGCCTTGAGCGCATAAACTGGTTAAAGCTCCTTAGACGGCTTATGCTTGTGGCCCCTCAATTGTGGGCACAACAGATGAATGCCGTGTTAAAATGAATGATTAGAGAATGGGATACGATAAATTTGGTTCACACAGCTACAGTAATAATGAGAGAGGAGAGAGAGAGATTAACAACATAACATGGAATTGGGAGCAAATGAGGATTATATTAAAAGAACTCGGGACTGAAAGGAAAAATATGAATAAAAGAAAGAGTGTACATATGAAAAGGAATAGGAGTGTTGAACATCCGAGGAAAATCTGTCAGGATGGGACTAATGAATTTCTAATGGGAATATCGAGAGTGTACTATTGTTGTTGAGTATACAAACTCTAGTGACCAGTGGTCACAAATAATTACTGATTGTTACTAATTAAATAAGATAACTGTTTTGATGGTGTAAAATTGATAAATAAAGGAATCATCACAGATTATAGAACCGTGAAAAAAAAAACAGGGTGTTCAACATATTAATGTTGCAATCCACTGAAAATAGTATCTCATGTGTCATTAGTGAAGTACTGGTATCAATTCTGAGGATACGTTTATAATAACCCACCACCAACTAAAAATAAAAAGATTTCCACTTAGCGAGCAACAACGCACAACTGGAAGAGAAGAAATTTAAGCGGACATAAAAATACACCCATGAAACACAAACAGCTACCGGTAACCACTTGAAATTAGGTAAAGTGCAGGTGAAACAAAGTTGGCATACCCAGCCCTTATCTACTATTTCCCAGCTTGTGTAATGGTATATTTTTCCAATCCAAGAATCATAAATTTAATTCTGTAATGTACGGGTACTGATTAGTTGATACCGTACTCGATTTAAAATTTTTCAATCCTTTGTTGAAAATTCTAATTATACTAAAATATGAGGCAATATTTGCATTATGAACAGATTATAAAAGACTATAAAAACAAATTGTTTCTTTTTATGGGCGTATCTAAGTAAATTAAAATATTTTTATGACGTTATTAAATTTTAAAAAAATCTGTAGGCTAGAGAAATACCTATATAAAAATACCCATAATGTGGCATATAACAAGGCCTACACGAGGAAGGACAGGGAGTGGCTGGGAATGACTGGAAATACAACTAGGTGCAGTTAACTCACAGAGAGCGAAGTCCATCCGTCGGACAGGGGAGTTGCGTCTGTAGTCGCTGTCGTCCATCGCTGCACTCAGCGGCAGAGACATGCTGCGGTCGAACCTGCGGGAGAATCGTTGCACGTTAGTTGGGTTTGCTGGCCGTACTCGACAAACTCAAATCTATTCCGATCTAGAAATACCCGTTCATGTACCGGCACCTCATAGGGGCAGAAATGCATATGCTAATATTATTATTAAATCAAAACTAGCTTTACTACAGTTTATTATCTGTATTATGTACTGAGTTTTATCTATTGTCCTCCTAAAAATTAGATTTTTAACTGAAATTTAGAATTTTAAATTAAAAACCAGAACTTGCTGTTTACCTGCATTATTCACCACAGTATTGTATTTACTAGGAAAACGCTTAAGTCCGCCGCGTTGTTGGATGAGCGTAATTGGTGCATTGAGCTGCCATGTGTTATGCGGATTTTCTGTTTTCTGTGAAAAAATTATTACTAAGTCGAAGATTTTTTTAAAAATTAAATAAAATTAAATAAAATATAACCTTAAATTTTAAATTTTTTAAATTAATCGTTCTAATTTAAAAAAAAAGAAAAAATCGAAAAAATGCGATTATTATAAGAAATAATTATTCGATTGCGCTCAAATTTCACACGAATATACAAATTTATAAAATTAAGGGTATGTGAAAAAATTATTACAATAGGATAAAGCATGTAGGCCTAGGTTATAAGTAAAAAATTGTTTAAAAAAAGAAAAACCCACAAAATTTCTATTTTCAAGAAAATAATTTTTCGATTGCGCTCAAATTTTACACGGATATCTTAATTCATAAAATTAAAGTTCTGTGAAAAAATCATTAAAATCAGATTAGTATGTAGGTGTTATAAGTAAAATAAAATTTCAAAAATCGAAAAAATCGTAAATTGCGATTTTCATGAGAAATAACTTTTTGATTGCGCTCAAAACGTGCAGTTCTAAGTTCAGAGATTTCGAAGGCCTCCATAAAATTTCATCGCAAATAGAGGATCGGTTTAGCCGGAATCGTGCTGACAAACACACAAAAATACAGAAAAAAAAGAGAAAAAAACATTCCGATTTTTTTCTCTAGTGTAGTGAAATGGAATCTTCGCTTCGCTCCCTACGCTCATCTTATTAGCAGCTGCGGGATTACATGTGATGCCATAACTAGTAAGTGTATTGTAACATAAGCATTATCAGCATCAGTATATTTCATTATTGCCCACTCCACTTTGTTGATTCCTTTTTTTACCCACATAATTATTTTTTTATATCCCTCTCTGCACAGAAAAAAATCATATTTCTATTTTCAGAATGATTTTTAAAAATTTGAACCAAAATTACTCAAGGATAAAAAAAATTAAACCATAATTAAAAATAAAACCGGGCGCACCTGGATAGCTTGTTTGCCGAGTCCCTGAGCCTGACCACCCTGGTCTCGGGCTGCTCGATGTGGATCCCGCTGTCGACCGACGGCCGCTTGGACAACCTCTGGCCGGGACTCCGAGACTCGCTGCCGCTCAGACTGGGACTCGACCTGTCCGAGTCTATGCTGACGCTCAGTTCCTCGCTCGGCACTTTGTGCTTGGCCGACTCGGATCTGCCACAGGTTGTAAATGTTCTAAATCAAGAACAACGTTCTAAATCTCAACGCTGGGAGTGTTGACACTTTAGCTAGCGTTTTACTGCGTAGGTAATTTCTTCTTTTATTTATTAAGAATAAAACTGGTGATACGTCGTTGACTTATGTTGGAACCGGGTGTTTGATTATTATTATTATTTATTAAGCAGCTTTTATAAGCAGATGTGGAGGAGAGAGGAGGGGATTGGTCAGTGGTGAGAGATAGAGAGAGATGGTGAGAAGACAGGAAAAAGTGGAGAGAGTTGGTGTCGCGACAAGAGAAAGAAATACACGAAGATAATGTAGTTCAAGAGAATGATGTGTCAAGCTTGGCAGACCGATACTGATTCCTGGGATGCCCAAGATCGGTGGAAACACTCCTTTACCTAACTAAATAGTAGGCGTTGAATAAAGAGTAGCAATATATTATATAAAATTTATTTTGTATTATAAAACCACGTTCAGCTGAACCTTAACCGGGGTTACTTACTTTTATTTGTGTATTTCGGACCCATGGACGATGCTTGAGAAAAAAAGACGGGTCTCCGAAATATCGCGAATTAAAGTAAGTAACCCAGGTTAAAGTTCAGTTGAGTGATTTTATAATATATGTTTCCAGGTTAATGAGTTGTTGTGATAAAAAAAATATATATAAAAGCATAAAAAAAATGTGTTAAGTTGCTACAAAACGGCATAGAATAGCTATGTGTATCAAAATGTCTAGAAGAATCCCTGGAATTGGAAACTCCAGTTCATAGAGCAAAGGGCAGACCAAGGAAATGATGGAAGGATAGTGTGAGGAAAAATGTGGAATGGCAAGGAGGAGACTGGAATGCGGTGTGAAGTGGTGGCAGGAGAGAAGAAGATGGAGAGGTCAAGCCTAAATCCCGGCCCAACACAGAGTTGGACGTGGCAGCAGATGATGGTACGGTAGGCCTCCTTCAGTTTAAATACCCGAAAAGTATACATGAGGTGACTAAACAAATAAATAGTCTGACACCTTCCAGCACAAATACATTCAGTGATGATAAGCAACGAGAAGCAAAGAGGTGTTATTCGAATGATGGACTTAAGACCTGCGAGAATGAATATTTGTGAAAAAATATTTAGGTATGGTAGGGCTACCAAAAGGGGAAAAAAATTGGTAACCTGAAGAAGGGTAAAATGTAGGCCTACGTCTACTTGTAATTTGTATAAATGTGAGGGGAAAGAAGTGTGGGCCTGAAATTTGTAAAACAAATAATTAATGAATTGCCAAGAATAGACAATATTAAAATGTGAAAGACAAGAGGTTCTTGTTTTGAGAGGTTGACTTGGATAATAAAAAGCCTGATTGGTTTTGACCATCAATAGGCCAGTTATCTGAAACCGCTGCACAGTAGGCTTATCTCAAATTTGAGAACTAAAAAACCTAGCACCTAGGGTAGGTAAGCGTAAGAAGCAACTTTCAGAGAACCCTTGATCGAATTGTTCTAAAATTTTAAGGAATAATTTATCCATATTACGAATTTTTTAAGTTGTAAAGTTTTTGCTAGCAATTGTAGGAAAAATAATTTAAATCAATGTTCACAAGCTTTGACTAGGTAGCCTACCTAGGCCAGGACGTTGGCTAAGACTTCATACCTAGTGACGGCTCCTGGCCTGAGGAAAACTCCGTCGTGCGTCTTGTTTGTGAGTTGCTCTATCTCTCTTGCCAGGCCATCGTGTTGATTGGACCGCGCACACTGCGCTGGTGTCTCGTTGTGTCTGTTGCGCACATTTAGCGCGCCGTCGTTCCAGCGGTGAAGCAGCAGCGCAATGTCGCGGTGGCCTCGCGAGCACGCCCACATCTGTTGCGAGACAATACACAAGGTGAATTACCGGTAGTATGTTTACTTGACGAGTCAAATAAAATATTATCTCGGCTTACATACCTTGTTTTATTGGCCTTCATATTAGGCTGGGTACAGTGAAGAAAATAAGTTACGGTATCGTATACCGTTTGTAATGCTACCAGGTAGGCCTATGCTTAATATTTTAATTTATTGCAATTGAACAATATACATTTTGCTAGTCAAGAAAATAATATTGAAGATCAAACATTACCCTTCTTTAATTTATCTAACCTAACTTATTCTTTTGCAGAAAAAAATGTTAAGTTGTAGGCCTCCTCATACGTCGCACAGAAGACTTAGTAAGGCAAAAGCAGGCAATACATTTTTTTTGCATTTAAAATGCTGCACATTAAACAAATGCCTGAATTTAAGAAAACTAAGGTTCTTATCAATATAATTGTGAAATATGCTATAAAACAAAATGGTTTACATAATGCCCGGTTCACATAAAGTCATAAGAAGTCGTATGGTTTAGTCCTAGTCGTAGTCGTAGTCACAAGCAGTCCCAAGCAATGGTTTTAACAAAGAACTTCGCGTAAAGATGCGCCATTTATTGTCAAAGCTCTTTGGCATTTGGATGTGACGTCATCCACGTAAAACCTTGGTAGAAACGGGAACCGGAAGTAGTCTCTCAATTGACTCTCAACATAGTAGCGCAACTGACTCGAGTAGGTATCATCTCATTGGTCGGTTGTAAGTGACGTTTCAAGCTCTGATTCGCTCGTCGTAAGAAGTCGTAGGGAAAGATGAAACCTTGCAACTTCTTACGACAACGACTACGACATGCTACGACATGCTGCGACGGACTAGACCTTGTGACAGTCCTATCCTTGCCCATGCTATTTTCTTACGACTACGACGGACTAAACCATACGACTTCTTATGACTTTATGTGAACCGGCCATAACCTACAAATTTGAATAATGTCTGTGCACATACTTTGAAATAGTTTGTAGAGTTGAAAATTACATGGTACATGTGCACACTCATTTACAACAACATTTACATATTACAATACATTAAAATATGTGTGGACATATTTTAAAATCTATGCTGATTAAACTTTCAATTTGAACAAATCAATTACCACCTGTCAAATACGTAATACAAAAAACAACCACCAGGATAAAAAAAAGTCAAATGAGTGTCTATATTATAATGGAGGTAAATTTAAATGGTCTTATGGTAAGCTATTATAGTTGTTCCAAAGCAAGTAAGCAGATGCTGACGTCACCAGCGGGTGAATTGCAGCCAATCAGCGGTCTCCGATTTAAAATACAGATCGCTCATTGGCCCGCCGAAACCGCGCGCATCTGCTTACTTGCTTCGGAGCAACTATAACTTGAGGAAATTTTGCTGTAGCATCCAAAAGAACTGCTTTTTTTAACTTGTTTTCCTCACTACTATTGTTTATACATTTTTAAATTATTTTTACCACAAATTTAATTTTTGGAGATTGGCAGACATCTCGTGTTTGGGGTATACTGTCCTATCATGTACAACAATTTATGTTCATAATGATTATATTATTGTGAATCAAGTGAGCGATTTAGCTATATCGGTACATAAACATTTTATTTAATAAAGTATTTAGGGGTAATTTTAAAAAAATCACAAGTGAAGAAAGAGTTCTCTAGAACAAGTATGAATATCCCAAATGAAAAATATCCAGGAACAGCAACAAACTAACTGCCGAATTACAGATTTGATGTTAAATGGATATTTGTCCTTAAAACTTAGCAATGGAATAACTCCTAGAAAGTTCACATTTTTTGCATTCAGTTTGCACTACTATGTAAAGTAATGGAACAACGTTTTCGTTGATCAAAACATTTTTGGTCAAAATGGCATATTCATCCTTGAGCCAGGGAGCTCTTCAATTAATAATAATCCAAAAAAATGACACATATGACGGTAGTATACTAGACACAAATAAACTCACAAGTGGTGTAAAGCCATCCTCGTCCTGACTAAGTGCATCGACTTCGGTTTCAAGAAGAAGCGAAGAGTTCTCGGCTCTCCAGTTTAGTAGTGCGCACACCAGCCTGTAGACACAGTTGTGTTAGTAATATTAAGAGAAAAGTAGGCCTACTGTTTACATCACGAATCAAAATATGTGTGTTACCGGACACAAAACTTGTTTTTTCCAAAACTAAAAGAAGTACGTATTGAAAATTTATACAAGGTAGATTTACAAGCATATTTAAAATTCAGTAAGTAAACAGGATAATGATTATATACAATGTTCAATGAATATTCAAGTTGGAATTGTGTTCCAGGGTTGTATTAATTATCATACAAATATTTAAATGTAACAAAATAAAATATATATATTTTTTATCCAACACCAGAAATTTTTTATGAGCATTGTTCTTCGCAGAACGGCTAAGGGTGACAATGCAAGTTCGTTTTCAATCAGGGGTACACTTTCGCGATCTGCTTCACCCCCTTTGCCAACAACACTTAGTGTTCCCAAGTGGTCACCCACTCAAGTACTGACCACGCTCGATGTTGCTTAACTTCGGTGATCTATCAAGAACTGGTGTATTTAACATGGCAAGGCCGTTGGCAAAAACTATTCCAATATTTTTTACATGCAATACGACTGCACACTTCTAAAAATTACCTGCGATTTAAAGAAACTGTGTGGGTACGTTTTCCAAAAGAGCACCTCATAATTTTGAATTGTAATCTGTACACGATCCTTTGGATTAGTGAAAGCTTTGATAAAAACACAACGGATTATAAACTTTTAATATTGCCCAATCCATATTTATCCGACTGTACTGTACCTCATGTAGCCGAGCGAAGCAGCCATGTGCAGTAACGTCATCCCCCGATGTCCGTTGTTCCACCCCGCGAAGATCTCGTCTGATCGCCACGACCGGCTGGTCATGTCTTGACAGTAGTTGACGAGCTGCTCTTCAAAGTTTCCCTGGGGTAGCAGCCCTGATCCGTCCATCTGCACAGACAACAGGCCGGACCATTTCATTTCATAGTATTTGACCCTTTAAAATTCTACACTAGGAAAACGCTTAAGTCCCGCCGCGTTGTTGGATGAGCGTAATTGGTGCATTAAGTAGCCAAGTGTTATGCGGATTTTCTGTTGTTCTGTGAAAAAATCATTACTAAGTTGAAGATTTTTTAAAAATTTATTTAAATTTAATTAAAAATAAACTTTAATTTTTAATTTTTTTAATTAATCGTAATTTAAAAAAGAAAAAAAACGTAAAATTTCGATTTTCATGAGTAATAATTTTTCGATTGCGCTCAAATTTCACACGAATACCTAAATTTATAAAATTAAGGTTCTGTGAAAAAATCATAAAAATCGGATAAAGCATGTACGAACGACAACGAAATCGAAGAAATTTTTAAAAATCGAAAAAAATCGAATTTTCATGAGAAATAATTTTTTGATTGCGCTTAAAAACGTGGCAGTTCTAAGTTCAGAGATTTCGAAGGCCTCCATAAAATTTCATCGCAATCGGAGTATCGGTTTAGCCGGAATCGTGTGGACAAACAGACAAAAATACAAAAAGAAAGAAAAAAAAAACATTCTGGAATTTTTTCTCCAGTGTAGTAGAATGGAATCTTCGCTTCGCTCGCTACGCTCATCCAAAAATATTATATTAGAATTAAGTACATTTAAATAGGAGATTTTCAAAATCGCATTCATATTTTCATTAGCAAATAAATAAAAATCTGTATAAAATTATTTGAGGGACTATAATAATTATGCTTAACCCTTTCTTAACCCTTTTCGGGCATGTGTCGGGGCAGCCCCGACATGGGTGTTCTGCACACTTTACTACACATATTTAATACATTTCAGAAGCTAAAAAATCAATCCCGATCGGGGCTCGAACCCGAGTCTCCTACATTCCAGGTAGGCGTTAGCCAACTAGACCACCGAGACGGTAACTATTTAACTTCTGAATATTGTAGTTGCATTATAGATCTGAATGGATTACTACACCTCCCACAAAAACATAAAAAATTTGGAAAAAAAAATTATTTTGGAAAATTTTGAAAACTTTGTTTAAGAGAATATAGGACATGTGAATATGGGCAGTATTTTGAAAGTAACGTCGACTTCCAGCAAATAGCTGTTTTCTCGGCCGTTTATCAACCGATCGCCATGAAATTTTCAGCAATATAATTGTGAAGGTTTTCTATAGAGCCCTTAAGTGCCGGATTTTAAGAAAATAGATACATTTATCTAGCATGAATTTTTTAATATCGCATCATTTTTACAAAAATACTGTTTCACGCGCATTTTCATGGAACTTTAAAAAATACCCCCCGACTGTTATTTCAGAAAACTTTACTCTATCGCCCTGAATTGATGAATTTTCTCTTCAACCCATTCAACAGAATTGTTTTATTACCAACCGTTTAGGGAAAAACAGCTTTTTCCCAGGCATTGTTTTG
The DNA here is from genome assembly GCA_024449915.1 of Sweltsa coloradensis. Lineage (NCBI taxonomy): Eukaryota > Metazoa > Arthropoda > Insecta > Plecoptera > Chloroperlidae > Sweltsa > Sweltsa coloradensis. The sequence goes on along the minus strand of JAMZAV010001127.1, from coordinate 175,594 downwards.
CGTTTTTTCGTACGACTGTAGTCCGCTAGATTGCGTAAGCGCTGCGAAAAAGTCGTGTGACGATTTCGTGTTCGAGCGAGTGTTTTGTGGAATTTGAGGGGAGGTAAACTGACAGTATCGTGTTACACGTTGTAAGCCTGGCCAAGAAACCGGAATTTGAGACAAGGACCTTGGTGCGTTGAATTGGAAATATGCATAAAGGACACCATTTATCATTTTATTTTGTTCCCCACCAAGTATTATTAAAATAAAAATATGTTTATTGTTCTTGTTTGTTGTAAGTAGTCCATACTATTATTAAATGTTCTATGCATTGTGTTTAGTGCTAGTGGTGATACCATGTTGTTCATTTACCTTTAAAAAAAACGAATCTTTGGCGGGAATAATCAATTTGATCGGACCTCATTTATCATATTCGTAATTATTTATAAACTATTAATGTTGTGATGTAGGTGCAACTAAATTATTTTCAAATATATGATTTATTTACATATGTAGAGTTAGTGCTAACGACGATTCGTTTCACCAGATGGATTCATCAATGTTGGCGGCGAATACACAAATAACACAATAGAGAAATCAAGATCCCCTTTTCGGTTTTAAAACTTGCAGCCTTTCGGATACGAATTGTTTCTACATATTATATTTATGCTCTTACGCTAACGGAGACGAATAAGGTTTGCCGTTTGTATATACGAATAAATTAATGAAGGGTCTGGGTCAGCTATCGTAAGTGCGGGGGATGGGATTATCGTTTGGTGAATGTGTTATTGTGTTGTCTTGGGGACGGGGAACGGGAAGAGGTTTGAGGCTCCCGAGCGAACTTGTGCGTCTGGCTAACATCATACCCCTATGAAAATGTTGTATACATTTTGTATACAATTGTATACAACAAGCTGTATTTAACCTGTATTCAGTTCGTATACAATTTGTATACAGGATTTGGTCAAAAATGGTTGTATTCAAATTGTATACATAATACAAATTGTATACAATCTGTATTAAATATACAATTGTATACAACCTGTATATTATATACAATCATTCTGTCAACTTGTATGTATCAATCAACTGTATGTAAAAGTATACACAATGTATACAATTTGTGTGTGGTTAGTATACAAAATGTAGTCAGTTTGTATACAAAACGTATTCACATTGTATGCAAATTTACAGTCAACAGTGTTAAGATGTTGCAGGTTGGGAAAGGAAAGGTACCGGTAAAAAAATCATTAAAAAATTAAGACCTAGTTTTATTAATGGTGTAAAATGAACTAGGGTTGAACGAGAGTTACTTACTTGGGTTTTAATTTTACTTTGATCGTCATTAGTAGGCCCTAAAAGCTTTCACCGTAACACAAATGGCAACGAAACTAGGCCTATAAAGACCAAAACTTATGATGTTACTTGAGTACCGTAACTCGGGAGTTATTACGCGAGTTGAAATTTCAACTAGGCCTAGCTTTGTAAGTTGTAACTCGTTGCGTCTATGAAAATTAACCCTTGTTTTTACAAATCCGCATAATAAAAACAAGGTCTTATTGCCTAGGCCTACAGCAAACAATAAATACCAGTTGCATTTAAATGCTTTGTATTTATTGTATAGTGTGACTCAAAGTACAAGTCAAATCAAAAGCAAGAGGCCTAAAAATAGCAATTAAAGGTAGGGCCTTGGCCAAATAAAAAGTTCTGGATGCATCAATTTGCATTGTAGGTTAAAAGTATTTGTTTCTTTGTGGGGTCATTGGGGTTGACTGAAGGCATTCTCTCGAAGAACTGGTATAAAACCTCCTGGATGGCATCTGAAAAAAGCAGTTCATTGGAGATTATATTTTATTTATTGTAGGCCAATTGTTTTGAAATAAGAGCCAGGCCCAATTTCAATTTTACACTTGTAGGCCCTAGACCTATCCAAGCCCAGCAGCCCTATTTTAAGTTAGGCCTAGGCCTACCTTAAGCTTACTCAGCTATTTGCCTGAATCATTTACCCTAGGCCTAGGCCCCTACCTATTCGAGCAAACACATGTATATATTTACATTGTGTAGGGCTAGGCCCCAAAACATAACCCTACTCTCCCCCCACCTGGCCCTTGCTGACCAATGGATAATGAGCTAAGTCTAGGCCTACCCTTTACACTTAGATTCACTGTTGCTTACTCAGCAATTTGCCTGAATCTTTTACCCTAGGCCTAGGCCCCTACCTATTAGAGCAAACACATTTATATATTTACATTGTGTAGGGCTAGGCCCCAAACATAACCCCTCTCCCCCACCTGGCCCTTGCTGATCAAGAGGAAACAAGTCTAGGACTAGCCTTACATTTAGATTCACTGTTTAATATTCTCTCGTTATCAGGACATTAAAGAAAGGCCTAGAGCTAATAAGACATTCTAGTAAACTTTGGTCAAGGACTAGGCGCCTAGGGCCTAGCCTAGGCTAGCTAGGATGCTATAATGAACCAAGCCCCTAGCATTACACTCCTACCTACAAAGATCCCCACCTTCCCAATTATAGAGCGTAGTTTTGTGCGTAAAACAATTATTTAACACTTAAATAATGTAAAAAATTACTTACCTATTTAGGCCAATGCGTATGGAAGACGACGGAAAGGTTTTCTATTTTAGAGAACACATGGCAGGCAGGTCTTGTTGGTGTTGGCAGCCATCTTGTCGGATCTACTACTTTAGTCATGCAAGTCTTATCTACTTTAAATTGTGGTAAAATTTTACGAAATTGCATACATAGTTTTTGTAAGCATCAGATAAAATTATAAATTTAAATTAAAAACATCAGAAATTATTTATAAAGTTAAAAAACTTGCAGTTTTTCTTTTGACTAGTTAGAATTTATTTGTATTAACGTTGTATCCACAATGTCTTACCCCATCTTGTATACACGGTATACAAATTATATACATTTAACATCCATTCAGATATTGTATACAATTTTATACTGGTTGTATAAAATTGTACTTCCTGTATACAACTTGTATACAGGTTGTATACAACATTTCCATGGGGATACAGCTGTCAGATAACACGTGCTGTATCAAGCGGGCGGTGATTACTTCGTAAAGGCATGTGCGTTTTTTTACCACCTACGTCTATTTACAAATTACGTCAAGATGGATCAAAGGAAGAGGGATAATACAAAGCTATGCAAAAAGGAGGGACAATGAGATGCCTATTTCAATGATTCATAAACTAGAAGCGTGGCTAGAAGATGTTACAGGTCAAAAAAATCCATGGACGGGTAATTTAACAAAAAATAGATGATCTTCTAAAAACTGATTGGGAATATAGGTGTATATTTGGGCCCCTCCCCAATCAATACCAGGAGTTAGGACTATTGCACTATTAAGCTTAGAACATAATGTTCTAAACTAATTGAATCACCGTTGAATCACCGAATCACCGGCCTGCGTGAATACCGCACGATATAGTTGAAACTAATGAATCAGGTAACCACTCTACATCTACGAGTGTGCACGAAGGGCTGGATTTTTAATTTAGTTAAAAAGTTGTTCTCCTTTGTAAATTGTTGTCCTCCTTTGTAAATCAGTTTTTTTAACTGAATAGGATAGAAGTTAAATAAATAAATAATTAAATAATAAATAAATAAATAATAATAAATAATAAATAAAAAAATAAATAATTTTTTTTTTAAACGTCAAAATGTGACGCGTGTTACTAAACTTGTGGTGTCCCTTCTTCTCAGCACCTCGAGATAACTATAATATTTTTCTACTTCTTAGACTTTATTTAAATTATATCGGTCGCAATCTTTGTTGAAGTTGGGAGTTGTTTATGATAAACTTTTTGGTTACACATCGCCTTCGGGTTTTATTTTTAGCACAAATTAATTTGCAGGGTAATTCTATGAATTAGCCATCAGGCTATTGATGTTTTTATTTCGATCGATAATAGAATACAAATTACCCAACTTGACATGTTCGCAGTCAGATGGCTATACCGATATAATAAATTACCACCAAACAAATCCAGCCACCCACAACTGTTCAATGTCATGGAAGCAGTTGAATCCTAGACTCAAATACAACCAAAAATACAATTGTCTGTGACAAGTCCGTCGTCCCCTTTCACGCACATGACGGGTCACGGGCTCGAGCACAGGTTCGATTCCCGCCATCTAAAACAGATTTTCTATTCCCGACCGGTTTCCCTCGGTCATTCTGCAAATGATGCAAATGATATTTTGTATTTGTACAAATCAGGTTTGGATGGAAGATAAGGCTTCACTAGCCTAATCCCGCCTTAATAAAGACCTTAATCAGTTAATCAATAATCAATAAATTTTGAGTGCACTTGACAAGGGCCACAATGCACTTGAAGTTTTGTTTTTTTTGGAATGGGTTGGCGTAACCGATGAAAGTTAAAGTGGGGGAACTTTGTCGTCAATAAAACAAACCATTATTTTATATAACAAGTGTATTGGACTAAGCTTATAAATAAATTTTGAACGACAATTGCCTATATCAATGCTACCGCGCATTCAAATAAAGTCTACCGTGTGTATCCTACACTAACTGAAGCAAAGAAAGCGCGATTTGAAGACAAAAGGTATATGAAACGTAAACCCGCTCATTACGTACGGATCAAATATAACATACTACAACTAATTCGGTTTAGTAATTTCGGTTTCGGAGATAATATCAGTATCTTATCGACAGTATGTTACTACTTACTTGTAGTTGTACGCATTACATTCCTTCTAGACGCAGCGCGAGTCATTTTGTATTAGTGGATAGGGCTGATGTTCTGTAAAATGCTTGGATAATATATTTTTATTCGTAGTAAACATGTTTCATAGGTATATGATATAATATACGCATAATCGTATTCGAATCATTTTTATTACTTAATTTTAAGAATACAGTGTACTTTAACTAATGTACGCGTACGTATCATTAAAATAAAACTTTGAAGCAATAACAGAAGGCTAATGTAATAACTGATCAACTTGGCAGTATTTTATTCCCTCCACTCCAAAGTTTTAACATCACCTATGTATGATTATAATTTCAACACACTGTTTTGTATGGCACAGTAACAACTGTGTGTGTAAGTGTGTACCATGGATACTGTTATACTCTTCTTTTGCTTGTACTATATACACTAATAATCAATCAAATATGTGAAATATTATTTTCATTAATTTTCATGTATCAATGCATTAAATTTTAAAATGTTTAATATACAACTTGAATCATCAACAGCAGTGGCGTAGGAACCGGGGGATGGGTCAGGGGGGGGGTTAATGCACCCTCCCAAGTAAGGGAGAGGAGGGGCAAAACTAACGTGAGATAAATATTAATCCCAGAATTTCAAAGAAAAATATGCATACACATAAAATTCGACAGTCACCTTTGGGTTTTAAAAAAATAGTTTGCCTGAAATGGTTCGTCGTTACATACAAAATCGGGTTGAAATTTACTAAAATGGACCACTTCACGTTCTTTTTTTTAGTTTTTAGATCGCAGATAGTTGCTGTAAAAAATCATTACAGAGTCCGAGTGCAGTTAAACATGACGATATAACTCTAGTGGCTTTGCCCCGAACCCCAGCTGCCGCCCCAAATTCTTCTAATAACCCCCCCCCCCCCCCCCTCCAACTTTAAAACGTTCCTCCCGCGCGTGATCAAGAGATTGATAAAAAATTAAATGATCATCGACCTTTAAAATTTGTTAGCGTTTTATTTATCCTCCTCTCCACATGATGTCCAGGGAGCCGACTTCGTGGGTGCTCAGGGGCTGAAAAACCCCCTCCAAATATTCTGAATTAAAAAAAAAATCGGTCTTACAATACAAAGTTTTGAGCTATCTACATTTACAAACACGTTCACAGACTAGTTAGTTTAGAGATTAGAGTTATTTTTGGGTAAATCTTGCAAGTCTGGTGATAAATCGGATAATTCGGATTTTGTGACTCAGTTGTTGAAATTTTCCTGTGGCATTTTCTTGTTTGAGAATAACAAATCTACAACCATAAAAATACTAGTGGGACATTTCCTGTGCAATGCTTGAACAGAAAGGGAAAATTTTAAAATTTTTTAATTTTTAATATAATTATATTTTTCAATTGTGGGAAAACTAAATTGATTCAACTACATCAGTAACGGATACAGTGGGGGCAGTGCGGTGTGGCGATTTTTCATCCTCCACTCCCCTAAAAAGATTCCTTTTTGATTGCGCAGCTAATAATTACCATTACCTATTGTGCCATTTTCGATTCTTTTACTAGTTAGGCCATCTAAAGTTGTAAATTAGCAAATTTTCTCGCCTTCGGCGAAAAGGGGCAGTAACAACCATAGCTTTCAAGCATGCCCTGGTTTTTTTAAACGAACACGGGTTCCCCTTAGATACCTAGGTCCTAGATAGTTTTCGTGATACAATTATATGGTCATGGAAATCTTGAAAATTAATTACACAGGCTAAATTTCATTACTACTGATATAATACAGTACACACAAAACAATGCAGCAAAAACGTTTTAGAAAATACCTGACGGGCACGGGCAGTCTTCAAAAGGGTTTTTGAAATATTTCAGCACCCCTCGGAATTTAGAAAACCTGGCGCCACCACCCGTAACACCGATTTACGATATCAACACTTTTTTCTATGGTATTGTTAGGTAAGTCTACAAATGATACGCAATTGTGTATTCGACAAACTAGTTACTTCACGGAGATTGTGCCACAATAAGTGAAATAAATAAAAAAATTAAAACCTTTTTGTTTTGAAAAAAGTAGTCATATTAATTTTGATTGCCCATAAAAACTAACTATATCAACAACCCTCGATCCAACAACAAACAACATTATATTCTTAATAAACCTCCTGTGAACGCAACGTTCGTCAATAGTTCCAGTGACGACGAAAAATATGATCTCAGTCTCACCACTTCACACTACCGCGTAAAACCCCCTAACGACAAGGTCATACCCCGCGTCGCAGCGAGGCGTTGAGTTTTTTGCTAGTCCCCCACCTCCAGACTATCACAACTCGACTCATTTCCCCGCCTAGCTGAGGGAACTTCAACACTCCCCGCTCTCCCCCGGATGCGAGATTTTTCGCGGTCTCATCTGAGAAGTTGGCGTCGCTTCAAAGTCCTATTCCTTCTTAATATGATGCCCTCCCATACAGATATTTTAATGCACTTTCTATAGTTAACAGTTCCACAGCCTCCTAAATAATTAAAAAAATAATCTGAACAAAAAGGGTTAAACAAGATCTAATCCCAATTTCTAAGTTTTAGTACTAGTATTTGTATAATGAGAATTTTAAATTAAATTCAAATGTATAGGACCATAGTTATGATGTTAAACTGAACAAACGAATGATGAAGAGCGATGCTAAACTCACTGCCTCGTGGCCGGTGTCTGGCTCTTGCTTGATATTTAGCCGCTGGTTGAGCGCCTCTAGTCTCCGCGCGAGGGAGAACTGTAGGAGTTCGTCAGCGCCGGCCGCCGACTGTTTGTACTCGAAGACTACGGAGTTGGAGATGACGAAACCTTCGCACGCGACTTGGAGCGACACCAGGCCCGCCTCGTGAGCTGTGCACACAACACAAAGTAGGATCAGTCAGGGGCAGCTCATACTTTCAGGAACTCATGTTTAAAAATTAATACAGGATTTTACATCGTAACAAATATTTTCTGTAAATTTATTACAGTGATCTTGTCTGTACTTTCAGAATTCACACTTACCGGTATTTTTTTCAAGAAGCTCAATATTTACTGATATAAATTATTATTATATAATATCATATTATAATAATGACCAACCTCCACTGTGAATCAGTACGTGTAATTTACGAGTGGATAGATTAAAATTGATCTAAATACGGTACCAATTTATTTACTACTTACAATACACAAACTAGTACAATTGTACAAACTGATTACTGGCACTATCGGAATTAAAGCTAATTTCTTATATAAGTGAATGAACGAATGAACGAATGAACGAATGAACAAATGAACGAATAAACAAAAAATGAAAGAATGTAAGAATGAATGGATGAATGAATGAACAATTGAACAAATGAGCAAACGAACAAATGAATGAATGAATGAATGAACGAATGAACAAATGAATGATGAGTAATTACCTGGACAGAAGCATCGCAGCACCCCGCTCTGCACTAGGGTCGTGACCTGCGGTTGTGTGTCGAACAGAACGGTGTAGGGAGATGTTGTCGAGTACCACGGACCAGTCACTAGCACCTGAAAGTAGAAGGTAGATACATTCAGTACTTCTCGACTACAATTGAAGAGGGAAACTGCTAGTAAAAAAGTATAGGTAGAGATCAATCTGTACTAAGTAAAAATAGAGAATAGATCCTCTATGACCCATGGCAAAAAGTGGTAGATTAAATTAATTTCAGCTAAGACATTGCAAGTTCCACCTTTGTGAAAGGCAGAGATGTTCTGTTGAGAAAATTAGTTAAACAAAACAAAATACAAATCTAGTTCTGAGGCTAGACAAAGTTTTAATTTTTTGTATATTGGTCACACCAGCCAAAAAAGGTATGACCAAGACATGTTATTCAGATTTTAATATTTTATGTTTAATGTTGGGGCAACATTTGAATTGAACGGGCGCAGAAGGCGGAATGGAGCAGAGAATGGAAACTGATCAAAACTTCATGAGCTGTGATCAACTCTGTGGGTAGATTTTTTTTTAAAATTAGAGTTTTTTAATTAGAGGAGGGGGAGCATCAATACAGAATGGAAACTCACAGTTAAATGATTGTTATTATGCTTTATTGTAAACCGAGTATCAAAAATATTTAAGTGTTTTTTTTTTTTTTTTTAACAAACAAAAAGAAAGAAATAGAGATTCAATCCATGTGGTGTGGCAGAGAAAAGTGGGTGCGACAATTTCTTTTAGTATGTAATGTTTCCTAGCATGAGAGTCTTACCTTGACGCCTCCCTCAGGGTACGCCCACTCTGGACTGTAGTCTGTTATGTTGGCCGTGCCCTCCCGATAGTCCATGCGTTGCGTCACTACTAGGTTGGCACTCTTGTCGGCCTGTTTGCTGCTCCCCGCCGGAGGATCGAGAATCTCCAGTTCGGGAAAGTCACCCAACATGTCGAAAGCATCCAAGTTGACAAACACGTCGTCGTCCACCGTGAATACTGGAGTCTGGAAAGTAAATTGCAATGTTATTACTACTATATAGTCCACTTCACCTTCTTGCTGCAGACATTTAAAATTAAAATTCCATTTAGAATTTTTTCCAAACTGATTCCAAATGTTATTTTCTTAATTAATAAGAAAATAAGAAAACTTTCTGATTAAAATATTAATATACTCCTTCCTTCTATACAGCTTAGTTTACTTAGGCCAGTCAAAAGGCGGCAAGTGCTGTTTACATGATGCCAGGGTGAGGCAAGTCAAGTCAGATTCTCGTACACTGACCATTGTCGCGACAGTAGCCTGCCGGATCCGTTTACACGAGGCAAGTTGATGGGGTGGGGGGTGGGGGAGGCAGGTTACTTGCTCAAGTCTACTCCTTGGGCAAGTCGGGTTTTATTTACACAAGACCAATAGCCTGCCGCCAGGTATGCTTCCCGACTAACCTAGTGTAAACCGGGCTTAGCACGTACAATATTTAAAATATATTGGTTTTGATTCAGGATATTGAGGTACTAAAAATTGATATTTTTTTATCCTCAATTTTTCTTTTAAATAAAGAAATAGCTCTATTCTCAAGTTTTCAACAATGTTAAAATAAATAAACAGAAAGTAACTTTCAAAGTTTTGAAAGTACAAAATTCAAAGATATAAATTAATTATCTTCTTTAATATTTATGTAAATGTTATTTATAATTTTGAATTTTTAACAACACAACACATAAAAATAAAAATAAAATATGAAGACAAAAAGAAAAAAGAAATAAAATAAATTTGTATCTAGAGTACATTACATAACTGATTTTCAGTAGGGGAATTTAATTTTAAAGCGGACCAGGACAACCCTGTTGGCGCCGACGTCATCGACAAGCAAGACAAATATTTAAATAGCAACTGGTTGTACATGATCGTAGCGTACCGGTATGGGTGACCCCACCACCCCGCAGTCTATGAAATCCATGGGGTTTATGTCCTCGTGTGTGACCGTGGCCTTGGCTACCGCCCCCTGCCGCCCGGCCGCCCTCGGCTCCTGCTCGCTGAGTGATCCTCCCGGCATGTTGGCCTGGAGCGTCCGCTGGATGTCCTCCTGACTTAGGTCCAGCGTCTCGTTGAAGAAACCTGCAGGAGAATTCATTATTATTTTGTGGCCAAGTTGAAAACAGGACACAAGTCCCACGAGTGCAATTTACCATACATACATTAACATTAACACTAGGAAAACGCTAAAGTCCCGTCGCGTTGTTGAGCGAGTACCGGTACGTGCAACACGATCCGAGTACGACATTCCCATAATGTTACATACCAATAAGTCTTTAAGGTCTTGATCAATTTAGCTGAAAATTTGTAAAATAAGAGAGAATGTTGTACTTATTGACTCTGCAAAATTTCATAACGATCGGAACATTTTAATTTTTTTATTTAATTTTTAATTTTTTATAACCAACGATCGGATTTTGTTCAAAAACTATAGAGCAACCCGCATAGGTGGTATGTACATGTGTGCAAAATTTCAGGTCGATCAGAGAAACGGTGCGACCTGTACCGAAGCAGTAACAGAAGAAAAAAAAAACAGACATTCGAGCCATAAGAATCAAGTGGAGACGCTCGCTCAATTAACAAAAAAATACAGAAAATACCCTGGATTTTTTTTTTGCTAATATAAGAATTGAGATGCAGTAAAATGTTTTGAAAATACAAATATTGCAGCTTGGAATGTTTAGGAAAAAAATGGAAGGCCATAATTTTGCAAAACCATGAAAAAACTGCTTAATAAAATGAAATGAAATATTTTCGTTAATTTTTTTAACATTATATTGTATTGTTTGTGCCTGAACACTATAAATTATTCTAGTAAAGCTAATGATAATATTTAAGGAATTTTTCATAAGAAATGTTGAATGCCCATTTCTCGTATTTTTTTCTTTACAAAACTCAGTAAAATAAAAATTTCCGGTGGTAAAACACAATTTACAGGCACTAATAGAAGTAATAGTAAACAGTTGGTAGCAATGCCTACCCATGACTGCATTGTGTTGGTCGTTCTTGCTGTGTCCGTTAGCCCCGATGACCAGGACCGTATCGCTGCAGTAGTTGAACGCTTCTCCGTCTTCGCGTTGCGCGGGGAAGACCTCTTCGAACGAGATGTTTCCGTTGGTCAGATCCATCTTGGAGCCAGCGAGGTTGTTGATGTTTCCGCGGCAACAGCTCGACTCCACCGCCTCTTGCTTCAGGACGAGTTTGTTCTCCTTACGCTGGCCGCAGACGAACGAGGTTACCAGGGACTGGGTGTGACTCGTCGCCGTCGAACTGCGAATATCACATCGTGTGAGGTGAGAAATTATGTGAATTACTGGTTAGGTTTTTGATCTTGCTTCGCATTTTCAATAAATAATACTTGAGGAACATTTAAGAAATAAATAAATAAATAAATAAATATAGTGAACAAAATGTAAGAAAAAGATTTTCATACAATATAGCATGACCAAAATAAGTGAGTACTTCTATGGATTGCCTTTTTTCCTTCTTCATTATTTATTCACTTCATTATAGGGCCTATATAATATAATTGATACATGGGGAAAATACATTATCATAGATATATTTTTTAATGATTCTCATAGCATACAATTGTAAGACATGTCATTTGAAAGAAACAGGCATAATAAAATAAACTTAAAGGTAGAAAATTGTAATCTTTAAACAACAATTATTATATTATTTTGTTAAAATTGGAAATGATATAAACTAGGGTTGCCGTCGATAATCGAAATATCGATCGATTATCGATATCAGTAATATGATATGATAATCGATTCAAATATTTGATATGATATGATATGATTATCGATTTAAATAGTGACATCGATGTTTTCGCGGTTTACCATGCTTAAAATGCCGCGCTGTCGTATCAACGCGCCGATTGGTTGTCGGAGTAGCCAATCGCTGCTCAAGTATAATGCCACGCCCACCGCCGCCAGTGCGCATGCGCTCGCAGCGCGATACAAGGCGATACGAAAACATCGCCCGGCCCGATTGCGATGTATTCAGTACGGCTCGACGTGTTGTGGCGTGAACTTCTCTAGCGTCAGTCTGCCCAATTATATTGAATTCGTGATGTTTCTTCCGTCCCAAACCCAAAGAAGATATTTGCCATTACTTCTGACGCTGCCTAACAAGATGAGTCAAGTGTGGCAGTTTTTTATTATTCAAAGAACGACGACGAGGAGGTTGGGAGGAGATAAGGCTGTGAGCTCGAATGTCGATGAGATCTCGCCACTATCTCTCGCTCGCTAGATGCGCGTACTGTTGGAACACGTAAACAGTGACACCCGATGCAAGTCAAGACGTATTAAAATATAGGCTGTGTAATTGAAATTCAGCCCTCAATTTTATTTTAAACATTCTAATCCTTAATGATCTCTTGTATTAGTGTTACAATTTTGCGTTTTTTCTGCTTCCTAGGCTCAATTTGGAATTTGATATGATAATCGATTTGGGTCTATGATATCGATATATTTCGATATGATAATCGATTCGATGCCTCCGATTATCGATCACGATTTTCACATCGAACGGCAACCCTAATATAAACAAATATACAAATACTAGCAAATGAGATGTGAATAATAAGTGAAGATTTTTTTATAACTAAATTAAATTAAAGTGGAAAAAAAATCCAAAAAAGTGTAAAGATTTTAGTTCCATAATTTACTGGTACAAAGTCACAAAGGATAGTTTCAGGATGTCAGTCAGGTAGTTGTGAGAGTTTACCTGTTGAGAATGAGCAGTCCCCCGCCCCCCTGGATCTGAGACAGGCTCAGTACTAGTGGGGGAGCCGAGGCGTCATGACCTTGGCTCCCACTGGAATGTAGTGAGTTCACTCGACCGCCACCAGAGCTCACCACCATGTTGGCGGTACCCGTCGTGGAAGTCACCTGAGGGGGAGATGAGGAAGCACATTAAATATTTCAAAAAAATAAGTGAAATATTTTACATTATTTTACACCGAGATACATATTTCCGTGACTTTTCCACCTTGTAATGGCCAACATTTTTAAGGAATAAAGTGTTTGTCACTGCAAATATTTGCACCAACAAACAACAAACTATCCTTTAAGGCTCTTGAAATCAAATCATAAAAATAGACATTTTTGAAATAATTTTTATACATGCAAAAGTGGATCGAGGAGTGTGAAGAAAAACAAAAATGAAGGAAGTAATATGGACTCAAACAATTGAGTGGATTTAAAAAACTGAAATCAAATTTTAAAGATTTTAAAATTTAGAAAAATTAAACTAAGATAGCAGTATTTTGAGTAGGCCAATTGTAAGAAAAATATTATGAAACGCTCAGTTTGGACGCGTTGATAAGCTAGCTATGCTATAGCTAGACCCACATGCACATATTTTTAATTTTAAATTTGCTGGACGTCGCTTGTTCACAGGGCATGTTTCCGAATATTACTTCATATTGCCAAGGTATTTGGGTAAACCGTATGTAAATCTTTATTGTGGAAAAATCCACCGCCATCTAGAGGACTTGACTCATTGGGAAAAATATTTAAACTTTGGTGACAATAATAAGCGTTCCTCGAAAGTATTTGATTACTTCTAGGTGGCATGCATTAGAAACCATCTGCGCGTCTTTCGTTGCCATGGCAACGTTACTTTGTTATAATGTAATTTCCATCTACACTACTTATCGGATCAAACTAAAATTAACATATTCGTGACCGGACGGACATTCTAAATGATTTGGCTATCTCAGATTTTGTCGCCGGTTAGTTTGAAAAAAAAAACTTTCGATTAACTTTAATGTAACTTTTTAACTTTTTGAACGATTTGCCACAAAACTAATGGCATTCAATCGAGATCAAAGCTTGCGGATGGTCCAAATTTCAACTCGATCCGATCCTCCGTTCGAACGTTATGGCGAGACATACAAACAAACAAAAAAAAACAAAAAACAAAAAAAACAAAAAAAACAAAACGAGTGACAAATTTTTCCGGCAGAGTCAAATGGAAACGCTCGCTTCGCTCGCTTAATTATCTGCGGTTATACTGAAAGGTTGAAAGTACACTTTTCTTAACATTGTTTTTTTTAAAAATTAACTAATGTTTTCTTATAAAATCACACACAGGTTAAAAAATCATATATTCTATGTTTCTCTATTTGGCTGGTTGGCAAACCGTCTTGTAAGTGAAATTGTTAATATTTAATACAAGCCAGATAAAAAAATCCATCCCAAGCGGGATGGATTCTCCCACGTTCACATTAAATCATAAGGCACCTACCTGGAATGTGGGAGACCCGGGTTCAAACCCTGGTCGGGAAGGATTTTAAAATTTCAAATTTGTATAAAATATTTTCTTGAATGTGTACAGTGGCGTAGCTCGGAATTCAAAGGCCTGGGTGCAAGGCTGCTTGGTGGGCTTCCTCGCCCCCTTGGCCCACTCTTGCCATCCCTCAAGGGGGCCCTCAGTCTCTCAGGATCCGGGCACCACTGCACCCCTTGCACCCAGTGGTTAATTCCTAAATTAATAAGTGGGCAGACGCTCGACGGGCCGATAAGAATGTTTTAGAACTGCTTATTATACAATTATTTTGGAAAAAGTATGTACCCTGGTACAATGGGGGCCTGGGGGATGCCCCTCCAACTAGTGCGGGTCTGGGGCGCATAGCCACAGATTTTTATTTTATTTTTCACATTTCAAACAATGGCATTTTACTTGTTTTTAGCGTGCTTTTGTCGAAAATTTATAAAATTGTTTAAGATCTATATATTTGTCTGTTAACCAAATCTTGTCCCTTTTAAGTAACTTTTCACAATAAGATTGGACATGTACATACGGAAGGAATTTTTCACACTCATATATCGCATTTTTGTACATACCATTTATTAGTCTAGTGTCTTACAACATTGTATGTATTGACTTTACAATGATGACATTTTGAAATATAAGTGGGTGGACGTGTCCGCCCGTGTCCGCCCTGAAATGAACCACTGCTTGCACCCCCTATTCCTACGCCCTGATCAACAATGAAATCACCTGGTTATTGTTGTCAGTGGCGCGCACCGTGACGGTCCTCGCGT
Organism: Sweltsa coloradensis; assembly: GCA_024449915.1. Taxonomy (NCBI): domain Eukaryota; kingdom Metazoa; phylum Arthropoda; class Insecta; order Plecoptera; family Chloroperlidae; genus Sweltsa; species Sweltsa coloradensis. The sequence continues at coordinate 160,341 of JAMZAV010001127.1, read as the reverse complement.
TACTGACTGGAGTGTCCATCTTGGCGGCTGTTATCCTCCGCATGGGGTGGGCGCAGGTCTTACTGTCGGCGCACGTAGAGTCGGGACAACCGCACTCTAGTTGTTTGCTCAGCGCCGCGGCCCGCGCGATGCGCTGTTTCTCCATCAGCTGCGTCACTATCGCCTCCACCGTCTCCGCCGTCTGCGCAAAGAAACATTCAAGGATTTTGTTTAGTTAGGACAATTAAAAAAGATTTTGAAATTTCCTTAAAAAAATTGGAAGAAAAATAATAAAAACAAATTTGTGTGTTTGGGACATTGTCCAGCTAATGGTTCAGCCTAAGGCTGTTTTTGTAGGTTATTAATTCTTGCAAACATTTATTCACACAATAGACCACACAGTTTGGGTACAACCTTAAAACGGCATTACAAAAACAATGCAGCAAAATGTCACCAACATGCAGGCAACAAAAACCTAAAATGTAAAATCAAACAATGATTTTATTTTCAAAATGTGTGCTTTCACAGACCAAAATAATAGAGAAATAATATATTTTGAAGGTCATTTGGCAGTGTAAGCTTTTTACAAATCCTCAAATATGAGAAATATATAGAAACACTTATATTAGCTATACTTATTATATATTACATTGCGTTTTACTAAATAAAATAAAAAAATTAAAGTAAATTAACCCAGTTACTTGCTAAAACTCGGTGGGTGACACTGACTATAGAAGTGCAGTGAAATAAATCCAGCAGTTGATTAGTAATTAGAAGATGAAGTGAACAATTTTAATTACAAGTGGTAAATAAATATGTAATAATCATCATCACCATAGGGCAAAGAATAAAGTTTGTCCTTAAGAAAATCAATATCAAATTCTAATTGGAATAACTTTTAATAAGGAATGACAAATGATATGCTAAGCAAGTAGGTAATGCAAGATAATGGAATGTGAAAACAAGAATTACTTATTAGAATAACAAGTACCGGTAATGAATAAAACTAGAAGTGTTTGACAATCTGAACTCACCGATATTTCTAGTTCATTATTGAGATCAGGTTCGTCTTCACTGAAAACTGAAACAAAATGGAAACCAGATAAAATACTGACTGGCTACAAAGATATACCAATTAATTTGAAGACAACTCAATACACTCAATATAAATTAATAGTGTGGTCAAAATACAAACTAAACTTAAAAAATATGTGTTGACAAATAAAACTTATAATATATTTTTTAAAAAAATGTGTACACATTTAAAAGATGAATAAGAAAAGAGGGCAAGAGGCATAGATTGAAAAAAAAGTGGAATCTCAACTCTACTGGTTAATTAACTAGGTATAGATTAGGTATTTTCAAGAATAAAAAAACATAATAGGTAGGCCTACTGTATCTGTGTGATTGTGAGCCACAGTCGAGAAATGACCGCACCACAATTTTTACCACTCAAATAAGAATATTTTAAAATAGTATTGACAAACACTTGTGCATAATGACTGCACCCTAATTTTTTAAATTGATATTTAAAAATATACCTGCGGCCTTTATTTACACAGATACGGTACATGAAAAGAAGAGGAAGATAAATGAGAAACGGTTGAAGCATGCAGTTACTAACAAATCACACTCATGGGGTAGGAGGGTCTTCCCGGTCTAGGCACTCTGAGAGTAGTTCGAGCGCACACACTTTGAAAGTGTAAACAAAGATATTTAATACCCGCGTGCGTGACGTCATTTAACGCGAGGTTAAAGTAGGTTCGCGACTGAGAAGTGAGACTGATGTTGTTTGAGTATAGTTGATCTAGCCACGCAGTAGACAGACGAAACCAAGTGATCCTCGGGGGAAGAGGGTGGGGAGAGAGTGAAGAGGTCTATTTTAGTTCAGGGGCAGTTGACTCCAATAAACGTGTTTGTATTTTGTTAATCCACTGTTTACTGTCTATCTATAGTAGTCTATACAACTGACAATAAATAAGGAGTAGAAACATAAGAATTTAATTTAGTGCTGTCAATCTGGCATTTAGAAATATATCAATTAAATTTAAAAAAAATATTATAAAAAAAAATATGTATAAAATATAATATAATAGGTATATTCACACTTTATACTTTCACAGTCCAACGTATTACACGAATAGTATTTTTTGCTGCTTGCGGATCATTTAAAAGTGCTTGAATACTTTATAAAGTCCTAATGTTTCGATACGACTGCATACCATCATCTGAGGTAGACTTCAGTGGAGTTCTCTAAGAAAATATTTGGTTATTTTGTTGATGAAGTTCATTGATGAAAATTATTAAAATACTTTGAGTTTGAGAGCGATCTAAGAATGAAATATTTGTAATAATAAACTATGTTTACTATATTGTATTACTATTCCTTATATTGTGTGTGTTTATTGTATGTACTATCACTATTTAACAAACCCTGATGAAACCAATATTTGTATAAGGTACAAGTCAACTTCTTATCTTATCTATCTAACTCTTCAGTCTATTTCCTAAAAAGTTAGTTGTTCAACATGCCTTTGTCCCTAAGAGAGTCTTTTCTTTTACTGTGTTATAGCTAATGAAGTGGTGGTTTCCTTTTTGCCAAAAAATTAAGAAAATAAAATTCTAAAAGAAAAAGAAAACCCTTTGATTTTTACTCTGGCAGAATAAAACACATAGCTAAAAAGTTAAATAATAAAATAATTTCAATTTGTGATTTGTGCACAGACTTCAAAGATAAAAAATTCTTTGGAACTTTGAATGCGGTTTTAAATATAAAAATAACAGTGTTACACAGATAACCTACAATGTTTTTCTTTTACCTAACTTTATATCAAAACCAACGGTGTTTGTTAAATCCAGTTGGTTGCGTTGATAATCAGATGAAAGATCCAAATAAATTGCTTTTCCTGGGATTGTGTATTTTGTAGTCTTCTCCCCTTGTAACTAAACCAGAACACCCCGAGGTGATTGCTTCAACGTTGGGGCTCGGGGAACGGCAAACTTTGTCTACATCAGAAGTCAAAGTCTACGAGTTTCAAGATGGAATCTTTACAAGAGTGAACAGCGATCAAAGCTTGAGCTTCTCAGTCTGGGGGAGCTTTTAAATTATCTACGTTCGTTCAAACACGAGATTTATTCATAAACTATACCTACAGTATCTAACAATACAATAAATAACATATTGCAATACACAAAAGGGCACTATCAAACACAAGGTGTAGGCCATTCTACTCTCAATAAATTGCCAGAAAAAAGTAATGAACTATAAAAATCATTACAGAATTTAAAAATAAATCCAGAAATAAAATATCATCTCAGTAGCGGCAATCGGAAGACCCAGGTTTGATACCCGGCTGAGAAGGACTTTTCAATTTCTGGATTGATCTTCATACAATCTATACCTACAGGAGTGTTTTCCAATCAATAAATAACATAAATAAAATCATATGTGCACCAACAAAATATTATTAACAATTAATTAAAGCAACGTAAGATTATGTAATTATAATGTAGCAGTGCATAGTTCTTTTGAATGGTACAAGGGAATTGCACTAGGGGCGACAAATAATAATAAAAAAAAAAAATCAAGACTACAACATCTGAACATCTGAACCAGTGGAAATAACAATATTTAATATTTAGTATATATCTATTTTTATTTTCTTGAATTCAGTATTAGAAGTTTGTATAAAGTAGTGATTAATTAAATTATTTACATTCTATTTAATTAATTCTAGTAAGCGCTTTATAGGTTTAATGATAAGAAATGGAATGGTGGAATGTGTCGGTACAAACTCAAACAAGTTACGTATATTAGTTACAAATAACAAAGTGAGTAAAGTTATTAATTAGCAAGCAACTATGACAAACAAGCGTTATAGTAAATTATTCTAGATTAAACACATAACGAGGATAAAAAAATAAGAAAAAAAATGCCAGATGTAAATATTAATTATAAAATGCCTGAAGCATATTAAGTTTATAGCTCTACTTTTTGACATTATACAACGAAGATGAGCTGGCCAATGTTTTCTCTAGTAAACTATATAACTAATGATTTAACAAGAATCCAATGTTTACAAATCTAGCACGAAATACGAGCTGCTTCCATTATTACAGAATGACCATTAGTGCAAAGCTAAACACAACCCCACATTATATTCAAGTTGTCAAGCTGAATGACAGAAACGCAATTATTGGAAGCATAAAGAAACTAACATTTCATTAAGATTAAATGAAAAGCTCTTCAAAGAAAACTCTGTGTTTATTACAAGTCTGAGAATGTTGGGGGTCAAAGTTGAGCAGAATGAAGAGAGAGACTTAAGACGAGGGAAGGAGCGCGTAGCGATGTATTTACAGCAGAGAAGGTGCAGAGATTATCATAGTGTCAAAGAGAAAAAATTGAGAACTAAGAATCACTAGGATGGAAAACAAGAAAAATAAAGACTCATAATTTTGTGTTAGAACCAACATGGATACGCCAAACGGTAAGAATATAAAACCATCCCTAGAGAGAAGAAAGTTGAATGCATCCTCCCCAGACGAGAAGGAAAGTAAGTATGCTTTGCTCTCAACGAGTTGAAATATTGTGCAAATAAAGAACGTTGGAAAATATTCACCGTGCGCTCCGTTTAACGTAAGGCTGCACATGTTGTAATATTTACCATACATACACATGGGCTTGAGTTGCGAGACTAGTTCGTCTTTCGTCCACTCCTTCTTGTCGGCCCAGAGCGCCAGGCTCGGCGTGATCACCGCTAGTTTGTTGTCGTCGGGGTAGGGAACGTTCAGGTAGTGGACGAGCACCATGTCCGGGTTCTACACAGAGGAAAACATATTCGTGAGTAAACTAGGCCTTTTATAACTACAAGTATATAAACAATATTGGACTCATCATGTTCTTTTAATACATAAATATATTAAATTAAAGGAAAAGCAATATTTCGGGTACTTTTAGTACCCTTCAAAAGGCAACAACGTTCAAAAGATTTCTAAATTGCTTTTCCTTGAATTTAATATATTAATTAATTGAAAGATCAAGATGAGCCCAAATATTGTTTATACTTATTAAACTAGGCCTTCTTGTAGCAATGCCCATTCATCCATTCTCATTCCCACATTTGAATAGAATCGTTATAGGGTGATTTTAATGAGAAATATTTCTTAAATTCAACCTTTTAGTACAGCATATTATTATCAAAGTTCAAACTTTCAAACGTCTCTTGAATATCGGAGTAGTCGTTTGTCCGATACAGAGCTAAAAAATATTAATAATAAAATTTTCTTGATAAATTTATCTTAAATTGTACCCAAATTCAAGTACCATTTATAAGTTCAAAGGTTTAATGCGTCCATTAAAAATGGCATCAATATCGGAGAAACCATTTGTCAAATTTTTGTGTAAATTCTTGGTGGAGGTGCTGGGTAAAAAAATACTTTTCTAATTTTCAAAACTCACCCAATCCATCATGGAAATATCGGGTACAAGATAAAATTTTCAAAATCTCGTCCAAACATCTTAGCACACTCTTGATGGAGGTACCGGGTAAAAAAGTGTGTTGCAACCGATGTTCTTTTCAAATACTGAAAATTTAAGGTGATCATCAATGGGCAGTCAGAAAATTATTGATTGCATTTTTCGAATTTTCTTTTAGTTTTCACTATATTTTCAATGTAACGGAAAAACATTTGAACCCAATGTTTATCTGTCGTTTTAATTGTGACGTAGCATAGTCATTTTGAATTTTTTCAATAACTATTAAACCGTAAGTTAAGCAAATTTCATGGGCTTTATTTCTGTGTATAAATTGTTATAATCGAATGAGTGGTGTCAGAGATACAGATGGATGAACAAAACAATGCAAATCGGACTGACGGCCATCTTTGATCCGCCATTACGGCTAAACCAGAGAATGAATGTTGTTTGGGACTTTTACATTTTTGTTAGAATAAGGCGTTCTATGCCAAGTTTCAGACTTATAACATTTTTTTGGCAAAAATCGAGAATGTCTGGGCATGTGAAAATGAACTGTAATATCTAACATTCTTCAACTACGTAGGCCTACTAAGAATTTGATGTACCTAAAAATAAAATGTTCTGAAAAATAAAATTATTTAGAAAGCATTTACTTATTCTTTCTAAACAAGATAGGCGATTATAGGTTTGTTCTTTTGTCCACCTCAAATTGTGGTAATTACACCTAGGTGTAAAATACAGAATCAGAAATTGGGTTAAAAGGTGTAATATTTCACGGGTGGACAAAAGAACGATTTTGTTATAATTTGACAGCAAATTTCGATGTTATGTTGCCAGCTGTCATTCAATTCAAACACTTTCATAAGATATCTCATTCAATAACACAACTTTGTGCATTTTCTACAATCCTATTCCATATTATTTTATTATTACCAGTTTTATCTTCTATTTATTAAACAATCGCACATTATAACGGGGCTACTTTTGAAATTGGTGCGAATTTCCATAGCTACACCTTTTACACCTCCTCAAGAGGCAGGTGCAAAAAGTGTAAAAGTTGTAATTACCCCCTGGACAAAAGAACACGTCTTTGGAAGAAATACTGTTATTACACCTGGACAAAAGAACGCTTATTTCTTCAAAAGTGCAAAAGGTGTAAAAATTGATGGACAAAAGAACAGACCTATTGACGTCACTAGTAGTTCAAAAATAAAAGCGCGGGAAAGAGAAATTGCAACATTTTGAAAATTTCTCGTGATATTATTTGAAATCTCTATTCCATAGAGACAGATATTGCCATCACTTCCAATCATATCCCTATCCGAATGTAATTTAACACTTGATACACCCTCTCATCTCATCAGTGACTCGTGATGACGTCAGAGGCGTTACCTGGAGCAGCCAATAGCAGCGGCGGTGGAAGGTGGGGAGGATGGCCGAGTGGACGTAACAGCCGTAGATACACTGAAACAAAGGTTACACTGTTAAATATATTACCACACGCAAGGAAAGAAAATAAATATTGGACTTTCATTAAAAAACTTCATTTGTACTTTTTCAATTAATAATCATTGTATACTTCCGGAACGCAAGGATTTTTAATTGAGTTGTATATGAATAAAGCACATCCAAGAAGGGTTTTTAGCTCATAGGAAGAGATACGTTTTTTGTTTACCGTTTTAGGTTTTTGATGCTACAAATAATGTTTTTGAGAACTAGTTTAGAAAATATGTATTCTAGCGTTTTATTTGACTGTATATTATATTGAATTGAAATGTTCTTATGATTCATTATTTTACCCTTAGAAGTGCAAGTAACACCCTAACAGAAAATATTGTAGGGCCTAAATAGTTTTGGTTTTATTTCAAAATAATAAATTACTATTGTGGTAACAAATTTACGAACAAGTTTAAAATAAATTCACGAAGAAGGCCCAGCACATAATTGTGCCACAGTAGACACTTTGTAATATATTTTTTAAATCTTAAAATCTGGTTGACTTTATATTAATTAAATATTATATGTGTTAATTTCTCTTAATTTTTAGTACCTACAGTGTGTTGTAATCTATCACGGTTATCTGGTGCTTCAACAGTGTAGGCCTATCACAACTTTGTAAATCACATATAATATAATTAATATTATAATATATATTGTAATGCTATAACTGCTCTAGATTTGTTGGAAGATGAAGCCTAACTGGCCTTTATAGTCCGGGGTCTATCCGCAAATTTGAGGCAAAACCTAGGACAAATTGCAACAGAAGCGAATTTGGTATTATGGGATTCAGAAAGAAAAACATAATAACAAATAAAGAATCCCCTAAAATCCCCATAGGGTGGGTGGGTCTTATCATTACCAATTGTAGTTTTGAAACCTAGCAACTAAGGTATGTAATGTAAGCTCATTAAAGTCCTTTTCAATAAAAATATTTCAATTGTTTAAACTTGGTTTTGTGGTCAGCAGATGTCAATGAAGATCAAATTTTGTAAATTTAAAATATTAGGCCTATTTGGAAAACGTCTTTCTATTGGCAAAATATTGTTTTATGATTGTCACATTGTTGTAAATAATAAGTAAATAGGGTACACTGATCAGGCATAAGTCAATACTGGCAGAAAAAGGTTATCATTACAGTCTGTAGGACTAAGAACCTACGAGTATGTAGTAAAAAACGGTTTACTTAAGTTTAGACGTTATCAACAATACCATAAAGAACAGCATTAACTTCATTTCTCGTAGTTATGCTTTGAGTTTCCTTTATTTTTAAATTTATTTATTTATTTGTTTAACGACTATCCTATTCCGTTATAAAAACTGATCTACGAAGGAGGACAACTAAATAAACATAATCACATAAATGCAGTCAAAATGGGAAAAGTAAACAATGTATAATAAGACACTAAGTTTGAAAATGTGCCTATCAAATTGGATATTAACAATATTACAGTCAAATAAATTAAAATGAACCAAATATAAAAAAGAAAAAAGAAAAAAAGAAAAACAAACGAAAAAACTTAAATAGACGATCCACTCAAACTATATGAAGTTTGCCAAAAATCAGAACAGCAAATCAGGGAATAAGCTTAATCAAACTTTCGAAACCTCAACCGAGCATCGTTCAATCGATAACTTTTATACAAAATATGACTTATACTTGATAAAATATTATACAAACTATAAAATATAATGACTAATAATAATAAATAATAAATAATAATAATAATAATAATATAATAATAAATAATAAATAATAATTATATAATTTATCTTGTTTTCTAAATTGCTGACAGAAACGGGTCGCTCATGTAGCAAATATCTGAAACTCAAAATCTGTGGAAATCTTGTGCCGCGAAGAGCCTTGATGAAGCACGTGAAACTAACTAATTTACAATGCAGTTGGTTCTCCATAAGTGCTCCCTGCACAGGAAGGGAAATGACTCACTGAGCAGTCTTTGAGGGCGGCGGCAGGTCGTTCCATTGTTAACTACCGGAAAGAAAAAGCACGTCGGCCGAGCAGTCCTTTGCCGGAGGGGGTTGGAGGCGGGGGTGCCTATTATCGTCGCCTCTCAACACGCGGCCCTGGATGATTGCGCGCGCACGTCAAAATCAGTGGCGCACTGAGGCATCTTTTAAAAAACACCAGATCGGTGTACTGCAGGTGCATGGTCATTAAATTAATATTAATATAATAATAATAATAATAATAATAAATAAATAATAATAATAATAATAATAATAATAATAATAATAATAATAATAATAATAATAATAATAATAAATATAATTACATCAGATGATTTTTTTGCTTACCTCTGTGCCTTGTACTTTCAGCTTCATGTGATCTTCCCTAGTAGTCTTCCCGTCCTTCCTCTTCTTCCAGCAATACCCATCTCTGCGATACCGCACCTTCTTGCGGCTGTACAGCAGCATCGAGCCGCTCTTGGGTCTGCAACAGTACGCCGGGCACATTACATTATTATTACTTTTATTTAAGAAAGTAAAACAAAATATAGTGTTAAGCACTTACAGAAAAAACTGGTGTTCAAGTAGTTTTCAGTAGTAAAACTACTCAAAACTACTCAGTCCGTGTAGTATTACTACTGACGTCTGTAGTTAACTACTGAAGGACCTAGTAGTTAACTACTGGCCTCGAGTAGTTAACTACCGAAGGCCAGAACCACTTGGATTGCACTATTGCCTAGGCCTAGTAGGGCCCCTTTCTTGTGGGCCTACCAACGTTTTGCCTCAGGCAACGACTCATCCCTAAGGTCTACATTCAACAAAAATGGTAACAGTGCAGTATTTATGATAAATATTTATTTAAGTGTACTTAAATTAATAGCATATCTAAGTTTAAAGGTTTCGATGGTCACCTGAACATTTCATCAAGATTGGAGTAGCACTTTGTTCAGTATACAGTGAACAAACCTACTTAAAAAACAACCTACATATTTTTCTCAAGGCAGTGAAATTGAATCCCCTCATCCAATAATACGGAATCGTTTATTGATATAAAAATACTGATTTATAGTTTCATTTATATGGATATGTGGCAATTGTGTGCTGTGGATACCTCTGTCGAAAATATTCGGTCGTGTGGCAAAGTCTGTTTTTCGGTGTTGTGGGTATTGTGTGCAGTGGATATTCGGTGATGTGTCCCCGACCCGTATTTTGGTATGGAAATAGATAGGATCCCAAGAAGAGAATTCGAAGCAAGGGAGGAAGAATACCAAAAGAAAGATGGGGAAGATTGAACGAAGGAGACGTTGAAGAATTCAAGATGAACAGTGGAACCAGGTGATGGAAGTGAAGCTGTGGGAGGAGAGGAAAGAGTGGGGTAAGTTGGTGGAGAGGCAGATGCAGGATGATGAGGAAGAAACGCTGAGCCCGACAACCTCGGCACAAAACTGTTTGAAATGAGTATAATATTATTATTAAACCTCAAAGTAGAAAATTATATCTTATTCAAAGTTTAAAAAACACAATCACGTCTCGTCTCATGGAATAAAGTACCCGCCGTGAGTGCTACGGAGCAGTGAAGGTACTTGCGGGGAAGAAGGGTGACTAGACGGCTGTCTCAGGCTCAGACCAATCCACACAACACGAGTATGATGATTAACCGATGAGAACATGTTTCTCCTCCTTGCGTGCACCGGTCGTCGCTTCTATCAACACCTTAGCTTGAATGTTGATCCCCCCTAGAGTAGTGATCACTCGTCACTTTTCCCTTCTGAGCAGACACGAGCCCTGGTTGATACAGTTATACAATTACGATTGCCACAGACGTCTCAATAATATTACAATTGCAAGCAGACGTGTCAATAATATTACAATTGCAAGCAGTTAGCAGACGTCTGGAATGAATCGGGCGACACAATCGAACACAATCATGTCACTGCTGTTTGAATTTGTTCAGCCGATTGGTTTTTCCCGTCTTCTTTGCTCCGTGTAGCTCTCTCGCTCACTCTTCCTACCTCAGGCACAAACTTTCTCCTTTCCTTTAACTTATTCTCTCTCATCTTGTTTATCTCTCTGTTGAGGTGTTTCTCTCTATATTCTCTTCCTTAGACCACCTTCTTTTTCTTTCTCTTTCTCTTTCCATTTCACATTTTCCCCTTTCTCTCTCTCATCTCTCCCTCTCTCTCTCTCTCTCTCTCTCTCTCTCTCTCTCTGTGGTTGGATGGAAGAGAAGGCTTAACAGGCCTTAATCCCGCCATCAATAAAGACGACAATCAAATCAAATCAAATCTCTCTCTTCACAATTTTTCTCTTTTACAACCTCTTTTCATTTCTCATTCTCACTCTCATTTTCCCTCTCCCCCCCCCCCTTTCTCTCTCTCTCTCAACACCACCCCTCTTTGATCCACCTAACATCTTCTCGAATATCATTAATAAATTAAGTGAAGACACGATGTTTCCTACAAGGTGCTGTACGTAATTAAACATGCAGCTTACGCAACACTATAATACAACACAAGTAGCTAGTATTAACACGTCTTCACATCAGATCGTATTCTTCCAGGTGACAAGTCGCCTCGCTAAAAGTCAAAGACGCTTTGAAAATACTTTCCAAAGACGTTACAAAGTCGCCGGCTCTGCGAGGGATAAAACGACATCAGAAAACAGTCCGCGTGAGCACTTTCAAAGAGTCTGTTCCATTTTCCTTGGAGGATTCCGAGCGTCGCCGAGCTGAAGTCAGGGGGCGGTGAGAGGCCAAGGCCTTCTAAAAATACGCGAGTCAAAGGTGGAGTCACAACACTTCTACTTCAAATCAACAAGCGAGGACCTTAAAGTCACAACACTTTAACTTCAGAAGCGAGAACCTTTTCTTATGGCGTTTTTCATTGGGTACTTTACTGCGCTGCACCACTTGTCATAGTTGCTCGGTTTGTAATGTTGTTCAAGAGGATGGCGACAACAATCATTGCACTCGCAGACTGCAAGGCAGTGGGAAAAGCCATTAGACTCGCTATGCACTTTCTACTTGAAATAGCAAGCGAGTACCAAACGTAGGTTTTACTTGAAAACTGAAATCAAGTTGACTTTGGAACCGTCTTAGCAACGAGGAACAACATAAACTCAAAGTTGTTCTGAATCAGCCTTGTTGATTCTGAGGTTGATCCGCGGGTGTTCGCACTGTCCATATCACTGATTGCTATGTTTCCTATTACAATCATCGATCTTTGGTTGGTTATCGCTCACTCGTCGATTGCGTCGGGGCCTACAGGGTTGGCTTGGTCGCTTTGGTTTTAAGTCCTTCACTGAAAATCAGTTAAGCAACTGAGTGGGCAGACTCTTAATACGAATTCATTTTTATTCATTTTATTTAATCTTTAATCTAAGATAAATTGCTACTCAACCCCTGCCAGAAAATTAACTGTACCATGTCTTAGGTTGAGTTGGTATACGAACAGTAGGGCCTACGTCTACTACACAGAGAGCTTCACGAAATACGCCAACACAAATAATTGTCGATTTAAAACGTTAGTAAATAGTTTTGTATTAAACTATTTGTAACCCGAAATACCGAAATGAAGAGAGTAGATAATGAATATTACATGAGTATAGTCTGTTAAAAATGAGCAGCTCTGGAAAGTTGATAAAAAATGTAAGTGCATGGTTTTATAAAATATATGTCCTAATTACAAATAAAAGCCGATGACGTATGGTCTTTGGAAAAGACTAAAATATGTGTTTATGTGAATGGTTAAATTAAAAAAAAGGTCGTTAATAAAATGTATTCTGATAAGAGGTTTAAAGTCACAACACTAAAAAAGACAAGATCATTTTTGTGACGAACTCTCCATATTTTGGAAACTTGCTTCACGATAAATAGCAGGCGGTGTGTCGAAGCGATGTAGCCTATGACGTTTAACCGGCGGTGCGTCTAGACAGAAGCCAATCAATGTAAACAACCCCCAACCCCCACCCCCTCGTAGGGGAGCGTCGTATGAAACAGCCTGGCATGACAGCGGGACTATTATATACTATACGATATCGCGTAAAGATTTCTTTATTACGTATCATTAATTAAATGGCAAGCGATCTGAGCAGACGGCTTCTAGATTCACCCCGGGATCATGCACAGCCCACTTAGACAAAACCGCTGCCTTCTAAAACCAGCGTTTACGCCTTCTGTTTTTTCCCTTAGAAAATACAGCGATTATGATTTTATTACTGCTTGGCAGTGCCTAGTGGCCAGAAACCTCGTGCGACTTTTCGTTGCCATGGTAACGTTACTTTTGTTAAAATGTAATTTCCATCTACACTACTTATCAGATCAAAATTAAATTAACATATTCGTGACCGGACGGACATTCTAAATGATTTGGCCACCTCAGATTTTGTCGCCGTTTAGTTAAGCGAGCGAAGCGAGCGTTTCCATTTGACTCTGCCGGAAAAATTTGTCACTCGTTTTTTTTTTTATTTTATTTTTTTGTTTGTATGTCTTGCCATAACGTTCGAACGGAGGCTCGGATCGAATTGAAATTTTGACCATCCGCAAGCTTTGTTCTCGATTGAATGCCATTAGTTTTGTGGCAAAATCGTTCAAAAAAGTTTTTTTTTAACTAAACGGCGACAAAATTTGAGGTGGCCAAATCATTTAGAATGTCCGTAAGTTTTTTTTAAAACTAGGAAACGCTCAGTTGGACGCGTTGATAAGCGAGCACGTGCTATAGCTAGACCCACAATGCACATTATTTTAAATTTTAAAATTTGCGACGTTCGCTGTCCACAGGGCCATGTTTCCGATATTATTTATTATTGCCAAGGTATTTGGGTAAACCCGTATGTAAATCTTTACTTTGTGGATAAAATCCACCGCCATCTAGAGGACCTTGACTCATTGGGAAAAATATTTAAACTCTTTGGTGACAAATAATAGACTGCTTCCTCGAAAGTATTTTGATTACTTCTAGGTGGCAGTGCATTAGAAACTTCGCGCGTCTTTTCGTTGCCATGGCAACGTTACTTTTGTTATAATGTAATTTCCATCTACACTACTTATCGGATCAAACTAAAATTAACATATTCGTGACCGGACGGACATTCTAAATGATTTGGCTATCTCAGATTTTGTCGCCGGTTAGTTTGAAAAAAAAACTTTCGATTAACTTTAATGTAACTTTTTAACTTTTTAAACGATTTTGCCACAAAACTAATGGCATTCAATCGAGAACAAAGCTTGCGGATGGTGAAAATTTCAACTCGATCCGAGCCTCCGTTCGAACGTTATGGCGAGACATACAAACAAAAAAACAAAAAAACAAAAAAAAACGAGTGACAAATTTTTCCGGCAGAGTCAAATGGAAACGCTCGCTTCGCTCGCTTAACTAAACGGCGACAAAATCTGAGGTGGCCAAATCATTTAGAATGTCCGTCCGGTCACGAATATTTTAATTTAATTTTGATCCGATAAGTAGTGTAGATGGAAACTACATTTTAACAAAAGTAACGTTACCATGGCAACGAAAAGTCGCACGAGGTTTCTGGCCACTAGGCACTGCCAAGCAGTAATAAAATCATAATCGCTGTATTTTCTAAAGGGAATAAACAGAAGGCGTAAACGCTGGTTTTAGAAGGCAGCGGTTTTGTCTAAGTGGGCTGTGCATGATCCCGGGGTGAATCTAGAAGCCGTCTGCTCAGATCGCTTGCCATTTAAAAAGTTACATTAAAGTTAATCGAAAGTTTTTTTTTCAAACTAACCGGCGACAAAATCTGAGATAGCCAAATCATTTAGAATGTCCGTCCGGTCACGAATATGTTAATTTTAGTTTGATCCGATAAGTAGTGTAGATGGAAATTACATTATAACAAAAGTAACGTTGCCATGGCAACGAAAAGACGCGCGAAGTTTCTAATGCACTGCCACCTAGAAGTAATCAAAATACTTTCGAGGAAGCAGTCTATTATTTGTCACCAAAGAGTTTAAATATTTTTCCCAATGAGTCAAGGTCCTCTAGATGGCGGTGGATTTTATCCACAAAGTAAAGATTTACATACGGGTTTACCCAAATACCTTGGCAATAATAAATAATATCGGAAACATGGCCCTGTGGACAGCGAACGTCGCAAATTTTAAAATTTAAAATAATGTGCATTGTGGGTCTAGCTATAGCACGTGCTCGCTTATCAACGCGTCCAACTGAGCGTTTCCTAGTTTTAAAAAAAACTTACGGACATTCTAAATGATTTGGCCACCTCAGATTTTGTCGCCGTTTAGTTTTAAAAAAAAACTTTTTTGAACGATTTTGCCACAAAACTAATGGCATTCAATCCAGATCAAAGCTTGCGGATGGTCCAAATTTGAACTCGATCCGAACCTCCGTTCGAACGTTATGGCAAGACAAAAAAAATAAAAATAATAACAATAAAAAAAAAAAAACAGTGACTATTTTTTCCAGCAGTGTTAAATGGAAACGCTCGCTTAATTATCAAATTAATAAATCAACAATTATATTTTGGGTAATGACCTCCTCACTGGAGAAGTATTTGTAGCAGCAGCATTCTACTAGCTTTTAATAAAGGTGTAATAATATCTAGTATTTAAAATTTGCATTTTAAAGCAATTTCAAGTTTACTTTGTTGTATGTGTTTTAAAAATTAGTCAAAAGCTTTTAATCAAAATTAACTGTATTGAAATTTGTATTTTAAAGTAAACTACCTAGGAATGGACAAACATTGGTTTCAAGTAAAACAATTGGCGCTTCGTTGCGATTTAGAAATATTTTTGACTGATGTGCAGTACCTGAAAACGTAATTATTTAATAGTTTCGGGACGTAAATTACGTAAGGTACCGTAAGCATTTTACGAATCTGACCGATTGTGTTGGCTCGAGCGTTAAGCGCGCAACTCTGATTCGGGGGGTCCCGGGTTCAAATCCCGTGGAGACCGGCAATCCTGACTAAAGGTTTTTCCGAATGCGAATGCAAGGGATGTCTTCTTAGCCCCCAGACATCCCTTCACAATTGTCCTATCCGCAACATACCTAGTTAGAGAGGGGCACGAATTTTGCACCCTGGGCAGTCTTCCCACAAAAATTATTTACGAAGCTAGCAATGCCACTGTTTAAGAGTCTTTTAAAAACAAATAATATGACTCTTCACCTTTTAAACATATTTTAAACAACTTCAACAACTTCAAAATATACTCTTTGTCAATCAATTTGAAATATTTGATTTAACAATGAAATTTTTCATGAATTGAATTTAAACATAATTGAGGTATTTCCTTATTTTTGATGCAGTGTGTTCTAGAATCTACCGTTACTTGGCTTTGTACATACGCCCCTTGTTTTTATTACGCCGAGCACTATTATACCTATCTATACAGCGCTCTCGGAGTTCAGTTACAAAAACTCGAATACATTACATAGATTTAAAATATTCATTTCTAAAACCAACATAGCAAAAAACTTCTTGGAGGGTTTGCCAGTTTGCCAATTATAAAACTATTCATGAAGTAGTTCTTGAAGACATTAAATCGAATCTTTCTTGAAGGGTTTGGAATCACTGGCCAATCAGAAGAGCCTGCCGACTAGATCAAGGTGAATATTATTAAGTGCCTGGATGTGGCTGGATAAGATCATAATTTCATTGATTTCATTAGTCGGCAAACACTCCCGTAGGAGTAATTGATTATATGGAAATCTATCTCAGCCGGGTATAGAACCCGGGTTTAAACCCTGAGCTGCCGAGACGGTTAGCCTAATAACTTCTGGTTTAAGTTAAGGGAGCTTCACCCCCTAATGTTACTCTTTAGTCTTTTGTAACATTTATTTATTTATCTACCGTCTATCTATCATATTAATTTAAAAATACTGATTTACAAAGAAAAGGAGGACAACTAAATACATATAATTACATAAATGCAGACAAAATCAAGAACTGTTTGACATAGTAATTAATATTACAACAACACAAACGACAATAATTTTGGTAACAAATTCAAATAGGATATTAAATGAAATTAATTAAAAACCAATTATTTAAAGCGGGGGAAAAGAAAGAAAGAAAGAAAGAAAGTAAGAAAGAAAGAACAAAATAGAAAAAATAGAAAAAAAACTTGAATGATAACATATTGCTTAAAAAAACGACAGAGTTGGCTCTAGCGTCAAGCTCACAAGACTCTGATTCGGGAGGTCCCGGATTCGAATCCCGTTGAGGTCGGTAATCCTGACTGAAGTTTTCCAGAGATTTTCCTCAGTCATTATTGCGGATATCCCTTTACAATTGTCCTAACTCAAATATACGTAGTTAGACAGCTGAATTGGGGCATGCGGGTCTCCCAATTGTCGGTTAGACGCTTTAAACACCCTAAGCTATACCGAGACGGTTAACTTATAACATCTGGTTTAAGTTAAGGGAGCTTCAACCCTTAATGTAACTCTTTTGTAACATTTATTTATTTATCGTCTATCTATCCTACAGGTTTACCAAAATATTTTTTTTTGTCTTTTTTAAAATAATTAATTCTACATTTCCAAACAAACCAAGGCCAGGTTGATGTAGCACAAGTCCCAGTATCTCTGCCCGTGTCCTGAGATGCCGTGTTGCCAGACCTAGCTCCCTGTGTATCAGTTTCTTCCTGCTCGGCTCCCCGCTGTGTACGTGCCACACAAGCCCCCCCCCCCACTTCTCCCGGCCTGCTTTCTATTCCTCCCAGCCAC
This sequence comes from Sweltsa coloradensis, assembly GCA_024449915.1. Classification (NCBI taxonomy): domain Eukaryota; kingdom Metazoa; phylum Arthropoda; class Insecta; order Plecoptera; family Chloroperlidae; genus Sweltsa; species Sweltsa coloradensis. The sequence goes on along the minus strand of JAMZAV010001127.1, from coordinate 142,713 downwards.
CCGTACAAACCCTCTCTCAGCAGTATTTCCTGTAACGTTCGTCTTATGTGGACGGAAGACATCCAGCGCCGAATGTTGTATTTGATATCACTTTCAAAGTTTTAGACCATGTAAATAAAAAAATGTTTTTTATGTACAAAAATATAATCTTTTACGTACGTTGTACATAACATTTTCAAGTGTCATTTTAAATAGCGTTTTGAAGCATCTATTTTAGGACCACTTTCAAAAAGTTGTGTAGGAAATTTTTTCATATTTTTATTTTGAAATTACGTAGTAATCAAGTAATATCAACTAAATACAAATAAGTATACACAAATTATAGATACTATGTGAAATAAAACAAAATAGGTCAGGAAAACCTTAGTTTTAAGTGAAAAATAGTGGTTTGTAGCATTATTCACAAAACGCTATTTTCACGTACCTCTATAATATACACGTACGGGTAAGGGAGTACCCAAAACAGGGAGCGAAGCTTACCGTTGTGATAGCAGGTTCTCACAGCGTTCAAGTGTAATGGGGGGGGTGCAAATTATATAAATATTCAAACTCTTTTGGGGATACCCCGCTCCCCTTACTCACAGGATCACAAAAACAACCTATGTCATCCTTGTTGAAATGCAACATGTATTTAAAATATCTTGTTTCCAACATAATCGGGTCAGGGGGTGGCGCTAGTTGCCTGTTTTCTTGGGCACACAGAGTTTATTAACATGGGCTTTTGCCAGGCCTGTCATGTCTTCTTCTCATCTTCCATGCCTTTCCTTTCTTCAATGTAAACAAAAAAAGATATATGCCAATAAGAGGTCATGTTCGGTTTTTATCGTAGAAGTGATTCACGTACAGACGGACGGACAGAAAAGTGATACCCCATAAAAGAATAGTTGGAGTAAATTAACACCTTGTAGGTAATAATCTAGTATCTAATAACGGTGACTTTGGAGCCGTCCTAGCAACGAGGCACATAATAAATTCTAAGGTTGTTCCGATTAGCCTTGTTGATTCTGGCGCTATCCGCGGGTGGAATCGTGTCCAGCTTGATTGATCGGTGTTTCCTACTTAAATATGTCGGTCTCTAGTTGGTCATTGTTCGCTCGTCGATGGTGTCGGCGCCTACAGGGTTGGCTTGGTCTGCTTTAAATTTAATATCGCCCATTGGAAATCAGTTCTGTGACTGAGTGTGTTTATGTGTTTAATTGTTTCATTAAGATCTTTGGACAATACTTAATAAGGGCGCAACTCCCTCAACGAAATGTTACGTGCGACGTGCCAGTAGAGAAGCACGCTGATTGGCTGACGGAGAGTGGAGTAAGAAACACCGTTTGATCAGTGAATCGAAGAAGAAATCAAGCTCTTGTGTTCCGGCTAATTGTTTGACTCGCAGACTAAACATCACTAATTAGTCTCTGAGACGATGAGACCCCCTCCAATGAGAAAACAAGAACAATGTATCCATCAGACTGTATAGTCGTGCAAGTAGAGAGCACAAGTCCCGGCAGAACAATACGAAATAATTGACTGTTTCATCGCCGCTCGTGCAGGCGTCTCAAACCTTACACTTGTAGACAGCAGCGTCTTCACAATAACTCGCACTGTTGCATTTCACACCATCTTGTCGAATTAAGTGGTAATTATTTTTGTTCAGCTTTTATTTATCAATAATGTTTTTGTCATAGATTTATAATTTATTAGCACGCTGCTTCAGGCAGGTAATAAATATCGAATTCTCATTAGCCATTCATCGTCATAGATCTTATTAATTTCATCTTATATCCAAGAAGTTTATACTTTAACGATTATAGATAGGAAAAAAATGTAATGATTTACTTAGTCAGCTCTTTTGTTTATACATTTTAAGACTTGTACGGCTATTAAGCCAAGAATATATTTTGTGAGCATACTTGAATTGCAAATAGAAACCGTATTGGATATTTTCCTAAATTATAATTAAGTGGTACGGACTAGGGACTATAAGAGGGATGTTTACATTCTTCTGATATGTACATTCTTGCTTTTTTATTTAAGACAATTATATAATTGGGACTAGAGGCCTACATATAAATTAACATGCTATCGGGTGTACTTAATCAAATCAAATCACATAAGTTATTTTACACAATAAAAGTATGCTTTTTTATATGTCCTTGGGTTAATTATTAGAAAAAAGTACTTGATTAAATTTCTTTATTTGCTTATTTATTAATGGAAAAATAAACAATTTGCAATAGAATTAGTAAAGATACAGATTGTTGTTACTGTCGCTCTATGTATACAGTGTTTTCAGGAGACCCGGCACCTCCACCAAAGACGCCTGATATTAAATGTTTAATGAATGTCCATTGTACTCATATCCGTTTACTCGGTGTGACCCTCTTCAGATAACGAATAATTAGGTAATTATGATAATATTTGGAAACTGAGGAATGTCCAAGACTCAATCCCTGCCAGCATTGGAAACCTTGGGACAAACTAAGTCCTGGTTGCAGGTGGTGGGAATCGAACCAGAGACTACCCAATTTTTTTATTGTATTTTTCTCGCCAAGCGATATGGCAATTGTAGGGCACAGTGCCCTCTTTAGCCTTTAGGGTAGTTGTGAAGGGATGTCCGAGGGCTGTTTAAGAGGACTCAATCCCTGCAGCATTAGAAACTTGGACATACTAGTCCTGGTGCGTGGTGGAATCGAACACTGACTAAACAATTTTTCATTGTATTTTCTCTCGACAGCGGATGCAATTGAGGCACAGTGGCCTCCCTAGCATTAGGAGTTGTGGAAAGGAATGTCAGAGGCTGTTTAGAGACCCAATCCTGCCAATTAGAAACCTAGGACATACTATGTCCTGTTGCGTGGTGAATCGAACCATGACTAGTCACTCAATTTTTAATTGTATTTTCTCGAAAGCGAGTGCAATGTAGGGCAAGTGCCTCTGAGCCTTAGGGTAGTTGGGAAGGAATTCAGAGGTGTTTAAGAGACAATCCTGCCAGCATTAGAAACTGGAATACTAAGTCTGTTGCGGTGGTGGAATCGAACCATGATAATTACTCATTTTTTCATTATTTTTCTCGACAAGCGAGATGGCAATTGTAGGCAACAGGTGCTCTGAGCTTTAGGGTAGTTGGAAAGGAATGTCACGTGGCATTTTGGTAATCCTTGCATGTCATAAAAGAGAAAAATCTCGAAAAGCCTTCATGGATTTAGGTCTCGACGGATTTGAACACGGGACCCCCAATCGAGCTGTACCCGTCGTAAACTCGAAAGAGATGCAAGCACCAAAAAACTAGTCAATATATCAAACATTGGTAGACTTAGAACAAAAATTAACAGCGCTATATGTATTATGCTATGCAGATTCGAATATTGAACACTTATAAAAATAAAAATACTATTTTGAGGAGTACGTGTAGGAAACGTATAGAATTTGATATGTGTTACCATTTATCAAATGAGTGAATAAATTAGATAGTTCAGGTAGTTAGACAAAGTTCGTTGACAGTAATGCGTCAAATTTGACTATTTAAAGCACAACAAGCACTTGGATATAAAGGCTCACCTGATTTTAACCTCTTTGGACTGCCATTCGTTGTGTCTATCAAAACTGATGAGGATCGCCGCGATTTCCTGAAACAAGCAGAAAAAACAAGTTGTAGACTAAAGAACAACAATAACAGGTGGTGATGATTTCTGTTGCTTTACGTCTCTATTATTGCACTAAATAAATATATAAATACATTTTTGTAGGATGCCCGTTGTAGGAGGATACACATCAGATTAACCGGTGTGACCAGGTGACTAACTAGGTATATTGCGGATAGGACAATCGTGAAGGGATGTCCGAGGGCTATTTAAGAAGCTCAATCCCTTGCATCCGCATTAACGACTTAGGAAAACCTCTAATGCACTACGGCTATTCGAGACGATGAGTGGTGATAGATGAGGATGAAGGACGATTACAAAACAACAATGCCTCATGAGGGTTTCGAACCGCCCTGAAAGTATCTATGATGCAGCACTTTGTCATTGACTGTCGATTTAAAACATTTATTTTATTTATTTATTTATTTATTATTATTCAATGATCATTGGTACAATCATTAGGAATATCACAACGAGCATAGCCCTTAAACACAGACTTGTGTGTGATATCCCTAAATAGTTAATATAATAAAATTGATATTAAAGTAGGTAATTAAAATTAACATTTATGTAGCAAGTTTAAACAAAAATAGATGAATAACATAATATAAAACATATTTTTAAGAGGGAGTGATTCTGATTAGATGTTTGGCACTCTGCCTTTCTTCCAGTCATAAATCATTACATGCAAATTATTAAACTTCGTGTAACTGCTAATAATGGAAGGATGTACACTCTTACCATAGCAGACTTTCTGCATTCGTTCAAGTACGTAAGATAGTTTATACTTATTTTGGTGTGTTTGACATTCTTGAAATATTCTAAAAACTCGAAAATGTAATCTATGTTTTATATTTATTTTCTTGTACGAAAAAAAAACATGAAATGTAATTATTTTAAGTATCAAACACATGTGACATAAATTGTCTGAGAAAATTGAAATATGGAACTTACTCTTAAAACTAAAATCGTGACATAAAACGTAAAAATACGAAGAATAAATACTGTTACTAAAAATCTTAAAATGTATGGGAAATATATAGTTAGTAAAGAAAACAAAATGTAATCTCCTACTTATACATTTTAAAAGTGCACATGAATTCATCACTCTTAAAAATACTACTAAGGTTTTAAGAAGCTTTTCCAGACGGTTTATCATTGTGAGCTGTCTTGAGAAACTTACATTACATTCGATATAAACGGCGGCATTTAAATATCCGCGAGGCCAGTGAAGTATGGTAAAGGTGCACTAAGTCTGTATTTATGGGGGCGAAGCTCAGTTTCAATTTACCGAGGGAAAACGCTAGGTGAGACGCGTTTTGGCAGTTATTTAAATTTAATAGCCCACTTTAAGATGTCGGGTTTTGCATTGAAGCATCGATATTGACTTTGGAAGCAATATCATGTGATATAAGTGATATGGTTTGGTAGAGAAAACTTTAGCAGCGAAGACGTCAGGTAGCTGAAAAGATTGTTCTACAACCAACAGATTCATTCAAGACGTGTTGCTTTGGTTAGTTAATGCATTTGAATGCAAAAAAAACACAAACTTAAATTAATAATAATTGATTTAAAATTAAATACAATCGAATTTAGAGTCTACCGACTCAAGTCACACAAATTTTCAGTATGAACACTAAAAAGAAAGGAAACCAAGCCAACCCTGTAGGCGCCAATACCAACGACGAGCGAACAACGACCAACTAGAGACCGGTATTATAAATAGGAAACACGGTCCAAACAAGCTGGACTCGATTCCACCTGCGGACAGAGGCAACCATAGAATTTATTATGTGCCTCGTGTAAAAGTGTCACCGTTTACACATTCCTACGCCAAGAAATAATGGACTTTAGTTTGGAAGTTAAAATTTTCGGTCCATAGTAGGATCCGAACCCTGGACCTTCTGCATTGGAATTCGAGATTCTTACCACAAGACCAACAAACTACACGAAAAATTAAAGTCTATTCACCCAATTTTAAGATCAGATTTTTAGTTGAGGACTTTAATTAAAGTGGCTCGGAACCAGCCCTGTCGACGCCGACGCCATCAGAGTGAATAATGACTAAAAGAGATCAGTATTTGTAATACAGGAGCGCTGGTTGGTCACTATTCACTCGAGGATGAGACCACCATCGACAAAGCAAGTTTGGAACAACTTGATTCGATTTATCATGTCCTATGTTGTTAGGAACTTCTTTAAGTATCTAAACACAAAACAATAACTATTTCTTCGACGTCTGAAATGAATGACCAATGATTGAAAACTTTTACCAGAATGATTAAATTCCCCAGAAACCACAAAAAAAACGCCGCCAGTTGACAAATTCAAAAAGTTAAATTTCGAACGTTTCACCGCGACCGTACAAACCCACCGCCACCGCAAAAAGCTGCTCCAAGTGACGCACCGGTGGTTTTAGATGGCTGTGGATAAGCGCCGCGAAGCCGGCGGTGGGATGAAGATAAATGTTCCGACTCTTGAAGCGGGTTTGTTCAAGGGCTGAATACGTCGATGACATCACGATTGTGTTAGACGAGGACGTAGAAGAGTTTCACTCAACACTAACCTTGCTTTTGTGGCCTAGTTAACAGGCTCAATGTGTGGGTGTTGGGGACTAAAGAATACTTCCTTGCTAAACTAATGGTGTTTTCCGTCGGCTGCACTGGAACGCCACTTGGCTCTTCATCTGTCCAGTTTTAAAGGAAGACATCATAACTCTGTTTGTTCCTTTATTCATCGTTACTTTATTCTTATGCAATAATCCTCCCAGCTATTTCATATTGTGATTAAGTACTTACTCCAATTTTACTACGAAAGTAACAAATCTATTTATGTCATTTTTCATCATATCAATGTATACGTACCATCTTTCAATACATTAATTAAAGTTGCATTAGTATATTTGTACAATAGACTTTTATCATAAAGGTGTTATCAAATAAAAATAAAAATGAAGATTGAAATCATGGTCTTCATAACCTTCAGGTGATAAATAAAACACAAAACGTGTCGATGAAGTGTCCCAGGCCATCATTAAGTTTGTAATCATAAATGGATTAGGTCGATATAAAAAGAAACACGATTTCAAATAAAGTAAATTTTTAATACATCCTTGCTTGACACATAATATGTAAACACATTAACACATTGATGTTTCATGAGTGATGGAATAGCTGTTTACTAAATGCACACTATGAAATGTAAGTAAAATGAAAAACTAGTGGGATAAAACCTAGTCATTGCTGCCCCTGATCTACATTACAGTTATTTGTTTTTCTACGTCAGTCCCTAAGTGTTCGGGATAATGGTGGCCATGTGTGTGTAAGGCAATCCTTGACGTAAGGCACCAAACAACGTAGTTGATGACGTCACAGAATATGCCTACTAAGATATCAATCTCTTTCACCACACATACCATTTACAACTCATTGCTTTCATCCCCTTTCAACGTGCATAATGAGGGGCAACCTACATCCAGTCAGCTCATTGAAATAGAAGCATCTTTTCAGTACAAAACGGACGCTATCTCCATGAAAAGAGAGTAAAAATAATCCGTAAAGGTCAGAGAGAAATAGCTTGACGTAAATGTTAGCAGAGGTTGACAACTTAAAAGTTAATGTACATGGTATAGCTCACGGTTCGCTTCCCTTCCAGGCCTTGACATACAAGGCGAGTCTATACGACTTTGAGTGATATTTTAATAGACATTTTATATTTGAGCGAATTTTGTTCTATACGAGTAAACAAATCATAATCTAGACTAAACAGCAGGTTGCCACGTTCTAAATTATGTACGCAATTCAAATTTTAAACTTTGAAATCAAACAATTAAAAATTAATACAAAATTAAGATACTTTACTAATTTTAATATTTTGTAGTGTACTAGTAGTAGTGTGTGGTAATCTGTCATATTATAATTTGTATCAATTTGTACCACACATTATAAAGGTTGGATGTATGGAAAGACCTCACTGGCCTTAATCCCGCCGATAATAAAGTCCTTCAATCAATCAATCAATCAATCAATCAATCAATCAATCAATCAATCAATCAATATTTAGTATAGCTTTGGATTAATATATACTCGTAAAACAATGGAAACGTACATAGGTAAGTTAACAGTGTATTTTGATAGTCAATTGGCCCACAACGTTTCAACAAAATTAAATTTGACGTTATCAAGCTGACCAGTAGAAAAAATAAAACAATGTCTAAAGACTAGAAACTAGCAGTCCAATCAAAATACGGGGGACGATTGCAAATTTAACTGTAAGCAACGAATGTTCGTCTGCGAATATCTACGATACCTTAGAACGCACATTACAATACTATGCTGAAATTAAAACATCCAACTCGACCAGAGATCGAACCCGGGTCACTAGGCTGAATTATTGTTGGAGAATGGATGGAGTTTTGTTTAGATTTTGACATTTCTTTATCCCGACCAATTATATTTAACATCTATAGTAGGCTAGATCCCCAGTCATGACCTACTCTCGTGACAATTTGAAGCTATCTTGGATTAGGGCAGTTTGCATGTTAAAGTAGATGGGAGCGATTTGTAGCCCAACTATTTTTCAAGGTGGCTGTCAGGTTGACAGGTGAGCATGTTAACCATTCACACCAAATGATTACTAAATTCCCTTATGCAATATAACTTCTTATTGTTTCTGTTTGTGCATTCCCATGCTGCACAAGGTAGAACTATATCAAACAATCCAGTATACTACTTAATCGTATTTAAAACATAATGTAAAGCATAAATTAAAACGCCCAATCGCCATCTTGAATAGGTCAGATTGACGCTTCAATTTGCTACGCTCGCGCCTGTGCGGACGTATTGGAGACTGGCAATCTAGCCTACTATACATTTTAAATATCATTGATCCCGACTAAGCAAATTGAGAAATATAACACATAACCTATTAAAGTTACTTTTTAATTAATTAAAGATTAAATTACCTCTTAAGTCGAAAGTGTTCGTAAGTTTTACTGCAATGAAAGTACCAAGAGGAGTAATAGAAGCTCCGGCACTTGAACTAAAGAACTTCTTTACTCACCCGAGTTGAAAATTACAATTTTGAAACCGAAGCAAGAAAAACAAATTAAAATTTCCTTAATTCAAAAAAAGCTAAAGAAAATTCTTGAAAGCACGAAAGACAAATGAAAAGTAAAAGAAAAGAGGTCTTAGGTCTTAAAAGCTGACTCGCTAAAGAAACTCGGGGGCTTGAGCTGATAATTCCACCACATCAACTCGCTTCGAACCAGTCGAAGACGGGGAACAAAAGAAGGGGCTTTGCGGATACTTCACTTCTTAGCGGAATCTGGCCACTTTAACGAACACAGGGACAAAATCTGAATATTTTTATATTGCATTAGACGACTCCACTCCCTTAAAAGTTTGCGTTCAACTTAATTTGTTTTGTCCTTGTTGTCAATGGTATAAGCACAGATAATATATTAATCTTTTATCAATGGTACAAGTTTGAAGGGGTATTCACCCGCTAAACTAAAAAAATATGTTTTATTCAGGCTAACAAGTTATGAATTTAGAAAGTAACAGAAAAATTATTGACTCCACCATGACAAAAAAATTGTCAAACGTGGTGATTTTCGAGCTAGGTCCCATCGGGGGGTTTAACTGATTTAAAGTGGGATACTTCAAGTTAAAGCGCGTTGAAGGATGAACGTTTTTCTTTTCTTCAACCCTCTCTAGAAATACTTTTACTTCCATTTCATTCCGTTAATGTTACACCATCATATAGAATAACATTTGAATGTAGCAGTGCTAACTTACGAGGCTATAATTAAACACACTCTGCTCGAGAACCCCCGTCCCCATTCAATAAGTATTACAAGTACTGCACTACGTTATTCAACCGAAGCTCTTCATAAAAAACATCTAAAAGAAAAAGTATCAATACGCCATCATTAAAAGAGTGCGCTTGAGGGCGCCCCCTTGGCAGAAGTTTGTTTTTTACTTCTTCGGTATAAATAAATACGTATCATCCTTGAGAGTTTGCTCCCAGATGGCTCCTGCTTCGACGTTGTGAATATACAAGAGTCTGGTGGACTAACCATGTCCTTTAAAGTAAACTCAAGAGTTTTACCATCAGGTAATTGCTTTTTACTGCCATCCTCGTGACACACTTAATTAATGAATAATAATTATTATAATAATTCTTATAATATTCTAATAATAAAAATATATAATTCTTTGGTTGGCAATCTCTCACTCGTCGATTGCGTTAGGGCCTACAGAGTTGGCTTGGTCTCTTTGGTTTACTGTCCCCCACTGAAAATAAGTTATATGACTGAGTGGGTCGACTCTAAATACGAATTTACTTATTTATGTTATTTAAATAATATAAATAAATGATTATAGTTAGCAATAATTCTTTTATTTAATTACGTTGTAAAGTAAAAAGGGGGGGACAACTCATATTGATATTGATCCATTATAAGGGAAATTAAAAAATAACATGTTTTTGGTATTTTCAACTAAATACAAAACTATAACTTTTGAAATGTTAATCTAAAACGTTCTTAGATAATAGTGTGTTTTAAATAGGCCTCCATTTTCATTGATATGCCGACTATGGTAAGTTTTGTACAGCTGGTGTTTCAAGAGGCTGTGCCACTACACATGAACAGAAACAAAACACTAACATGAACACCAGAAACAAAACTGGATCAACACAGGAATAGGAACAAGACAGGAATACACAGGAATTCTCCTTAAACGCTCAGCAGAGGAGGCACCTTCACAAAATAAACCTAATTAATGCATTGGGCATAAACAGAAACCAAACACACCTAAACATTTAAACTTGAATAAAATGTCAAGATCTTATTGAGGTTACATCCAGGAACTGTATGTTCCATTTGACAGATTGTATCTAGCAAATAAAACAAAATGGCCGTTGATGGAAGTGCCGGTTAAGTCAAATCTAAACCGTTTCCAAGTTGAAATTTATTATTTATATAAAACTCATTTAAGATGTATACTCTAAGTTTGAACACTTCTTGTCCCTCATTCTATACTTGGATTAAGATTTAATTTGCATGTAGATTATTCCCTACTTGGCTGGCACCAGATGAATTATTCATAGTGTTATGGATCTGCCCGACTTCTTAAAACTTTCTTAAAACACATCGCTTTTAATGAGTTTCCAGAAGCGACGAAGTTTCGTATGTTTTAGTTTGTTTTGTGCGATAATATCAGTCTTTCTAAACCCACGGTTCACATTGTAAAGAATGTATTGGACGATAACAAATGGAGAAACATTTCCAATACATCGACGTAATTAGTTGTAAAGCCAGTTGAAAAATATTTATCCAATTAATTAAGTGAATGTCGAACTGTTGTTTTGTGATGTCGGTTTATAATGCAACATAATGTGTGTGGAGTTATAATACGATTAATACATTTTTGCTTTGGGAAGCCTACCCAGGGTGCAATTAATGCCTCTCTTCAGGTGTCTAACTAGGTATGTTGCGGATAGGACAATTTTGTGAAGGGATGTCCGAGGGCTGTTTAAGAGGACCCAACCCTTGCATTCGCATTAACGACTGAGGAAAACATAGGAAAAAACTTCAGTCAGGATTGTCGGTCACGACGGGATTCGAATCCTGGACCTTCCGAATCAGAGTCGCGCGCTTTACGCTTGAGCCAACACTGTCGGTGTTATAATTAGAACTAATCTAAGCTATAACATCAAGCTATAGTTGAAAGGGTTAATAATGCATAAATGAGTTTCAAACCAATGAAAGGATTATAAGATGGAATTGCTTGCAAGCTCTGATGGATAGTTTTTCCAGTAGATTTAGTTGCGAAAACATGCAATTCCTAATAGATGCGTGTTTCAAAGATTTATCCCAAAAAAAGGTAATGCTAGGATTGAGTTCTATTAAATAATAATTCTTGAACATTCCATCTCAACTAACCTCAAACACAATAGTCCCCACACGATAAAGAGTTGTTTGTGAGTTCCCGAGCAGCATTCATATCAAACATTATTATTCCGTAAGATATATAGAAAACAGAATAAACTTCACCCCACAATAATAATGGTTTTGTATCATAAGATGTGTTTATGTAGTTACTAAACATAATGTAATAATATTGTTAGACAATAATTGGGGCTAGGCCCTATTATGACAACCAATGATACGTCCATATGTGTTACAAAAATCTAATATAATTCAAGACCAACATTCCGACATTAATATAATTCAAGACCAACATTCCGACATGAAACCAATTCAATGATTTTAAAATAAATAAAAATTAAATCAGAGAGCTTATTTGGTTATTTTAATTAAATAAGAATCCTTCAACCATGGGCTGTAAAGTTGTCAGTAGAAAAGCTTCTAGTTTCCCAACCCCTTACTACATCCAAACACGGCATGATCCACCCGATCTGTATATAAACTACCCCTATATTGTATTGACGTCCATACACCATGCTTCACAGTTGATTCGCGTTTCCCTGTCACTTCAGTACAGATCATATTGGTATTTCGAATAAAGTTATATTCATACAGAACGATACCTGTCATGTTTGCAACGAAATCGAGTTTAACATGGAAACTAGGGTGTCTACGTTTAAAAGATCGAAAGTTCAGAAGAAAATGTTGTACTCAAGTTCAGGGCCACATCCAGAGTCGAGGTATCTACAAAACATTGTTATTGCACAAAGTGTAGAGAAGTTACAAAATTACTTTAATTAAATAGAATGTACTTCAAATATATACAATCTGTTAAAACAATGTTTATCAACGTTTCCTTCGTGTTTTCATTACGATTAACAGTGGAAACAATTTAAGATTATTTTAATGATGCAACAATATTTACAATGTGTTAAATTTATTTAAGATCGCAAAATTGAAATGAAAAAGTTACCTTTTTCAAACTTGAAACAATGAGATCAAATCAGCTTTACATTAATATACATACATTAATAAGATAAAATATATTCCAAGTTGTCTGTTTGTTGTATAGAAATTTTCCACGAGTATTTGTCTTTGCCCTAGAAACGAAGATTCGTAGTCATGAACATAATACAAATATCATATCAGATCTAAAAAACACAAATCTGTAAATTGTGTACTTTTCCGAAAAATGTTCACATTTAACTTCCTTGTAATTTAATTTTTGTCCATATTTTTTGTATACGTTTGTGTAGTGTGCGGATACCCGAAAGTCAAAAATGGTACCCGATTGTCGGCATAAAAATATATTTTTGGGAGGGATGGTGGAGGTGCCGGTCCAGGATTTACAAACTTGTGGTGGAGGTGCCGGTCCAAGATTTACAAACTTTTGGTGGAGGTGCCGGTCCAGGATTTACAAACTTTTGGTGGAGGTGCCGGTCCAGGATTTACAAAATATTTTGGTGGAGGTGCCGGTCCAGGATTTACAAAATATTTTGGTGGAGGTGCCGGTCCAGGATTTACAAAATATTTTGGTGGAGGTGCCGGTCCAGGATTTACAAACTATTTTGGTGGAGGTGCCGGTCCAGACAATTAATAATTCATAGCCTTCAGACAAAATGCCATTCAATGAAAATCCAGACAAAAGAAAATGAATTACGAAAAATAATGTAATAATGTTATTATACATTTAAACATGCGGGATTATAACGGCCGTGTTTACCATACCCGACCCGACCCGACTGTAAAAACCTCAACCGCACAGTCCTAATACGAGTCTTATCCATCATTAAATATTTCCACAACAATTACAGCTTACCGACAGTGTTGGCTCGAGCGTTAAAGGGGTATTTAACAGCTAAACTCAAAAAATATATTTCATGCAGGCTAACTAGCGATGAATTTAGCAATTAACAGAAAAATTATTGGGGCCACCATGACCTCCCAAAAAATTGTCAAACATGACATTTTTCGAGCTAGGTCCCATCGGCAAAAATCTCCCATAAGAAATAACATGGGGACGATCTTTATGCCCCGTGACCTTAGAGGATTTTGATCCAAAAAAATATTGGCCATTATTGACGTACTCGACAGCCTTTTCTGTAAATTCTCTATATTTAGTTTTGTAATTTGGGCAAGTAGTGATTACTAAGATGGAGTGTGATTTTGGAATGCATATTTTTGCGTGTTTGAGGGTATATTTGGGCACAGTGTTAAAGCCGATTTAGGAAATTTTCCAAAACACCAATTTTCGCCAATTTCTGGATAAAAAACATTAAAAAATTCGTGTTAAATCACAGTTACAAGATATAATTTTTTAAACGGTCATTTAAGTGTAGTATTGTGCTATAGATCACACGGTAACAAATAATTTTTGGGGTTTTTAGCCCCTTTAAGGCGCGACTCTGGTTCAGGAGGTCTCGGGTTCGAATCCCGTCGAGACCGGCAATCCTGACTGAAGGTTTTCCCCTTGGTTTTCCTCAGTCGTTAATGCGAATGCAAGGGATTGAGTCCTCTTAAATAACCCTCGGACATCCCTTCACAATTATCCTATCCGCAATTGAAGAGTGGCATAATGCACCCTATAACAGGTTTAATTCCCAAGATAAAAAATAATTACAGTGACGCTAGTATTTATCGTGAACGTCAAACTCTAAAAAACGTCCCGTGTCAACTTATATGAGCTCGCCTGATAAACCCGTCAGGTGACAGCTCGAGTTAGTTCCCCTCCTCCCCGCTGCACACATCAGCGCCGGAAGTGCAGTTAGTTGGCAGCCCTGCATGTGCACTCGAGTGCAGTTGGCAACTCTGCTCTCAGATCTCCGCTTTGAATCCACACCCGTGAAATAGAATTATTTAAATCAGTTTGAAACGTCACTGGGGTAAATACGCTGGACATGGTAATGTTCAAGCCACTGTTGGCAACGAGGCCATTCATCAGGATTATGTGTCAAGAGTTCAGAGCTGTGTGGAGTTGATTCTACGAGATTTATACGATGCCGGGCGAGCGAAGGCTTCAATCTTTCTCTTTGTTGGTTTATAACTTTAACGTTTTGTGTTGAAATGTCCACTATAGGGTACACATCAGTTTTTACATGTTATGGCCCAATTCAGGTGACTTTAGGAAGAGGCTGTAAGGGTATTTAGGTAGGTATGTCCATGATATGTTGGTAGGATACAATCAAACATACCTTGGTATGCTTTAAACATTCAGACCATGCGTCCATTATAACGGATGTAACAATTTTGATTAAAAAAATAATTTGAATTACAGTTTTTTCAATTTGGCAAAATAAAAACAAAAATTTGTGGAATTCAAATTCATATGTTTTTAAATCTCATTTTGATAGGACGAATAGTACCTTTGTTAGAAAAGTTTGAAAATAGAAATCTGCAAAAACGGGCCAAAAAGTATTTTTTTCCCGGAAATTTAATATATTTCTAGTATTGCTGGTATTTGAGATATAGAAAATCAAAATATGCAAAAAAATCCGGAAAAAATCTAGTTTAAGAAATGCACTTATAATATACATTTGAACATAAAACGTTGCTTTTATTCAAAATCCAAAATTTCCCAAAATTCCTTAAAAATTGACAAATTTTGATTTCCCCCCCATATTTGGGAGTGTATAATTTATCTTGAAATAATTTTGAATTTTGTGGAAGTAATTATGGTCTAAATGAGTTAAAATAAATAAATAAATGAATAAATAAATAAATAAATAAAAAATACAATATATTAATTCGTATTCAGTCTACCCACTCAGTTACATAACTGAAGAAATAGGATTGCCGATGGCTGGCATTGAGTCGATGAACTCTTGTCTCTAAATCACCACAGCTACAATAAAAAGTCCTTACTTTATTACAGTTGACACGCGGAACTTAAGTTCGGAGACCGTCAGATCTATCCCAGTCTCCGACAATCCTGACTGAAGTGTATTCCAAGGTTCGCAACCACCTTTACATATTATACCTAGTTAGTGACCTGTAGAGGGGGCAAGTTCACTTTTCTGTCCGTCCGCTCGTCACGTCTCTCGACTAAAACCGAACATGACCGATTGACATGCGTTCTTGTTTAAATTTCCCGCCAAGAAGGATTTTTTTCATTTATTTATTTATGAATGAATCAAATATAAAAAAGGGTGGGGAATGAAAAGAAAAAAAAGAAAAAAAATGGAAAGGAAAAAAGTAAGAAGAAGAAGAAAAAAAACACACATTAAAAACACAACGAGTTTGGTACCCCTGGGACTCATGGGAAAGTTAGACAACATATATACTTGGCACCTACGCAAATGTAAGTAAAACGTGTAATAAGCTTCGCTCTCTATTTTAGATACTCCCGTTCACTTTATTCTCAACTTCCAACTGCTGTTAATAAAACTCTTTCTGCTCTTCACATTCTTCTTTATTCTGCTTTAATCCGATGAAAGATAAACACCCAGTATTCTATTTCAACGCAGCTCCAGAGCGCAGCTTCATAATCCCCTCTTCTTCGGCAGAATTTAATTAAAAAGAACAAACGCCGAGCTTCAACGGCTACTGACTTTGCAAACGATATTACTTTTTGTTTCTTATTTATTCAATCTTGTTCAACTACGAATCATGTTGGCCAAAGAATATGTCACAGATAACTTACGTGTACTGGAAAATGGCACTAGTCAAACGATGTGTATTGTAGATAATAATAATGTTTGTATGATTGATTGATTAATTGGATATTGCTTAACGTCTCCTATTACTGCACTTTGGCTATTCGCGACCGATGCGTGGTGATAGATGAGGATGAGTATGAACAGAAGGAAGGAGGGGAAACCCGGTACCGGCACGTAGCCTATTCCTTTCGAAAAGTACCAAGAGGACCGACGACTTTACGTCCCATCAGAAAGAAACGGTGTAACGTTGACAGTCATATAGGTTCCTCCACTAACCCGGACTGCCGAGCAGACGTCGAGGAAAACGAAGCCGTTACACTAGCTCTCGACCCCTCCATCTGCTCTAACCAGCGGTGAACGTGAGTTTCAGGGCAGAGCGGTCACCCACTCTACCCCTGACCACGCCCGAGTTTGCTTAACTTCGGTGTTCGAGTGGGAACCGGTTAAACTACCTCGGCTAAACCGCTGGCTAAAGCCTGCCCAGGGTGAAATTCATGCCCCTCTTCAGGTGTCTAACTAGGTATGTTGCAAGTAGGAAAATTGTGGAGAGATGTCCGAAGGTTGTTTAATAGGTCTCAATCTCTTGCATTAGCATTAACAACTGAGGAAAACCTCGGAAAAAGTATTCGGTCAACATTGCCGGTCTCGACGGGATTTGAACCCGGGACCTCTCGAATCAGAGTCGCGCGCTTAACGCTCGAGCCAACACTATCGGTGAATTGTAGTCATAACAGCGAACTAAGCAGAGTGTAACCAGTCAATAATATGTGTCTATCTACATTTTCAGAAGGCTCATTGTATAGGTGCTCCACGCTAAGAAAGGAGATGCGCGCGCTTTCGACGGGCCAATCAGCGATCGTTATTTAAAAGTGGGGCCTGCTGAATGGCTACAATTCACCCGTAGAAAGAGCGCGCATCTCCTTTCTTAGCGTAGAGCGCCTATATTCGATTTATTAAGTTCTTGCTAGCTAGGTCTGTTTCACACTCCACAGTCATCTTGCCCAGCCATCTGATGGATATTTACTATTTCAAATACTGTTCTCTGGTATGGTCGTTACTATAAGCACGGTATGACAAGTAGCTATTAGCTTAGTTCCGTTCAAATTGAAGTCCCCCACTGAAAATCAGTTCAGTGACGGAATAGGTAGACTAAAAAATGTATATATTTATTTTTATTTACATCTTATTGATGGGCTGTAGTCCAATATATAGATGTAGAAAATTTAAAACCTGAACTTCTACATTGCAAGCAAGATACAACCACAAGGATCAAACAATCCGTATGTAAAGCAAGAAAAAAACAAAAATATATTAGACCACATTTTAAATCCACAACGTTTATTTCACATTTCCCCTCCTTTAAAAACAGTTTGTGTAACTGAATACGATAAACATAAAAAATATGCATAAGAAAAGACTTTAAAAAAATTGGTTTTTGCTTCTGCATTCTTGAGCTTACATTATGCCCATAAGCTACAGCGTATGCTTACAGTTTAGTTATTTTCATATTATTATGTAAATGAAGTCATGTTACCTCAGTGGAGATACGAGCAAGGAAAAGCTACATTAGCTTTATTTAATGCAACAACCATTATGTCTACGTGTTTATACTCCCGTATACTCCGTTATGTATTATTAGAATACACACGACTTACTGCCACTAACTCTCTTTATGGACCGCGTATGGAGAACATGCCGCGCAGTTTATACCTTCTGTATTAAAACCTAACGGAGGCAATAATACCTTGGTTAGTACTAACAAAGTTGTAATTTTTACATGAGTATTTGTGTTTGGTAAATTACGTTTAGTGTGTACTTTTTATCGCTTTGATACGTAAATATTTTTTATGCGTTTCGGAATTATACATTTTATTATCGCTTTACTTTTTTACTTTATTATATTGTTCTTATTTTTACTTCTTTGAATATTCACTTTTCCTTATTTTTTTGGTTAAATTTCATATTAAAAATTACAATAATTAAATTTGACGGAGAAAGTCCAACGTTTAAACTTTGTGTCTAGAACTACATCCATGTTTATTTTTAAATGTGTCTATTCTAGCACATTAATTTATTAATTCATAACTCATTCAAAACTAAAATATAAAAATAACTAAACAGTTTCAATTATGTAATAGTATTAAAAAAATATCAACACCAATTAGGTTTATTTGATTGCATTGTTTTAAAATAATTAACACAATACGTTTATACAAAACACAAGTTAAATTGAATTGAATAAATTTAAATGTCTCTTGAATTTAAAAGTAAATATTGAAATGGAGATTAAAACCCACAATTGTTTGGATTAGAACATACTAAACTTCAGTTAATATCCATTTGACGATTTAAAATAAAATAAAATAAACAAATAGTAGAAAAACACTAAAAAAACAAAATGTATTAATTAAGTTGGTATGCATGATTTACCCTAGTATAATGACCAACTATCTGTTTTTCACGAGTTTAATAACTATCACCTGGAGGGCTCTCATGCTAGGCGACGTCTATAGCAGGCGACGTCTCTGTTAAACGGCCAAGGTCAAGTCGAAATTATGTCACCGGAATCGGTTGACGTCTGACCTCCTAGAGGGGAGGGGGACACGCACGGGCAATCACGTCGTCATCGACCGACCCCAGTTGACTCGCCACCCAGACTAATAATACCAACATGAAAGAGAGATAGCCGCAGTTTGCGAAGTATTATTAATAATAAAAGAATGAGCGAGGCTCTCGAGTTTCGCCGATGGGTTGTTATTACTTTCTCCCCCTTCTGAGTGAGACAATATGGACACTCTGAACCGTGACATCCACGCGTAACTTGACACAGTAAACACGACAGAAAATTATTATTTATATTACTTTCAGAATTGCTACCCCCTTGTAGTCATGTCATTTCGCCAAGAATAATTCAATTAAATTCAATCCCACTGAATATTATCGAAAAAAAAAAAAAAAAACACTGAAAAAGTTGAAAATGAACTAAAAGAGGGATTAATTACAATTTTTAACTCAAGTTCTGAAAACAATTGAATTTATTTTCGTAAAATATCGATTTCATTCTGAATAATTTCGTGATGTAAATCTGAAAGTATTAAATTTCCAGTTCCCTCGATTTTAATTTGTTGTCAATATGCCAAGGTTGTCTGTTGTCACCGCACTGTTAGTAAGTCCCCGTATATTAATTAACCTTACACAACGTTGAATTACTTTGCAGTCTTCGCATAATATATCTAGCTTACTCTTCCCAAGCCCCCTGGTCATACCTATACTACCGTGTCTTATCATGCACAGCGTAGGACGCCCTTAGTCATAGCTTGCATAGACTACTGGGCTTATCTATACATAATAGTCTTCGCTTATAGAACGCATATTATATTATACTATTCATCCGTGTATTAACTTAAATATACTAAGTGTTACCAGGTACAAAATATTCCGAACCTTTTCATAGTTTCGTGCTCTTAGCTTGTACAGACTATACCTCTTTACTCTTAGCTTGAACATACTTTACTCTCGTATTCTTACCATGCAGACACTATACTATCAATACTCTTATATAGCCAGCGGTTTAGCCGAGCTCGTTTAACCGGTTCCCACTCGAACACCGAAGTTAAGCAGAATCGGGCGTGGTCATGGGTAGGGTAGGTGTCCACTCTGTCCTGAAACTCACGTATACCGCTGGTTGGAGCAGATGGAAGGTTCGAAAGCTAGTATAACGGCTTCGTTCTACTCGACGTCTGCTCGGCAGTCCGGGTTAGTGGAGGAACCTATATGACTGTCAAAGTTACACCGTCCTTTCGGATGGGATGTTAAGCCGTTGGTCCCCTTGGTACTTTTCGAAAGGAGTAGGCTACGTGCCGGTACCGGGTTTCCCCTCCTTCCTTCTGTTCATACTTCATCCTCATCTATCACCACTCATCGTCTTGATTAGCCAAAGTGCATAAATATGAGACGTTAAGCAATATCCAATCCAATCCAATACTCTTATACAACACAATTTACACCATACTCCCAGCTTGCACATATTAAACTCTTTACTATTAGTTTGCAGACTATACTACTCTACTTTTAGCATGCACACACTATACCTCCCTACCCAGACAAACAATGTGTGGCCGCTGAGTCGCCATCCGAACCAAATTGCACATTGGATTCTGCTGTTCGCTAAATCAAATATTCTGAGGGGCGATTGTAGTCTTTAATTCTATTTTCCCATCATCCTGTTTGGAGTTGTGCCTTATTGCCGCCGTATATCAAGATCTCGTAGGCGCGGCCAGCTACACCAGAAGAGCTTATTCTACGTGCAAGAGTGGCACATGAGGTCGTGCTGGGATCGAATCCCGAACATGGCGTGAGACAAACATGAAAACGTACACTGATTTATTTGTATAATATAATGTATTCGCCAAGTTTACACTTCTTATACTTAATTACTTCAAAAATGTATAGTTTTGTAAAAGTCTGTAAATTTTAGTAATGGTTGTTGACATTATTAATTACGTAATTATGTGTTTTAATTATATGTATTGGAAAGGTGAAAATTAAATAAATAAATTTGTATTTAGAGTCTAACCATTTAGTCAATAACTGATCGTCGGTGAGGGACATTTAATTCCAAGCAGACCAAGCCAACCCTGTAGGTGCAGACACCATCGACGAGCGAACAATGATTACCTAGAGACCAGCATGTTAAGTAAGAAACACCGATCAATCAAGCTGGACACGATTCCACCCGCGGATAAGTGCCAGAATCCACAAGGCTAATTCGGAACAACCCTAGAATTTATTATGTGCCTCGTTGCTAGGACGGCTGCAAAGTCACCGTTTACATATTCCTAAGCCAAGATCAAGTGGCTATGCTATTTTCTGTAATTCTCTTGACACCGTGTTGACAGGAATATATAATAAATTAATAAGAAAATAACGTCCTAAAATTTAGTTTTTTTGGGTGGAGAGATCAAACAAACCCTTGCATTCCGCGTTAAAGCATGGTTCGTCCTAGCTCGTCAAACATTCTCAAATACAACACTGGAATTAACATGTTTTGTTGACAGTGTTGACCTATCTGAACAAACATTTAATTATCTCCATCATTGTCCTAAAATAGTAATTTGAACTGTTTTTTTGCGGACGTGATGCATGGACAATGTCACTGACCAAGGCTGTGGACCCGGCTTTATCACGCTACGTCCAATTACTGTCGCCGGTGATATATCCACCAACACAATATGCACTTTAGAAAACCATCAATCTGTACATATTTGTCAACACCGCGCTCAATCCCGTGTGGTATTCTAAATTTGGCAACAATGGATTGAAGTGTAGTTTGTCAAGCACAAGTATCAAATTTCAACTCGAAAATGTTTGCGTGGATTTATAGTAGGGTCATAACTCGAGGTTGGTGTTGGGCAATTTCACATTTTGGAAGGGAAGTGTAGTTTTGCTGTCACTTTGAGTATAATTAGGCTCGCGATTCGATCACTGGCGGCGGCCATGTTTAAATATGGCGTCCAGTAATAATACGTGTCTGATTTCACAAGGCACGAGGTTATTGATTAAACTGACCCTGCGCAACTCGAATATATAGTGACATAATATGAAGTCGTATATTGCAAATGAGAAAATATATCTCATATTATAACCTCATAAATAATAATAATAATAATAATAATAAATTGTATTTAGAGTCTATACCCACTCAGTTATAGAACTGATTTTCAGTGGGGGACAGATATTATTTGTTTGTATGGAATCGAATAATAAATCATAATTTTCGTTTCCGTTTTATTTTTCTTACATTCCCCCCCCCCCATTTTCCCCTTAATTTTTGATTCATTTTACTTGATTTCACTTCTTATTTTAAATTTTAAATTTACAATTTTAATATGTTACTAACAATATGCTGTCTTACACTGTTCTAGTATTGTTATGATTTCAAACATTGCTTACAGAAATTAAAAATTTCAATATTTTGTGTTCATTTATGTACTTAATTGGTTTAGTTGTCTTTATTTCCAAATCAGTTTTTGGATGAGCGAAGCGAAGACTTCAATTTCACCGACCCCCCAAAAAATTTAGCTCCGTTTTTTTTTTTGTTTTTTTTGTTTTTTGTTTTTTGTCTTTCCGTCTGTTTGTTCGCTCTCTACCGGGCAAACGGCATATGCGATCTTGATGAAAATTTGACACGACCTTCGTTTTCTCTGAACTTAGACTTGCCACGTTTTTGGGTACAATCGAAGAAATATTTCTCATGA
The DNA here is from genome assembly GCA_024449915.1 of Sweltsa coloradensis. Taxonomy (NCBI): domain Eukaryota; kingdom Metazoa; phylum Arthropoda; class Insecta; order Plecoptera; family Chloroperlidae; genus Sweltsa; species Sweltsa coloradensis. Next base: position 120,236 of record JAMZAV010001127.1, on the reverse strand, counting down.
ATATCGTACTTTTACGATTTTTTTCGATTTTTAGTGCGATATTTTCGTGACATTTGGACCGATTCTGACCAAACGGGTGGGGCTACAACGTTCATATTTCACATGCACATTAAGGTAATGGTGATGTATTGACTTTTGAAAGAAAAAGTAGAAAAAGTTAGCCAAAATCTATAGAAATAAAGCTTTTAATATAAGATTTTTGTTTTTTTGTACGATATTTTCGTGCCGTTTGGGCCAATTCTGACCAAACGTGTGGGGCTACAACGTTCATATTAAACATGGACATTAAGGTTATGGTGATGTAGTACCTTTTGAAAGAAAAAGTTGAAAAAGTTAGCCAGAATCCATAGAAATGAAGCTTTTAATATAAGTTTTTTACGGTAAATAATGCCAATTGACAATTAACAATAGAAACTTGACAACAATCACCTACAATGCGTAGGCAGCAAAACAAAGCACTTGCAAAAGTAAAGATATTCCACGCAAACTAAAAACTTTAAAAGCTCATCCATCAACGCGGCGGGACTTTAGCGTTTTCCTAGTAATAATTAAATGGGATAGACGATAAATAAATAAAGAAGTGTAAACACTAATTCCCCCTCATTTTTTCTGGGTTGGTATAATTCATAATTTATAATATGGAACAAAAACTTCTATATATATCTGGTGTAAATTGTATTGGCTGAGCTGTTTACATTCAGTGCATAGGGTTTAATTGAGCGAGCGTAGCGAGCGTCTCCACTTGACTCTTATGGCTCGAATGTCTGTTTTTTTTTTTTTCTGTTACTGCTTCGGTACAGGTCGCACCGTTTCTCTGATCGACCTGAAATTTTGCACACATGTACATACCACCTAGGCGGGTTGCTGTATAGTTTTTGAACAAAATCCGATCGTTGGTTATAAAAAATAAAAAATAAATAAAAAAATAAAAATGTTCCGATCGTTATGAAATTTTGCAGGGTCAATAAGTACACCATTCTCTCCTATTTTCCAAATTTTCAGCTAAATCGGTCAAGACCTTAAGTAGTGTAGATAGAAATAACAAAAGTAACGTTACCATGGCAACGAAAAGTCTCACTATGCACTGCCACCTAGAAGTAATCCAAATACTATCGAGGAAGCAGTGTATTATTTGTTATCAAAGAGTTTAAATAGTTTTCCCAAAAAAATGATGTGAAGGTCCTCTAGATGGCGGTGGATTTTATCCTTTCTCTCCTATTTTACAAATTTTCAGCTAATCGGTCAAGACCTTAAAGACTTATTGGTATGTAACATTATGGGAATTTCGTACTCGGGTCGTGTTGCACGTACCGGTGCTCGCTCAACAACGCGACGGGACTTTAGCGTTTTCCTAGTTACACATCACACAAGTGTAATATTAGGTGACCGAAAACTCTTCGTCCCAATGTGATTGGGTTTAATCAGATAGCCTTGACTTTACATTGTTAAACTAAGTAGAAGAAGCATTATATTACAGAGTTAGCTATTGAGAGCACTGTCTCTTTGAGACGATATTCCTAACACTACGCCCTTAGCTTTGAGAATTCTGTATCAAGAGTATTCTTTCACAACGAAAACACATCTTGTTAGCTTATGCCAACATTATTCTCTATACATAACATCAAGAAGTTATGCGATGTTATTCAGTATAGTGTGTAGTTAGCTTCGGGGAGACATGTTTTAATGGGGTGTTTATTACTAACTAAGAATGTACACACAAATGTAATAATTACATCCTAACAAAGGCATACGACTTTATTACTTTATAAATCAGACATAGCTGGATTTAATACCGTCTATACAATAAATACCATTGTCTATCTATTATTTGGAAATGCGTAAATAAGGTACACAATATCACGACATACATTACACAGACTATTAGGCAAGGGGAAATTCAATAACGTTTTGATTACATAACTTAATAGTACCACACATAGTGGAATGAATTCTAAAATAACTGGTTTTCATATGGACAAGACGTTAATCATCATAGAAAATTATATTACAAGCTAGGAATTAATTTTAAAATTAATTCAAGTAAGATACTGATTTTGATACTTAAATAAACATTACACAACTCATCAAGTGAAGTTATTATTAATTTTAAAAGAAGGTGAAATAAGAAAATAGAAAACCCACAAAACTTGACATACTTGGTTAGAGTGGGTACTTAAAAGGTTGATACCTGGAAGTAACTGAAGTATAGTGGCCACGTAGACACCGCGGTCTCAAAGACCTGGCGGTTTACTATTCACGGCACCTGCAACATCCTCACCCCCCCCCCCCCGGTACTTTCTGGGTCAGCTCGTTACCTCAGGTGGCACCTCTCACCCGCACTCTAGGCCTCTCCCGTGTGTTCCTAGGGGTAGAACGAGACTCAGCAGCATACCCCCCCATGAAGCATAGTGGCCACGTAGACAACGCGGTCTCTGAAGATCTGGTTTACTATTCACGGCACCTCCAACATCTTCACCCCCCCGGTACTTTCTGGGTCAGCTCGTTACCTCACGGTGGCACCTCTCACCCGCACTCTAGGCTCTCCCCGTGTGTTCCTAGGGGTAGACACGAGACTCAGCAGCATACCCCCACCACACAACACTTGACATACTTGGTTAGAGTGGAGACTTAAAGGTTGATACCTGAAAGTAACTGAAGCATAGTGGCCACGTAGACACCGCGGTCTCAAAGACTTGGTTTACTATTCACGGCACCTCCAACATCTTCACCCCCCCTCCCTCCCGGTACTTTCTGGGTCAGCTCGTTACCTCACGGTGGCACTCTCACCCGCACTCTAGGCTCTCCCGTGTGTTCCTAGGGGTAGACACGAGACTCAGCAGCATACCCCCCACCACACAAAACTTGACATACTTGGTCAGAGTGGAGACTTAAAGTTGATACCTGGAAGTAACTAAAGCACAGTGGCCACGTAGACACCGCGGTCTCAAAAGACTTGGTTTACTATTCACGGCACCTCCAACATCTTCACCCCCCGGTACTTTCTGGTCAGCTCGTTACCTCACGGTGGCACCTCTCACCCGCACTCTAGGCTCTCCCGTGTGTTCCTAGGGTAGCCCGGAGACTCAGCAGCATACCCCCACCACACAACATTGACATACTGGTTGATGAACTTAAGGTTAAGTAATAATTGACGATACTACACCAGTGAAGACTTATAAGGCCACTAGAACACCGCGCTGCATTCAAAGAACTTGGTTTACCTCACGGACACTCCAACATCTCACAGACCCCCCTCCCTCCCGGTACTTTCTTCGGGTCAGCTCGTCTACCTCACGGTGCACCTCTCACCCGCACTCTAGGCTCTCCCGTGTGTTCCTAGGGTAGACACGAGACTCAGCAGCATACCCCCACCACACAACACTGACATACTTGGTTAGAGTGGGACTTAACGTTGATACCTGGAAGTAACTGAAGCATAGTGGCCACGTAGACACCGCGGTCTCAAAAGACTTGGTTTACTATTCACGGCACCTCCAACATCTTCACCCCCCCTGGTTCTTTCTGGGCAACCTCGTTACCTCACGCATGGCACCTCTCACCCGCACTCTAGGCTCTCCCGTGTGTTCCTAGGGGTAGACACGAGACTCAGCAGCATACCCCCACCACACAACACTTGACATACTTGGTTAGAGTGGAGACTTAAAGGTTGATACCTGGAAGTAACTAAAGCACAGTGGCCACGTAGACACCGCGGTCTCAAAAGACTTGGTTTACTATTCACGGCACCTCCAACATCTTCAGCCCCCTGGTTCTTTCTGGGTCAGCTCGTTACCTCACGGTGGCACCTCTCACCCGCACTCTAGGCTCTCCCGTGTGTTCCTAGGGGTAGACACGAGACTCAGCAGCATACCCCCACCACACAACACTTGACATACTTGGTTAGAGTGGAGACTTAAAGGTTGATACCTGGAAGTAACTGAAGCATAGTGGCCACGTAGACACCGCGGTCTCAAAAGACTTGGTTTACTATTCACGGCACCTCCAACATCTTCACCCCCTCCCGTACTTTGGGTCAGCTCGTACCTCAGGGTTGGCACCTCTCACCCGCACTCTAGGCTCTCCCGTGTGTTCCTAGGGGTAGACACGAGACTCAGCAGCATACCCCCCACCACACAAAACTTGACATACTTGGTTAGAGTGGGTACTTAAAAGGTTGATACCTGGAAGTAACTGAAGTATAGTGGCCACGTAGACACCGCGGTCTCAAAGACCTGGCGGTTTACTATTCACGGCACCTGCAACATCTTCACCCCCCCCCCCCCGGTACCTTCTGGGTCAGCTCGTTACTCACGGTGGCACCTCTCACCCGCACTCTAGGCTCTCCGTGGTTCCTAGGGGTAGACACGAGACTCAGCAGCATACCCCCACCCACACAAAACTTGACATACTTGGTCAGAGTGGAGACTTAAAGGTAGATACCTGGAAGTAACTGAAGCATAGTGGCCACGTAGACACCGCGGTCTCTGAAGACTTGGTTTACTATTCACGGCACCTCCAACATCTTAACCCCCCCCCCCCGGTACTTTCTGGGTCACCTCGTTACCTCAGGGTGGCACCTCTCACCCGCACTCTAGGCTCTCCCGGTGTTCCTAGGGGTAGACACGAGACTCAGCAGCATAACCCCCACCACACAAACACTTGATATACTTGGTTAGAGTGGAGACTTAAAGGTTGATACCTGGAAGTAACTGAAGCACAGTGGCCACGTAGACACCGCGGTCTCAAAAGACTTGGTTTACTATTCACGGCACCTCCAACATCTTCACCCCCCCCCCCCCGGTACTTTCTGGGTCGGCTCGTTACCTCACGGTGGCACCTCTCACCCGCACTCTAGGCTCTCCCGTGTGTTCCTAGGGGTAGACACGAGACTCAGCAGCATACCCCCACCACACAACACTTGATATACTTGGTTAGAGTGGAGACTTAAAGGTTGATACCTGGAAGTAACTAAAGCACAGTGGCCACGTAGACACCGCGGTCTCAAAAGACTTGGTTTACTATTCACGGCACCTCCAACATCTTCACCCCCCTGGTTCTTTCTGGGTCACCTCGTTACCTCACGGTGGCACCTCTCACCCGCACTCTAGGCTCTCCCGTGTGTTCCTAGGGGTAGACACGAGACTCAGCAGCATACCCCCACCACACAACACTTGATATACTTGGTTAGAGTGGAGACTTAAAGGTTGATACCTGGAAGTAACTAAAGCACAGTGGCCACGTAGACACCGCGGTCTCTGAAGACTTGGTTTACTATTCACGGCACCTCCAACATCTTCACCCCCCCCCCCCCGGTACTTTCTGGGTCGGCTCGTTACCTCACGGTGGCACCTCTCACCCGCACTCTAGGCTCTCCCGTGTGTTCCTAGGGGTAGACACGAGACTCAGCAGCATACCCCCCACTGAAGCATAGTGGCCACGTAGACTCCGCGGTCTCAAAAGACTTGGTTTACTATTCACGGCACCTCCAACATTCCCCCCCCCGTACTTTCTGGGTCAGCTCGTTACCTCACGGGGGACGCGCGATTGAATCCCCCCGTCCACCTGCGTCCCCGGGGAAGTCAATAGCTTTCTCGGAGTTGTCGAAAGGAAAAACAAAGTCCGACATTTTTAGTAAAAGATGGAAATATGCGTGTTTGTTTATAATCATGTTTTAAGCTATGTACAACACCTTGTTGTCTAGACCATTCCAGATCTTAGCTGCGGACCCCACAAACGAACTTTTAACTACTTCCGTCCTAATTCGTGGCACAAAAAGTTTATTTCTATCGTCATTTTTACTAATAAAGATAGCTGCTTCTAATCTATTATTATTTTCCATCCAAGCTGGTTGCCTGACTGTACCTTACACTGCACAGGTCCAATATGGATGTAGGTCCAGACAGTTGACTTGTTCGGATACATTTCAAATCTCGATATCATTTTATCGGATTCGTCTCAAGATAAAAAATAACGTTCAAACAGAACAGTTTGTTATCGGCAAACGTCTTACCTTTTATTGCAGATCGCATTGAGGATTACTATTTAATTCAAGACGACTTCAAACGAGCTAAGCTGGGAGATATATTAAAAACTTTACGGGGAATCTGTAGAGCAATTTAAATTTGAATATCGGAGAAATTTCCATTGAATGGTGGTATAAAGTGGGTTTGCAAGACGCATGGCTTAGCTGAACCAAGACTATGAGACTGTTTGGAGGGATTTAAGCCAACGGAACGACGGACACCAATCATCTTTCTACAGTGAAGAGTTATTAATATTCTCAACGAAAAACTTAGATATGGAAGTATGATATTACTTAATGAAAAAGAACGCACGCAAGCGAAAATTTTCAAATCACGTTTTTAATTTTCAGCTAAAGAGAGATTAACCTACTTGTAATGAATGTAGACGACTTAAGAATATTCAGAATCCAAAGTTTTAAAATAATTAAATTGCATTTAAATTCCCAGCTAAAGGCGGCTTAACCTACTTTATATGAATGAATATTATAAATATATAGAGCATCCCTGCAAGCTCTTAGTGTGGACTTAATGTTAGTCTGCCGCCCACAGAGAGGTTCCCTGCAAGCTCTTAGTGTGGACTTCATGTTAGTCTGCCGCCCACAGAGAGGTTCCCTGCAAGCTCTTAGTGTGGACTTCATGTTAGTCTGCCGCCCACAGAGAGGTTCCCTGCAAGCTCTTAGTGTGGACTTAATGTTAGTCTGCCGCCCACAGAGAGGTTCCCTGCAAGCTCTTAGTGTGGACTTAATGTTAGTCTGCCGCCCACAGAGAGGTTCCCTGCAAGCTCTTAGTGTGGACTTAATGTTAGTCTGCCGCCCACAGCTCTACTGTTGCTGTTAGTGACGTCACTATCCTTGTTGAGCAACTATTAAGAAGACTACGGAGCATTAAGACAACACGCCTATACGTCTAAGATACAATAATATAGTGGAGATCATATCATCCGGTACATGTCACAATCGTGCTATTCGTGAAGAAAGTATGAACTTAAGAGGGTATGCTGAAGCTAGAACGGAGGCGAGTTTAAGCGCTTAGCTTTCTGGATTTTTTGCGTAAACGGTTTATAACACCATTATCAAATTTCACACTAACGTTTATAAAGAATAAATCTATGTTATCCATTATGCGTATTCCTAAATTAATTCATTGATTTTGAATTAAAATTTAGTGAAATCACCAAAATTTACTCAATTTTGGTCAATTTTGGGAATTTATTCCAAGTGAACAGATTGTTTGAACTCAAATTTGCATAATGGAACCCAACGTTTAAATCAATGTGAACGCGCAGGTTAATTTGGTTTTATCGTAAGATAAACGGTTTGGTGGGAATTTCCATAATTGAATCCATGTTTTGGATTTCCCATTTTTTCACGTTTTGAACTTATGTCTCGCAATGGATCTTTAACGCTTATTTTGTGCAACCAATTACGGATATCAATATAAAAGTACTTTATTAACATCCATTCAAAATTTGGTAATGTTATTACCAACCGTTCAGCAGAAATCATCAACACCTGTTTGCGCGCATTTGAGTTGGGCCAAGCTCAGCGTACCCTCTTAAGTCAGATTATTAATATGATCACAAACAATCTAAAAATGTATGGCCCGGCCCGACGTTGAGTTTCTGTAATATATTTATTAATAGAATTAATACTTCCATAAATGCCATAAATACACGTTAGTAATCTGACCAAGTTTCACGATTTTTCAACGATTTGCACGATTCTCTACTAAAATTAAAATACTAAAATTAATGAATTCATATACCTATAATATAATATCTGACGCTGTTATTATTAAAATACGCACTGCTACATGACTGTCCAAAATAGGAAACGAAGCTACGTTATCAACTGAATCCAGAAGATCACACAAATACTATCTAATGATTCTAATGCAGCATTGAAATCTCTTGGAGAAAGTGTTGACAGACAGACAGAAAGACAGACAGACAGACAGACAGACAGACAGACAGACAGACAGACAGACAGACAGACAGACGGACGGACGGACGGACGGACGGACGGACGGACGGACGGACGGACGGACGGACAAAGACAGACAGACAGACAGACAGACAGACAGACAGACAGACAGACAGACAGACAGACAGACAGACAGGACCCCGATAGCGTGGGCTCTAGCCCCAGCCGGGATTAGTTTATATTATAATTGCAAATACAATAATTACCTTGTGGAAGCAGTTGTCATGCAAGTAGAGCAGTTTAATAACCCGACTGGCAATCAACATAAGTAATCCGTATTTAAACTCATGTAGTAGTAATATATTACTATAATCGCTATTAAACAACTTGTCCGTATAGAGATAATGTAATTGCCTTGGAAGCTAGGATGAACTCAAAGGATCAAACAAACCACACACAAATGTAAAAAGTAGAAAGTCTATCCCTACTGACATTCGAACCCAAACAATCATGGTTAAAAACTCATGCATAGGTACATAACACAACACAATATTCAAATCCAGTAAGAATAAATATCACAATTAAATGGATATTCATTTACTAAACCTCAAAATATATTTATTTCAGACTTACTAGTAATAATTTTACGCAGATAAAGAAATAATGTTGGGATCCTCATGACCCATTTGTAAGTTTTAAAGTTTCGTTTGAATTTACCATAAGAAATCACATTGCGACGATCTTTAGGCCAAGTGACCTTGGAGGATTTTGTCCAGAAAAATATTGTTCATTATTGAAGTTCGCGTCCATCTTTTCCGTTTATAATTTAGCCACGTGATTCAGTCTAAATATGCTGATTACCAAGAAGGGGTTGTAATTTAGGGATACTTGTTTTTGCGTGTTTAAGTGTATATTTGCACACAGTTTCAATATATAATTTTTAAAGTACCATTTTTGATTGGTTTAATGTTCTACTAACTATGTGAAATAAAAAATTGGCGGGTAATAGCTGATTTATGAAATTCGCCAAAACGCAACTTTTCACAAATCAAAAAGCTTAAAAAATTCACCTAAAATCAGAACTATCAAGTATATATTTTTTTTAAATAATTATTTATATTCAGTAATATGCAATATAGTATGTGGTGAAAAACACATTTTACTGGTAATAGACCTTCTTAAAATAATCACGAAAAACTTAAATAAAATCCAATTTTGGTGGAGGTGCCGGGTTAGAGAATATAATAATAATTTTTTTTTTATAAAATTTTTATCGTGGGAAACCTGTTATAGGGTGCAATTAGCCCCTCTTCAGGTGAATTAGGTATGTGCGGATAGGAAATTGTGAAGGGATGTCCGAGGGCTGTTTTTAAGAGGACTCAATCCCTTGCATTCGCCTTAACGACTGAGGAAAACCTCGGAAAAAACCTTCAGTCAGGATTGCCGGTCTCGACGGGATTCGAACCCGGGACCTCCCGAATCAGAGTCGAGCGCTTAGCGCCCGAGCCAACACTGTCGGTAATAATTTGTTGTTTCGAAGCAGAAAACGAGTATTACATGTTAAGTTCTCTTTTCAAATTCAAGTACCAATAATTAAATTTAAAAAAGCTTGAATTTGTAACGACCTCACATTTAAAACCAGGAACATCGTTAGTTGATGCTTACTGTGCTCATAGTACAAACTTCAAACTACCATTTCCAAACATATTTTATTATATAATAACATTTCTGAATCTCCATGTAGATACTTTACTTTTCTCATGTTTTATTAGTCTTTCATTAATACAAGTGCATATGGTTTGAATGTGTTTGCTCTCAGCACAACATCGTAGGTTGCGCTGCATTCCTTTGCAAAGCATGAGGCACGTTACGATAAAAACTATGTAGTTTATGGAGTCGTTTTGTGCCGAGTATTGCGATATAATATGTTGCCATGTAGTAGGTATACATCTTTGCTTCATACACTGCATGTACGCTAAAGAAAATTAAAAAATAAGAATGTGAAGAAAATGATATAGTTTGCTTTACTGTGGTTTGATTACAGTGGTTAAATTATTATTTAGATTTACACACAGTATATTTCACAGTACTAGACCAGAGGTCAAGTTGAGCTTCGTATTTTTATTATCCGTTAAACAATGAATTTGCTTAACATATAGTTAATTCATTAATAATGATATTGTCAACACAATATTACATTAAATTTTGCTTTTATCGTTAACATACGTTTTCATAAATAATTACAATTTTGAGTTTGTATCATAATGTTTTAAGAAACTGTTATTCTTATTTGTTATTGTTTAACAAAATATCAATAAATCGGACCAAACAGATTTCTGTAGTAAATAAAATGAAATATCACGTCACGTGATTAACTTGATTCGGTAAACGTTTTTTAACTTTGCGATGAAGATTTTGTAATATCAACTATTGTATTTATTATAAATGTTTTTATACCTGTGACGTTCGCACACATTTATTTATATACGGTTTGTAAAGGTCTTGACAAAAGATGTTTATATCCCTTGAGGTTTTATTGGAATTCAACCTTACATCTCCGCAAATACTTGCAAGAGTAGAACTTCAAAAGATCCATAGATCGCGATCATCCATTGATCTTTGAATGCAAATACTCTTCATGTCTTATTAAGAAAAGCCGCTATTTGTTGAGAGCTTCGGAGAATTTTGTCTCGTTCAACGTCTTCCAAGTTTTAGGCTGTCGTTCCAACAAGGGCATTATTGCTCTCATAAATCACACAAACTGGCGTTATGAGCGGTACACTGCGAGCAAGAAAAGAGCTGAATTGCACCAATGAAGTATACACCCTGACAAGTCGAAATAATGCCTTGCAAGCAGTTCCTTGCTTTGCGACTGTTACGAGAAATATACTGCGAGCAGTAAAAACGCTGACGAGCCTAGTTTCAAGTACACCCCTAGAAGGACAAGCACTGAATAACCTTGAATGCACTCGAAACAGGACAATAACTGCCTAGCAAGCCAACAAAACAATAGACTACCTTAGTATACACATCATATTATCAAGAATCACCATAACGAAATGTTGACTGAATCAGATACATATTTTCATATTTCTTTGAATAGGGTTGTGAGCCATTTCGGGATGCATATTTTTGCGAATGTGAGTGTATATAAATCAGAGTTTCAAGTTTTAATTTGTCAAGGGGAATGTTTTGATTGGTACAATGTTCTAGTCTAGTATATAAGAGAAATCAAAAATAGCCGATAAAATCCGATTTAAGATTTTTGCCAAATCACAATCAAGTATATTTTTTAAAATGTTCATTTAAATTTAGTAATATGCAATGGAACAAGCGGAAAAATGGTATTTTCGGGTAATAGCCCCCTCTTAAGAAAATAATGATAAAGTGAAATAAAATTCAATTTTGGTGGAGGTGCCGGGTTGGGTTGAGAATAATAATTTGCAGTGAATATCACTTCTTGAAGAAAGGTGAGGTGACCGCGTTACACAGGGTATTATAATTATTTACATTTATTGACTAAACAATAGTAAGGACTCCCCTCGAGTTTACACATTGTGGCGAGGATTCAATTGATATGATATAAGCTATAGGCGGAGAAACACTTTTTCAGCAAGTTTTTTTTTTTTTTTTTTTGAGCAAGTTGAGTTTTTGAAATTGTTGAATGTATTTCGTAAAATGCTACGAAATGTTGATTTTACTTAAGTAATGTTTTCCCATGCCAATTGAAAACGAGTTTAACATTATATTCTAATGTTATATGTAGCTATATTGTATTGAAATGTTACTATAATTCATCATTTACCATTAGTAGTGCAAGAAATACCCCACATTTAGGGTTTTGGTGGAAAGGAAAACATACATGCTACAAATATATGCAACATTTGAAAAATAAATGCTTAAACTTCAAAATGCTTAAAAACGTTTTTCAAACTGTAGGGTATGTTTGATAGTTAGGCACGGTAGACAAACCATTGGGTTGGGTGGTCTCATTATACAATTACGGTATGTTATTACGCTATATAACTCTATGTATATGGATATGCTTTAATGCAACCCTTAATAATATACAAGGATAGTAAGTACGCCTACATTACAAGCAAGTAAAAGCAGACCCTTCTCGCCTCAAATACACTCAAAACAAGAAACAAGTAACTGGTCTAGTTCGAGATATACCCCACCCAGGGTAAGAGAAGACATGCTACACTCAATGCTCTATACTCTATCCACGACAAGCGCAGACTAGCAATCAGTTAGAAGTTATACAAGGAAAGTTACGACATAAATAGTTAATTTCTTATGAAATATTCTCATAAACAAGAGAGCGTGGCAATAAATTAATTATTCTAGTTGCTCTCCAAAATATAGAGGTTGAAATAAAAAGCTAGGTTCATCATAATATTTGCTGTATTGCCGGTGCCGAAATGTCTGGACGACTTCAACAATATAGAAAATAAACAACTACAACTAACGAAATAATTGCCAATTATAATTTAGGGTAACTTTTTAATGCGTTGCACGAAAGAGAAAGTCTTTAAAAATTTAAATTTGGGAAGAAGAAAAGGGCGAAGCTTTGCGATTCATTTTGTTATTATTCAAAAGGCATACACAGTACATTGTATGATTTTAAAAACGTTGCTAGTTAAATTGTTACGTAATGCAGATTCCGTAAATAATTGGCTCATTAAAAAATCTTAAAACAATCACGAAGTCTGCTTCTTTCATAAATATGAAATATTGCTGTTAATGGTTTTTATACAAAGGTACCTTGTATTGTAAGAAATATTTAAATGATAAATAAAAAAAAACATAAAAGATTTGTTTTTGGGATCCTGCGTCTAGAAATCTCTACAAACTCGCATTAATGAACGTGTGCCTACACGAAATTATATATTGAAAAACAATTTCTTAAAAATACGTAAAGATAGAGTTGAAGAGCATAATTCTATATTTATCACAGAAATTGTTGCACAGTTGTAGAAACTGTGGCGAGAACACATGATTTTTAAAGAAACCAGCCAATGCAATGATGGTTTTGCAATGATATTCCAATTATATTTTCATTGAAAGTAATAAATAAGTTTACCCAAAACAAAAATGTGATCTTTACGTGGTTTGTTTGGTTCGTTAGTCTTGTGGTTAGCGTTTCTGCTTCCAATGCGGAAGGTCCAGGATTCGATTCCCGCTATAGACAGAAGTTTTTAACTTCTAAATTCGACTTAAGTCCATCAGTTCTTGGCTTAGGAATTTGTAAATGGTGACTTTGGAGCCGTCCTAGCAACGAGGCACGTAATACATTCTAAGGTTGTTAAAAATTAGCCTTGTTGATTCTGGTGTTGTCCGTGGGTGGAATCGTGTCCAGCTTGATTGATCGGTGTTTCCTACTTAAATATGGCGGTCTGTATTTTGATCATTGTTCGCTCGTCGATGGTGTCGGCCCCTACAGGGATGGTTTGGGGTCGGCTTTAATAATTGAATGTCCCCATGAAAATCAGTTCTGTGACTGAGTGGGTAGACTCAAATACGAATTGATTTTTATTTATTTAGATCAGAAGTCTGTGATTACTAACCCCAAGAACGTGCAACCTCTTTATTTCCCAAAAAAAGAACAATGAGTTCAAACTCGATTAACAATAAGTGAACGAGACATATTCTAGGAGTCAGCTTAGCTTCGGCCGCATTCTCTTTATTATTACACTTGACGTGCGGGGATTTGCATAATAATACCAAGAAGCCACATAACGATGATAATATGCGGCTGCATTACTCTTCTTGCACACGGTACAAGGTACAGACCGGGCGAACAAAGATGCAGCATACGAGGAATGTGACAAACTCCATTGTTGCAGTGAACGAAAGGGATTGTATTTCCCCCGGACCTTTTAAAGCATGCTCACTTTACGCGCATTCAAAGTTCTCATCCATTTTTAGTCGCATCTACTAATTTTACATAATTGTGTAAAAATTAATTATGAATGCATCTATATCATTTTTATATTAATTAATTATAGAAAATAAACAAAAATAAATTCAACTTTCTAGATTTTAGAATCTGTCAATATGATCAAAAACACCCAAATAACTATGCATTTTCTGATTGATCTTTGATAAATATTGGAAATCTGATATGATGGGGCGTACAGATGTCCTTCATTATCAAGTATGCTAGGTTTTAATCAAATGTGATGATTTATGGCTGCAGGACAGGGAACGCGCCGAACATCAAATCACGTCGACTTCCTCTAAAATAGTGTGTAATAATATATGTCAGTCATTAGTATAAGAAACGCAAACCGTATTTTTTTAAGCAACCAGTTAAACAATGAAATATAATAATGTAGCATTGTGTTTATAGCTACCTAATCTAGTTTTCGTAAACGCCCGCCAGAGTGCTCATGCTCATGCGTGTTAGGGTATCGTAGAAAATTTCCCCTTGTTTCTAAGATTTCAACTTATTACAATAAAAGTGTAGAAATATGCAAATGTTACAAGGTCGAGGAACAAGATAATTCCACCTAGTTTGGCGCCTTGAATCAGCGTTGGGCACGCGACCTACCCAGAGCGTTGCTAGCACGATGATACGTCGTACAGTGGCGGAGTCTTGGACAGCAGTGGGGGGGCGACGACTACTCCGAGCTAGACGTTAAGAGGATTGGTTAGTCGCGAAATTAAAACCACGCGAAATAACTGTTTTTTCGTGATATCTCGAGAACGAAGCAAAATATCTAAAACTGATTCTAGACCGAATTGTGGTTTTTGTTAGAAACAATATAATGCAAGAAAAATATTCAAATATAATAATCGTTGCGGTTTGTATTTAAGATATGCATTTAATTAATTAAAACTCTAATAAAAAAACTTAGTTACAATATTTTTTCTTACAGGCTATAATTCTCTCAATACCACATAGCGGTCTAGAATCAGTTTTAGATATTTTGCATCGTTCTCGAGATATCACGAAAAAACTGCAATTTCGCGTAGTTTTAATTTCGCGAACCCATCCATCCTCTTAAGACACGTGTTTGTATTTACGCTTACACTTGTGTGTGCTCCATTGTAAATACACTTTAGTTTTTGGTGACTTTGGAACCGTCCTAACAACGAGGCACAAATAAATTCAAAGGTTGTTTCCCAATTAACCTGGTGATTCTTGCGTTGTCCGCGGGTGGAATCGTGCCCAGCTTGTTTGAACCGTGTTTCCTATTTATAACACCGGCCTCTAGTTGGTCATTGTTTGCTCGTAGATGGTATAGGTGTCTACAGGGTTTGGGTTGGTCTGCTTAAAATTTAATGTCCCCCACTAAAAATCAGTTGTGATTCAGAAGATAGACTCTAAATACGAATTTATTTTTTGATTGATATATTTATAGAAAAATTAATGAAAACATACACAGGCTTTATTGCTTGCCCATTCAGATACAAGCTAAGATTCCTTCGACGGACTACAGAAGGTAGAAGATGTTAGCGGCTGATATGGAGTTAAACCATGGGTTGGATATATGTTTTAAACGGTGCTTTGATCACGTTGCAACGTTTAGTACAGCCCCAGTTTTAGGACATGCAAGAAGTCAACCCTTTTAGTAAGATCCATGTCAGAGTTTGCAGCAGCAGTGTTTTCAGACATGGCTGACGGAGACAGAACTAGGGTAACTGTTATGTGCGAGTGCGAGAGAGAGAGAGAGAGAGAGAGAGAGAGAGAGAGAGAGAGAGCTTCTCTCTAGTCTAGCTTGACGTAACCCTAATATGCCCCATGTTATTCACAAGTACATGTGTCCGGGCATTAAGCAAATAACCGTGGTTAGCTGTGGTGAAAAAGTATCTTGTTCCATAGCACATAACAGACCATTCGTAAATTATTCTAGCTTAGTGGAAATTAATAAATAAGCAGAATAAAAAACTTGGTTCAACACAAATATAACAAACGATATAAAGTAACGATGTACCCGGGAAGTGACTTCTTAAAAGCGGTTTGACTATAAATTAAACCAGAAGACTGACAAAATCGATGTTTCCCCAACTTTCACAAATTTTTTGGAAGCAGAGATGAAGTCAATAGTGAAACTATTTTCAAAATTATTTAGGATACACCTTTGTTTTTTTCTCCCATTTCCCTTTTCCTGTCAAAGACTCAATCCCTTGCATTCGCATTAACGACTAAGGAGAACCTTAGAAAAACCTTCCCTCAGGATTTCCAGTCACGACGGGGTTCAAACCAAGACCTCCCGAAGCACTTATATAGTGGTCCCAACGAAAGAATGCATATGGCTCGAAATTGTATTTCCCAACATAACAACTTTGTCAATTCTATTCACCGCTAGCTCTGCGTGGATCTAGCACACGGAGGAACTCTGTGATCTAGCGCAGATAATATTTGCATTTTGTAGGGAAAATATAAATTTTTTTTCATACACAAAGGCGACATTCCATTTATCGCGCATTTATTCTACCCCCAACACAAAGCAACTGCATTGTTTCGTTGGAGCAAGTATAGCGTCCCAGCCAACACTGTATGTTATATGAAACCCGTATACCAAAGTATATAAAGTTTGACCTGTATCATGTATACAATGTACGAGTACATCACGTATACACAGTCCCAAGCCCCACCGCGCGCCATGGCCTCGATGTAAATAAAACACCCTAATTTTTTCTACGGTTCTGATTAAATTCTCCTGCCGCGGCGAGGTACTTGGCACCACTTGACGTTATTAATTCTGAACTTCAGATAGGCTGTAAAGCGTAAAACCGCAGAAGAGTTGCCTGCCTGAACTTACGTCCAGGCCGGGGCCAATGTAGACGAAAACCTCGCCACACCAAACCAATCTTTACGCTGGTAATTGATACAGGCCCGCTCAAAACATTATAGCACCGAGTGTATGATAATACCATGGTTGGGTATTTTATAATTTTTGGTTGGATGAGCTGGAGACAACTTTTTTACACTGTAAATGTCAGTTAAAGATCTCCTAAACCCTTTTCCTAAGTTTGGTAGTTTTGCTTCAGATTGTTATAATGTTACTGACAGCATTGGCTCGAGTGCTAAGCGCGCGACTCTGATTCGAAAGGTCCCGGGTTCAAATCCCGTCGAGACTAACAATCCTGACTGAAGGTCTTTCTCCTAGGCTTTCCTCAGTGACTCAGTCGTGAATGCGAATGCGAGGGATTGCATTCTGCTACACAGCTCTCGGAAATCCCTTCATAACCGTACTAATTCCAATCTAGTTAGACATCAGGGCATGCATTGCACCCTGGGCAGGCTTCCCACGAAAATAATAATAATAATTGTTAAAATGTAGATATTTCTTGTTATCTTCATTAATATATTTATCATTATAAGATTGACAGTCACAGAGAATATGCTCTTATGTCACGAATGTGTCACGAATGTGTCACGAAACAGATAATAAACGTTTAAGTTCTTCTGACCCGGCACCTCCACCAACACACACATGCGCGTTAAGTTTTGAGTGCACCTGTACCCCGCGCTTGGGTATGTTAACGGTTGCTTAGGAGTAGTCATGTCAACGGAACACTTAACTAACTAGGAAAACGCTAAAGTCCCGCCGCGTTGATGGATGAGCTTTTTTAAGTTTTTGTTTTGCGTGGGATATCTTTACTTTTACAAGTGCTTTGCTTTGCTGCCTATGCATTGTAGGTGATTGTTGTCAAGTTTTTGTCAATTGTTATTATTTACCGTAAAAAACTTATATTAAAAGCTTTATTTCTTTGGCTTCTGGCTAACTTTTTCAACTTTTTCTTTCAAAAGGTACTACATCACCATAACCTTAATGTCCATGTATAATATGAACGTTGTAGCCCCACCCGTTTGGTCATAATCGGCCCAAATGGCACGAAAATATCGCACTAAACCGTAAAAAACTTAAATTAAAAGCTTTATTTCTATGGACTCTGGCTAATTTTTCCAACTATTTTTTTCAAAAAGCAATACATCACCATTACCTTAGTGTCCATGTGAAATATGAACGTTCTAGCCCCACCCGTTTGGTCAGAATCGGCCCAAATGTCACGAAAAAATCGCGCTAAAAATCGAAAAAAATCGTAAAAGTACGATATTCGTTAGAAATATTTCTTCGATTGTACCCAAAAACGTGGCAAGTCTAAGTTCAGAGATTTCGAAGATCCCCTTCAATTTTCATCAAGATCGCATATGCCGTTTGCCCGGTAGAGAGCGAATAGACAAAAAAACAAAAAAACAACAACAAAAAAAAACAAAAAAACATTTTTTGAGAGGTCAGTGAAATTGAAGTTTTCGCTTCGATCGCTACGCTCATCCAATTATTTACCGCCACCCACTGAAAAACCCGTTCCTTGAATTGTGCGTGTTGACGATAAATGTACATTCGTTTGTTTAGAACGATGTCAAGACATTACAAATACAAATCATTGGACTTTCAGACATCAAGACAGTTGAGTAGTTGTGTCCAAGGGATGTTTTTATATGGCTAATGTTATCATTAGATTCTTTCAACGAAGACAGGCTTTAAAAATACCTTCAGTCAGTCTCGGAGTAGGGGGTGGCTGAAATCAGCCAGAAATCTTCCGTTTCTGAACTGGGTATGCAAGAGCTGAACTATTTCTATTGGTACTATTGGCACATATTTAAATAGGTATGAAACGCATAAATAGTTATTTTGAATGACCTATACTACAAACTAGCCAAACGAATTCATTCATGGCCAAGTCATATATTGCGTAAAGTTTCTCAAATCAATCTAAAAAGAAATCCATAAAATCAAAAGTGCTATTTTGTTATAAGAGGTAGGTTCAATAACTGGGGGTAGAAACAAGTAATTTCTGGGTTTTACATCAAATTATCAATTCTACCCAAAATAATAATTGTTTCTTGACTATTCAATACTAGTGAGTTACAAAAGAATAGCGTAGCTTAAAGTGGGCGTAGTTCGGTTACTCAACATAATATCGTTGCAGAAAAACATCCCCCAAGGTCAAGGTCAACGCCACAGGGGTTGTTTGTTGTTCTACGTGTAAGATATTCAAACTTCTCCGATAGTTGAAGCTGATGCCACGACCGGAAGAAGAAAGAGAAACTGTTTATCTAGTTGTTTGACTTCCGGAAGAAGCAGCAGAGGTGAAGAGCCGCTAGCTCGCTGTAGCTTGTGGCCCTCGAGGAGGTAAACACAACAATATTAATATTAGACACTCCCTACTAAAAGCAACATCTTGATACGAACATGTATAAGGAATATTATTTATTGGCTCACTCAAATACAACATTGCTGCCATTTTACATTGAGGTATAGACTAAAATAAATTTAAAAACATATAAAAACAAAACATATCAAATGCAAAGATATAAATTCAAAATATCTAAATTGACCGCCAAAGGGGTTTCACATACACTTCTGCCATCAAGTAAAAGTCATTTAAACCCCTGTAGTTTCTTCCATCAGTAGTTTCTAAAAGTCTTTCGTGTACACTTTCACCTGTTTATATATTTCTCTTGCAAGGCTTGTTGCCCCTTATTGTTTCTTTTGTTTCACGATGATCATTTAAAAAAATATTGAAAATATTAAAAGTCAAAATTGAGAATTTAGAAAATCACTCTAAAAGTGGAATAAAATCTTAAGATAACGATACTTCAGGTTCTCTTCAGTATCTCTCACATGTTGGATAGACGAATCACGATACATTTTGTTTGCAAACGAAAAAACAATTTTTTTAAGCTGACCCTCCCAGAAGTATGTGAAAATGATATCACCGCCTTGACATCTCTTGACATATAAAATATATTAAGGGTAACAATCTCTCATGTAAGCATCACGTTTCTGTCTTTCCGTCAGTCTGTGTGCGTGTCATGCACGTCTCACGATGAAAACCAAACAAAACCTCAGATTGATACGTTTTATTGTTGACATTTTCCTTCACAAGGATGACAGAACGTTCTTGATGACATATTGGTCAGAAGGCGGGACAACCACACTCAAAGGGGGATTCTATCAACGAGGCACCGCCACCAAAGAGACTTAAATCGCGAAGAGAATTTTATTTGTAAATCTTTCTACGACAATCTGTTGCGAGTTGCGACACAATCTATAATAATTGTATTATATTATTATAATTTTAATTTTAATTTATTTATTTAAAGTCTATCCTATTCAGTTAAAAAACTGATTTACAAAGGAGGACAACTAAATAAATCTTCTTACAAAGATGCAGATACAGTAATGAACTAACAGATAAGTAAATATTTTAAATACTATTAGTACAACAACACTGTATTAAAACCCAATGATTTTGGTAACAAATTCAAAAAGGATATTAAATTCAATTAATTAATGAACTAAATAAAAAAGGGTGGGAGTGAAAAGAAAAGGAAAAAAAAAAGAAAAGAAAGAGAGAGAAAGAAAAAAGAAAAAGAAGAGAGAGAGAAAGAAAGAAAAAAAAAATGAAAAAAGAAAAACGAAAAAATTATATATTACTTAGCTCCCTATTTCTCGTACTCTTGTACCCGCGATTGTTGAAGTGTCAATGCATAGAGTAGATTTGTTGTCTTGCAAACTTATCCCAGCATTAACTAAATCCGAGTAGAGTGACGTGATACGGATATAGCAAACTTGAGCAATAGTCTTTGCACAAATGTGGTACATTTCCATTCCTGAATGTGTTGATTAACTAGTTATCTTTAAGGAAGGTAAACTCAAGGTACGTCTGTAATGATTGAGTTTAGATTTGCAATAGTGTACTGAAATATAAGAGCTTATTAACCCCTCTAAACGTTGAGAAAGCCTCCAAATTGCTATTTATTTTCTAAGTATGGAAGTCCTAAACGTCTAAATCCAAGAATTAGCTACTGAAATGCAAATCAGCACTAAAACGAGCCTACCATTATCTTAGTAAAATATAATATCGGCTCACTATGGAAATCCCCTTAGCATCAGCAAGAATAATATGCCTATGAGAACCACCACCCCCTGTCACTTAGTCGCAACGAAACCAGATTTGAAGTAAAAGAAGTTAGTAAGAGAGGCTTCTACTACAAGTGTTTTGAAGACAAAGAGATGATTGACATTCATGGCATTAAACAACGCTAGCAATCTCTTTGAGTTTCCTTTTAGCTTGAGTGTTGCTTGATATTGAATCAAATATACGCTTTGTCTCAGTGGGATTTAAGAGTATTTTCTCTATATCACTATAAGACTTTGAGATGATAATACAGTAGTTTTGTCGTGTTACAAAGGGAAGATGTGCCACACTGGATTTAAATTACAAAAATGGTAAATTTTATTTGATGGCAATGCCTATTGCCATCTAATTCAATAAGCTAGCTAGATTATAATTATTAATTAATGACGGCTAAACTACAAACTAGATAGTTTTGCTCTACCTACAATTTTATTTATTAAGCAAATATAACCAACCATATACAATATAATACATTTTACACCTTTTTTAAAACACATTACAATTTTGAAATACAATACATCACAAAAAATTCCAATTAACATTATGCAAAATGTACCAAATCCAGTTTCACTACAGTTGTGTTCACCCAGGATTCGAACTAAGCTAGTTGAATTCAAGGGGTGTAAACCAACATGGTAGTTTAACACCCCTGGAGCCAAGTCCAATAGAACAATATTGACTCTATCAAAATTCAAGCGAAGCCATTGTGTTTTTCTTACAAATTACTTCAAAGGTTGGCATTTGTTTCATGAAAGTATCCCGACTTAGGAAGACGGCGTATATCGTGTTTATAGTAAATCTGTCGAAGTATCTGAGAGTGTCCAATATGCGAGGAAAATCATTTCGCTTTGATAAATTAAGGGAAAAGACAACGACTAGGTCGAGAGTAAAGAAGAGAAAAGTGAACTCAACCGTTTAACACAAACCTATTTTATGTAGAATGAAGTATTCGCTTCGTAACGATAAACACTCCCCCCAATTAACTTACAGTTAAGTGAAGTTAACCAGAGTTTAACGTTTAGTGAGACCGAACCTAATAGTTAACGATTAGATTAAGTTTAAGGTTTAACTTCGCGGCTCGTGTACATTTTCCCTCCACGTTCACAGCCTACCAACTTTCCAGACTAATGCGAGGTCCATCTCACTTAGGGTGCGTCCCAATGTGAGTTTGCCCTGCTAGCCACTACCGACTAGCTACTAGCCTGTTATCTGCTATCTTCTTACACCTGGGCATACACTTCAGATGCCTACCTACAAGAGTCGATAAAGAAGTTTCCCAACACCAACACCCAACGGGGAACTTCGATGCCTACCTACAAGCCTACTATGGCTACCCACGGCTTCCTAAATAGATAGAAAAGCTCATCCAGGTTGAGTTGGTTCAACAACAACAGCAACAACAACAACAACAACAACAACAGCAACAACAACAACAACAACAACAACAACAACAACAACAACAACAACAGCAACAACAACCCTAACCTCACTTTTCACATGAAACCATAGATAAGAATGCGTGTCTGGATGTTCGTATTTGTATTTGCTGTAATAATCAAATTTATTATAGTAAAATCATCAATTCATTGCACTTTTACTCCATAAGTAGCTTCAAGTTGTAGGTTTGTGGCTGCGAAATTACTGACCGCCATTTTGCTATAGCAAGCAAAGTAGGATTCATAGCTTTCATCTGCTGCCTGCTATCTGCTAGCCTGCTAGCTAAATCGTAGCTTTGGTCGCCTTCTAGTGACGTCACTAGGCTAGTAGACTAGCGTGAACACGAGCATTGGAACGCACCCTTATATTCGACCAGGTCTTATCGAGGCAAGCCGGGGACACGTCACGACATGATGTAGAATAGAGCTGTAGGCTTTCTCAAGCCTTCATCCCCTCAAAGGGAACTCAACCTCAGGGGCGATTTCAAAGGGCCACCAGTGAATAGGGTCGCGACTTCCAATAGAAGGGGGTTTAACAATAGAGGGAAAGGGATGATCCTCTTGTCAATGTCAAGGCGAACGAGTCAACCGTTAGTAACACTCATATCTATTCATAATTCGTTTTTCTGGTAGATCAAGTTTTGAAATCGGAAAATTGGTGCAAATTTACCTTTTGCGTCATCGTTTCACTACATTGTCAAGGTCACGTGTCACCGCCACCCTTCTAATCCTCTGACCTCTCGTCACGTGACTGGTGACCGCTAACCCTTGCGGCAATCTGACGGCTTCACCTTGGCATTGTGGACCACAGAGGCCACCACGTTGGTGTCAAAGGAAAATGTGTATTTATGTTTCAATAAGCAAACTCAGGGTAACCGAAAAAATATCTACACATATATATGTTTTTTCTGAGGAAGTTACAATCAACGCCCTGAAATATAATAGTAATTGCTTATATATTAGAAACTAATAGAACAGGATTTTGATAGTTAAAATATGATTCAAGGACTTTTACTTTACTTTGAGTGAACAGAGTGATGAAGTTCAAAATTCACATTTAAACTATATTGATTGATTGTCATCCGTTTCAGCTCCTAATTTATTCCACTAAAGTTAATGAGTTTCATGTAACATTCCATTTCATAGCTCATTGTAGCTTAGTTCTTATTCGGTGACTAGTTGTGGCATAAACCACAGATTTCGAGACTATCGACTTTGAAATCAGACATTTGAAAAAGAAAATCTAAACCTTTTTGGATTCTCATGGTGACGTAGTTATTACAAGATCCCCAAAGACGCAGAAAATATCACCACTTCTCCACTTTCAAGTAGACTGAGGTTTATGTAGGACGTATTTCATCACAGCGTCTTTTTGAAGCGTCAAGGAGGCAAACTACTTGACGCGTGAGTCAGCTCGATACCAGCAGCCAGCATCTTGTCTGAATGTTTCCTTTACTTTCCCTCAAGTTTCGAATGAAACACATATACTAACCATTGTAGAGTGTGGTTCTTGAATTTGAGGGCAGTGCTAATCCCTCAAAGAAACTAAATTTACAAACAGGCCGACTCGTGTACCAATTATACCTTCGTCAGAACGCCAGACCCACCACCACGATAAGCGTGTCTTGAACGCGCGCCATCAGGCATTAAGGGTTAACAGGCTACAAGACTACTTATTCCGCTCGAATGAAGAGCGGCGAAATAAGTACTGCCCACAAATACAGGGTCAGCTCTATACTTTCTCATCCGAGTATCCTCACATGATCAGACGAAGTGCAGCCTAATTTGTAGGCGCCGTAGCTACTTGAATCTCACCTCCCTTCAGGTTTCCTACAAAAAGATGGTTAGTATTGAGAGCAGCTTGCACCAAGTGAATGGGGTATTCAACACGGCTGTACACATTGTGTTTTTCCACGTCTGACTGGAGCAAACCGCACGCATGGAATTCACCCCCCCCCCCCCGAGCAAGTCTTTGAGCAGCGGAAGCGGAAGCCCCGCCAGGATCAGACCACAGTCACAGTCTTGTGCGGAGGGGACGTTTACTTTTGACTTCGGAGCCAGAGGCATTCCGCTAGCTGCTCTCTCGGGGCGCTCTTTGAGGTTAGGGGGAGGTATTTGTCGCCATTCTCAACCTCTCTCTGCCATACTCCCTCTCTCTTGTATCTCTTCCTCCTCTCTCAATAAATCTCTTTCTCTCTCTCTATACCTCCCTCTCCACTCCTCGCTATCTTTCTCTACCATCTCTCTCTGTCTCTCCCTCCTTCCATGACTCTCTCTTTTCCCCCCTCATCTCTCCTCTCTCTATCCTCCTATCACCTCACCATACCTCTCTCAATCAATCTATCTCTTCTCTTTCTTTCCATCTCCCTCCTTCTTCACTCCTATCTCTTCCCCCCCTTTCCCCCATATCTCCCTTCTCTCCTTTGTCACCTCTTTCTATCACAATCTGCGAGAAAACTGTTTTTTTATTACATAAATATCGGTTGAAAGCAAATGTGCTTGAATAATTTTATTACACTTTGGCGCGAATGTGTCGGTTAGAAGAAGTCAACACTTGAACGTTATTACTCGCTAAATGTTTGCCGCTTATATCTCGCTCATCTTTTAACTTCATAGAATCACTCATCACCTTGTGTGGTGCTGCCGGCGTCATCCCCAGGGACACATAGCAGATAGGAAACCAAGAAACACCATGGCGAAATTATAGACTAAATAAGAGCCCTATGTACAAACCCACCATTTTTACTTCGAACTCGAACTTTCATAGTTTTGAAAATCGAACTTCGAACTTCATAACATTTTTGAACCGAACCGAACTCGAACCGAGCTTAAAATGGACATCAAACAGTTAAAATGGGTAATATAGTGTAGTGATATGTAAATATTAAATTTTTAATTTGTGAATTGTATTAAATATTAACAATTACGCCTACAGGAGTGTTTCGCGAATAACCAAATCGAAAACAATATAAACCATCAATCCATGTTGCAGTATAGAAAGTAGTTGTTGTAGTTGATATTGTAGTTGATGTTGTACTTGTTGTAGTTGATATAGTAGTTATTGTACTTGTGTTGTAGTTGTTGTAGTTGTTCTTGTAGTTGATATTGTAGTTGTACTTGTACTTGAGTTGTATTCTTGTATTTCTTGTACTAGTAAATCAGTTTCCGCCACATCTGGCCACACTCAGGCTTTTCTCTCAAACTCAACAAAACAATAAAACATTAATCGGTGTCCCGAGTGAAATACTGGAATTAATTTGTCCTGCGCTGGATCGAGCGAGAGATTTATGGTCAGCGTGGTCAAGAAAGCTGTTCTTTAAGTCCCAACACGCGGTGATAGCGAAGCGATGACACTGCTGAGAAAAACGACCGCTCACTGGATTTAGCCACGTCCGTAACGGCAGCCATTTTGTAATCGAACAAGGCGAAATGGGGATTACTCATGATTCCGGTACAGCCCCTCCCCCGTCCTTTTGCAGGTAAATCGTTAATTTTCAATTTTTCCCAGGCTGTAAAGCTCAGTTTTTTTCGAGTTAAAAATACATAAATACATTGGTAGATAATTGTATTCGCAGTAAAACGCAGATAAAGTGCTATAGCGGTTAACCATAAAATGATTAATGTATGATATTATAAATGATGAAATGATGAGAACAGCGGTTAGGTTCATGAAATACAATATTTTGGCTTTTACATGTTTTTTTTAAACATAAAATAAGTCAAATTTATTAAATATTTCGGTTGTAGAACAATGTGGTTGTGGTATAGGACTTTTGGTTTGCTTTGTCAAATGTATAATTTTAACGAGATTAATATGGAAGTGATTGTTTTGATGTATCGACCTTGAGAACACGGAATTTCTGTTTTAATAGTTGACATTAAAGGTTTAAAAAAAATGTATAAATTAGATTTATTTTCTGTTATAAAAGAACATGCAAAAGTCTAAAAATTATATTTCATTTAAATTAATGTATTGGGTGTTTAAAGCTATGCTCTTTTCTATCAACCTCTTTACACATTTTATTAAATAATGTGTTGGTTAATATAATATAATAAATCAACTCTTTCGTAAGACGTTAAAAATAACTACTCTCAAAATCTCTGTCTACACACGCAGTTAGGTATTTGAATTCGGATATTTGAGGTTAAACGACACACTTCGGGTTAAGTGATACTGTTTAAACATGTAAAATAAAAGAACAAGTATCCAAAGCATCCTATACACTTTGCAAGAACCATCACATTCTAGCAAAGCAAAGAATGTATAAACAGAAGAGTTTCTCCCGGCAGAGGATCGTGAGCGTCACATTATCATCTGAGAGAGCAACTTGTAGCGGTAACAGTTTAACTAGACACAACCAGGGGACACACGAAGTGATGAAAACAAGGCCAATAAAGATGAAACAAGCGGATTCCAGGTAGGTAAAACCGCTGTTAGACTGGGTACATCGTATTAGAAACACTTTGCAATATAAGAAGACAGTTGTATCACGTGGTACAGGCGTGTAAATACGTGTGTAAAGCATCCTATACACTTTGCAAGAACCATCACATTCTAGCAAAGCAAAGAATGTATAAACAGAAGAGTTTCTCCCGGCAGAGGATCGTGAGCGCCACATTATCATCTGAGAGAGCAACTTGTAGCGGTAACAGTTTAACTAGACACAACCAGGGGACACACGAAGTGATGAAAACAACGCCAATAAAGATGAAACAAGCGGATTCCAGGTAGGTAAAACCGCTGTTAGACTGGGTACATCGTATTAGAAACACTTTGCAATATAAGAAGAAGACAGTTGTATCACGTGGTACAGGCACGTGTAAATACGTGTGTAAAGCATCCTATACACTTTGCAAGAACCATCACATTCTAGCAAAGCAAAGAATGTATAAACAGAAGAGTTTCGCCCGGCAGAGGATCGTGAGCGCCACATTATCATCTGAGAGAGCAACTTGTAGCGGTAACAGTTTAACTAGACACAACCAGGGGACACACGAAGTGATGAAAACAACGCCAATAAAGATGAAACAAGCGGATTCCAGGTAGGTAAAACCGCTGTAAGACTGGGTACATCGTATTAGAAACACTTTGCAATATAAGAAGAAGACAGTTGTATCACGTGGTACAGGCACGTGTAAATACGTGTGTAAAGCATCCTACACACTTTGCAAGAACCATCACATTCTAGCAAAGCAAAGGAATGTATAAACAGAAGAGTTTCTCCCGGCAGAGGATCGTGAGCGTCACATTATCATCTGAGAGAGCAACTTGTAGCGGTAACAGTTTAACTAGACACAACCAGGGGACACACGAAGTGATGAAAACAACGCCAATAAAGATGAAACAAGCGGATTCCAGGTGGTAAAACCGCTGTTAGACTGGGTACATCGTATTAGAAACACTTTGCAATATAAGAAGAAGACAGTTGTATCACGTGGTACAGGCACGTGTAAATACGTGTGTAAAGCATCCTATACACTTTGCAAGAACCATCACATTCTAGCAAAGCAAAGAATGTATAAACAGAAGAGTTTCCACCGGCAGAGGATCGTGAGCGCCACATTATCATCTGAGAGAGCAACTTGTAGCGGTAACAGTTTAACTAGACACAACCAGGGGACACACGAAGTGATGAAAACAAGGCCAATAAAGATGAAACAAGCGGATTCCAGGTAGGTAAAACCGCTGTTAGACTGGGTACATCGTATTAGAAACACTTTGCAATATAAGAAGAAGACAGTTGTATCACGTGGTACAGGCACGTGTAAATACGTGTGTAAAGCATCCTACACACTTTGCAAGAACCATCACATTCTAGCAAAGCAAAGGATGTATAAACAGAAGAGTTTCTCCCGGCAGAAGATCGTGAGCGCCACATTATCATCTGAGAGAGCAACTTGTAGCGGTAACAGTTTAACTAGACACAACCAGGGGACACACGAAGTGATGAAAACAACGCCAATAAAGATGAAACAAGCGGATTCCAGGTAGGTAAAACCGCTGTTAGACTGGGTACATCGTATTAGAAACACTTTGCAATATAAGAAGAAGACAGTTGTATCACGTGGTACAGGCACGTGTGAATACGTGTGTAAAGCATCCTATACACTGTGCAAGAACCATCACATTCTAGCAAAGCAAAGAATGTATAAACAGAAGAGTTTCTCCGGCAGAATTCTAGCAAAGCAAAGATGTTCGTGAGCGCCACATTATCATCTGAGAGAGCACTTGTAGCGGTAACAGTTTAACTAGACACAACCAGGGGACACACGAAGTGATGAAAACAACGCCAATAAAGATGAAACAAGCGGATTCCAGGTAGGTAAAACCGCTGTTAGACTGGGTACATCGTATTAGAAACACTTGCAATATAAGAAGAAGACAGTTGTATCACGTGGTACAGGCACGTGTAAATACGTGTGTAAAGCATCCTATACACTTTGCAAGAACCATCACATTCTAGCAAAGCAAAGAATGTATAAACAGAAGAGTTTCTCCCGGCAGAGGATCGTGAGCGCCACATTATCATCTGAGAGAGCAACTTGTAGCGGTAACAGTTTAACTAGACACAACCAGGGGACACACGAAGTGATGAAAACAAGGCCAATAAAGATGAAACAAGCGGATTCCAGGTAGGTAAAACCGCTGTTAGACTGGGTACATCGTATTAGAAACACTTTGCAATATAAGAAGAAGACAGTTGTATCACGTGGTACAGGCACGTGTAAATACGTGTGTAAAGCATCCTATACACTTTGCAAGAACCATCACATTCTAGCAAAGCAAAGAATGTATAAACAGAAGAGTTTCTCCCGGCAGAGGATCGTGAGCGCCACATTATCATCTGAGAGAGCAACTTGTAGCGGTAACAGTTTAACTAGACACAACCAGGGACACACGAAGTGATGAAAACAGGCCAATAAAGATGAAACAAGAGGATTCCGGTAGGTAAAACCGCTGTTAGACTGGGTACATCGTATTAGAAACACTTTGCAATATAAGAAGAAGACAGTTGTATCACGTGGTACAGGCACGTGTAAATACGTGTGTAAAGCATCCTATACACTTTGCAAGAACCATCACATTCTAGCAAAGCAAAGAATGTATAAACAGAAGAGTTTCTCCCGGCAGAGGATCGTGAGCGCCACATTATCATCTGAGAGAGCAACTTGTAGCGGTAACAGTTTAACTAGACACAACCAGGGGACACACGAAGTGATGAAAACAACGCCAATAAAGATGAAACAAGAGGATTCCAGGTTAAACCGCTGTTAGACTGGGTACATCGTATTAGAAACACTTTGCAATATAAGAAGAAGACAGTTGTATCACGTGGTACAGGCACGTGTAAATACGTGTGTAAAGCATCCTATACACTTTGCAAGAACCATCACATTCTAGCAAAGCAAAGAATGTATAAACAGAAGAGTTTCTCCGGCAGAGGATCGTGAGCGCCACATTATCATCTGAGAGAGCAACTTGTAGCGGTAACAGTTTAACTAGACACAACCAGGGGACACACGAAGTGATGAAAACAAGGCCAATAAAGATGAAACAAGCGGATTCCAGGTAGGTAAAACCGCTGTTAGACTGGGTACATCGTATTAGAAACACTTTGCAATATAAGAAGAAGACAGTTGTATCACGTGGTACAGGCACGTGTAAATACGTGTGTAAAGCATCCTATACACTTTGCAAGAACCATCACGTTCTAGCAAAGCAAAGAATGTATAAACAGAAGAGTTTGTCTCGGCAGAGAATCGTGAGCGCCACATTATCATCTGAGAGAGCAACTTGTAGCGGTAACAGTTTAACTAGACACAACCAGGGGACACACGAAGTGATGAAAACAAGGCCAATAAAGATGAAACAAGCGGATTCCAGGTAGGTAAAACCGCTGTTAGACTGGGTACATCGTATTAGAAACACTTTGCAATATAAGAAGAAGACAGTTGTATCACGTGGTACAGGCACGTGTAAATACGTGTGTAAAGCATCCTATACACTTTGCAAGAACCATCACATTCTAGCAAAGCAAAGAATGTATAAACAGAAGAGTTTCTCCGGCAGAGGATCGTGAGCGCCACATTATCATCTGAGAGAGCAACTTGTAGCGGTAACAGTTTAACTAGACACAACCAGGGGACACACGAAGTGATGAAAACAACGCCAATAAAGATGAAACAAGCGGATTCCAGGTAGGTAAAACCGCTGTTAGACTGGGTACATCGTATTAGAAACACTTTGCAATATAAGAAGAAGACAGTTGTATCACGTGGTACAGGCACGTGTAAATACGTGTGTAAAGCATCCACTATCGGCATGAGGTGATGTGTTCAAATGAAAGCAAAACAAAACTATATAATACACTAAGTAAAAGTACACTGTAGAAATAAAAAACGAATTTGCAATGCAATAAAAATAGATTCGTATTCAGAGTCTACCCGCACAGTTACTTTAACTGATTTTTAGTCGGGGACATTAAATTTAAAGTACACAAGCCAACCCTGCAGGCACCGACACCATCGACGAGCGAACGATCAAACTTGCCGTATTCCATAGTAATTATATTTGTTAATGACTTATTGTCTCAACACTAATTATAAGGAGAATTAACAACAACTAAAATAATTGGAGTGGTCGACTAAAAACGTAATGTTACAGTCATCGTTTGGAATATTCTCATGACGCTCAACTGTACCAATCCCAAATAGTAGGCTAATGGCCAACCAGCAGATCTTTACTGATATCTGGTTAGTCATTAGTCGGGCATCGATGGCGTTGGCGTCGACAGTGTTGGTTTATTAAAACCCCAGATGAAAATATGTTATGTAATCGAGCGAGTGCACATTAAATATAAATTTTTAAAATTATAATAGTACGAAGAAGTGGCGCAGTATCTTGGTCTACAAGTACACAAAGTCGGATGAATCGCTTCGCTCAGACGCAGAAATCAGCTCAAGTCTTAACCACGTAGGCTCTCGGGACTGGGCGGGAAGTCACTGCCTTCTGTATTATTCAAACGTGGTTCTCTGGTTCGTGCATCGCTCACTAGAGGGCATTCAAGACGACGAAGCAGTCCCTGGAGAATCCCAGGCTTTGTTGAGTTTGAGTTCACTCGGCTAATAGAGATGTATGTAGTAGCTGTCTGCTTCACCGACTGACAAGTCGTATGTCATACAATGTACAAGCACACGCACACGCACACGCACACGCACACGCACACGCACACGCACACGCACACGCACACGCACACGCGCACGCACACGCACACGCACACGCACGCGCACACGCACACGCACACGCACACGCACACGCACGCGCACGCGCACGCGCCCACGCCCACGCCCACTACTCGTTGTGACGTCAGGCCTACTTATATTATATCATCCCCCCAAAAAATAATGTGTTAGCCTACACATAAAATTGCTCGTAAATGTCATATTATGTACACCAACATTTCTTGTGAAGATTGCTTATCCATTTACTCGACGAAACAGTAATAACAGATGATAAGAAAACTTTAAAAAATTCAACTTCGCATTTTAAAGAATTGAAATTTGAATGGTATTAGGACACTGACTATACATTTCTGCTAGAAATTGACTAAGATTATAAAGTCAATGTGTAAGTAGTCGTTTGTCAATATATGAAGAAAAAGAAAGGGTAAATTGTAATGCGTAATAATCCAAGATCAAATTCTATATGACCGTTACTCGAGTTGAATTTGAATTCAACTCGAGTAACGGTCATATAGAATTTAAGCCGCGGTAAAACTTCAGACAATAACTTAAGAACTTAAGTTTAGACCAGAGCTAGACTTTGTTTTAGGATTCCAGTCCATGACGAAGCGGGAAGTGAAATGATAATTTATTTCTGGTCTAGCTAAACCACATTTTAATCCAAAGATTAGCGTTAATTCAAAGATTACTTTGGGACTGTGCAGACAACGTCAATTAGTCTTTAGCGTTAAGGTTGGGTAACAAGGACAATTAACAGGGGGCTGCAAACTAAACAGGAGAGGTGGAGGCACGTACAATATAAATAGAGAGCTGGACAATAGATGCAAGATCAGAAAACGTGTGTTTTGGAAAACCACAAACTATTATAAGTAATTCCAAGGGTAATCACTTGCAATAAGAATAATTATTGTATTCTTACCTTTTTGTTGTATTGTCAAATGTCACTGCTATTGATTTTAAAACCGAAAAATATTTTGCATAAACAGGGCGAGAGGCTTCATGAGATGGGGTTGGCGGTGGGGAAAATAGATGGGCTAAAGTGCTATTTTTGAATAATTGCAGGTGATTAGATTTGAAATGATGTTTTTCCGTAGCACTTAGGATAATTTACCAAACACGTTTCCTATTACTGGAGAAACTTCATGGTCTTCATATTGATGATAATGGGAGAGAGTGCAAATAAAAATGAAATATAGAGCTGATTTTCAGTGGGAGGTTTCAATTCTAGCTGACCAAACAATTTTTGTCGGCACCGATGTAATCGACGAGAGAATAATGGCCAAGAACAGACCGGTATTTTAAATAGGAACACCGATCAATCAAGCTGGACACGATTCCACCCGCGGACAGTGACAGAATCAACAAGGCTTATTCGGAATATCCTTTGGATTTATATGTACCTCGTTGCTAGGACGGCTCCAAAGTCACCGTTTACAAATAAATAAGTTAAGAATTATTGATGATGTCCACATCACCTACTACATGTACCATGTTAGTTTTGGGCTTCAGCAAGGCTCTTCGCGGCACATGATTTCTTTATGGATTTTTATTGTGTTTTAACAAAATATTTGCTAGCGTAGACGACGTTTCTTGTTCTTGTCGTATGTAATAACAAAGATGAACAATAAAGTTGACTGGACATTGCCTAACGTCTCATTGATGCACTTTGGCTATTCGAGACGATGAGTGGTAATAGATGAGGATGAAGTATGAACAGAAGGAAGGAGGGGAAACCCGGTACCGGCACGTAGCCTACTCCTTTTGAAAAATACCGAGGGGACCAACGGCTTAACGTCCCATACGAAAGGACGGTGTAACTTTGACAGTCATATAGGTTCCTCCACTAACCCGGACTGCCGAGCAGACGTCGAGGAGAACGAAGCCGTTACACTAGCTTCGAACCCTCCATCTGCTCTAACCAGCGGTATACGTGAGTTTCAGGAAAAGCGGTCACCCACTCTACCCCTGACCACGCCCGAGGTTGCTTTACTTCGGTGTTCGAGTGGGAACCGGTTAAACTACCTCGGCTAAACCGCTGGCCGAACAATAAAGTAAATAAATAAATAACAAGTTAAAAATCTTCTGTCTGTACAGTGGTTCGAAACCTGGACTTTCTGCATTGGAAGCAGAGACACTAGCCACAAGACCACACACAGCGTCAGTACAAGAGACCGGGTTCGATACCCGGTTCGGGCAGGGGTTTTGGACTTAAATATTGGTAAAAATAATCACAAAACATAAACGCCAACGATTAACTGGGCAACCCTGGAAACTAACGCTTACAACACAATAGTCAATTAAGGTAATGAGCTGTGAATAATTGACCATTCTTTACAAATCTCACATCGTATCGAACGTTGTACCACCTTCTTTCTATATTCTGCAGCGTCTTGGAATAGTTTGTAAGGATTGTTTAAGAACAGCCAGGATAATGAGGGTGATCGTGAAGGTTCTATCGCTGATGCTTTTGGCCACCGCTGTACTGGTAAGTTACCAGTTACCAATAGGAGTAGCCCAATTCGGGGCGTCTAATGTATATTCCCCCCACCCTTTTTGTTTTTTGGCATTTCAGTCAAATTTCGTTTATTATAATTTTGAACAAAAAATAGTATTGACAAATTATTCCCAAAATATTATTGGATGAGCGTAGCGAGCGAAGCGAAGATTCCATTTCACTACACTGGAGAAAAAAATCCGGAATGTTTTTTTTTCTTTCTGTATTTTTGTCTGTTTGTTAGCACGATTCCGGCAAAACCGATACTCCGATTGCGATGAAATTTCATGGAGGCCTTCGAAATCTCTGAACTTAGAACTGCCACGTTTTTGAGCGCAATCGGGAAATTTTTTCTCATAAAAAACGCAATTTTACGATTTTTTTCGATTTTTAAAAACTTTCTTCGACTTATAACACCTACATGCTTTATCCTATTGTAATTATTTTTTCACAGAACCTTAATTTCATGAATTAATATATTCGTGTTAAATTTGAGCGCAATCGAATATTTATTTATTATGAAAATTGCAATTTTACGATTTTTTTCTTTGTTAAAAATTACGATTAATTAAAAAAATTAAGTTATTTTTTAATTTAATTTAATTTAATTAAAAAAAAATCTTCGACTAAGTAATGATTTTTTCACAGAACAACAGAAAATCCGCGTAACACATGGCAGCTCAATGCACCAATTACGCTCATCCAACAACGCGGCGGGACTTAAGCGTTTTCCTAGTTATATTTTTCAAAATAGAGTCGATTAACTGTTAACACAAAACATAATGATGGCAAACCCTCCCAACGACACATATAATGTGGAAAAGGGCTTGCCCTACTCCTCTCTACCATCATTTTGTCCTGACTGATATATTGTATCGTTTGTATTATGTTTTATATCATAACATTTTGAAATAAATAATAATAATACTAATACAAATAATAATAATAATAATAATAATAATAATAATAATAATA
This sequence comes from Sweltsa coloradensis, assembly GCA_024449915.1. Classification (NCBI taxonomy): domain Eukaryota; kingdom Metazoa; phylum Arthropoda; class Insecta; order Plecoptera; family Chloroperlidae; genus Sweltsa; species Sweltsa coloradensis. The sequence goes on along the minus strand of JAMZAV010001127.1, from coordinate 85,198 downwards.
ATAATAATGATGATGATGATGATGATGATGATGATGTTGATGATGATGATGATGATGACGACGATGATGATGATGATGATGATGATGATGATGATGATGTTTTGTTTAATTTAATTGGATGAGCGTAGGGACCGTAGCGAGCAAAGCGAAGATTCAATTTCACTACACAGGAAAAAACTCTTTTTTTGTATTTTTGGCCGTTTGTTAACACGATTCCGGCTAAACCGATAATCCAATTGCGATGAAATTTTGTGGAGGCCTTTAAAATCTCTGAACTTAGAACTGCCACGTTTTTGAGCGTAATCGAAAAATTATTTCTCATGAAAATCGCAATTTTACGATTTTGTTCGAATTTTAAAAAATGTCTTCGACTTATAACACCAGCATGCTTTTTCCGATTTTAATGATTTTTTCATAGAACCTTAATTTTATAAATTAATATATTCGTATCAAATTTGAGAGCAATCGAAAAATTATTTGTTATGTGAATCGCAATTTTACGATTTTTCTCAATTTTTTAAATTTCTTCGACTTGTAACACTGTCATGCTGTATTTGATTGTAATATTTTTTACAGAATCTTATTTTTTGAATTTATATATTCGTGTGAAATTTGAGGGCAATCAAAAAATTATTTCTCATGATAATTGCAATTTTACGATTTAAAAAAAAAAAATCTTCGACTTATAACACCTACATGCTTTATCCGATTGTAATAATTTATTCACAGAACCGTAATTTTATAAATTAATATATTCATGTGAAATTTGAGCGTAATCGAATAAGTATTTCTTATGATAATCGCAATTTTACGCTTTTTTCGTTTTTAAACAATTACGCTCATCCAACAACGCGCCTAAAAAGCGTTTGCGAAGCTTCCTAGTAAAAATACATACATACAAAAAATGATGATATGATGATGATGATGATGATGATGATGTTAAGTTTAATTTAATAAAAACACATACATACAGAAATACTTTCTTTCAGATGAACGCAGACGGTCAGTACTTGAACAACGGTGGTAGTCCATGGGAAGTGAAGCTGGACGATAACATTCAAAAGTACCTGTACCCCTTCAGGGAAGAATTCAATGACGTTTCGGATTTCAACAAACTATCAATGAATGCGGCCAAGCTATGTGAGGACGAGTTGAAAAGCGACAAAGATGGTAGGCACTAAACATTGATTATTACAATCAATTAGTATTATTAATATGTGGGCGAGACCTGATGTTTGAGTGCGAGTTGAGTTTCTTTGTGTTTTATTTCACTATTACTTATAAATATACTTAATGTGTCCAATAGTAATTTTATTTATTGACGTTAGTTTGTATGGAGGATCCAAAAGTTAAAGGGGCTTTCACCCGCTTAAGTCCAAAAATATATTACATTCAGGCTAGCTCGTAATGGATTTGGAAATTAACAGAAAAATTATTGGGTCCACTATGACCCGAAAAACACTCACTCACTCATTTACACTGACTCACCCACCCACTCACTCACTTACACCCTCACTCACACCCTCACTCACTCACTCACTCACACTCACTCCTCACTCCTCACTCACTCACTCACTCACTCACTCACTCACTCACTCACTCATTCACTCACTCACTCACTCACTCGCTCACTCTCTCCTCACTCACTGTCTAACTCACTCACTTACTTACTAGCTTTGTTCGCCTGTCCAACACTTTACACTAGTGTAAGTCAGTGTAGACGAATGGCTGTTTTTTGTGTCAGTGTAAGTCAGTGTAGTTAGTATGTGGTCGTTTTTCTGTACCTTCAGTGTAGCACTAGTGCTGCCAGTGCTACACTAGATTACACTGGCTATTTTGGAGGAAACTACACTAAAAGTGTTGAGTGTGTTTTTTTGTGGGCAACACTCGTGCTACACTGACATACTGTTTCCTTTAAAAAGAAGTACTTCCGCCGTACACTGCTCAGTGCACGTGTAAAACAGTGTAGCACTAGTGGTGGACAGGCGAACAAAGTTACTGTCTCACTCACTCACTCACTCACTCACTAACTCTCTCACTCACTCACTGTCTCACTCACTCACTTACTCACTTAATTACACGATCAATCACAAACACTCACACTCACGCACACACTCATGTGCACGTATTGGAGACCCTCTACCCCCACTTCTTCTTCTTCCCTACTCTAACCTCTCCTGGTCAACAGCTACGTAGACCAGAACGGCTTTTTTTTTTTATCTGGGTTCGACTATGGCAGCCACCTCTACAACTTAGGTAAGCTGTTGACTCCTATCTCTGTCCACATTGATTATTCCTAGCCTGTTGGCATCTACCTATTATTATTTTTATATATATATAACATAACAGCGTCATAGTCGCCTACTATAAAGCCAAGTTTAAACATATATATATATGACATAATGAAATTCTTTCGAGTTTCCGAGTTAAATAAGTTTTATTACCAACGTTTCGAACAGTTCTCCCTGCCCATTCTCAAGGTAACGACATACAAATTAAAAAACATTGAGTAAACAAACAAGACAATAACAAATAATATAAATAAAAAACTCGAAAGAATTTCATTATGTCACATTATATCCGAGAAAATCTACGTAAAAATATATATATATATATATATATATATGTATGTATATTTCTCTTTATATTCGGCACCTCCACCAACCACGACAATTAAACAGTGAAAGAAACGTATTGTTTTAATGTAATATTCTTCAAAGATCTGTTGGATTAGTAGCATTGCTCCCTTTTTTTGAACACGTTGTGATCAACCTTAATTGGTGTGTGTTCCAGATATCATGAATTCCTTTCAACATCCAGATAATTTACTATCGTCCCTGGGCTTGGATGGTTACATTGCGGAGGTATGTACCACTTAAAAACATAAATAAATTACATATATATTTTTGGTTGAATATTAAATTAAAACTGGCAGAGTAGATATTTTGATGGTCAAAAATATAATATTAAGACTTTGACACTGTTCTTGAAAATATAATATATATAACAAGTTATATTTCAACACTTTTCAAACATCTTTGTCAAACTGTAAGTTTTCTTCCTTTGTAAATCAGTTTCATAACTGAATATGATAGACGTTAGGTCGATAAATGAATAACATTTTTATAATTTCCAAAATTGATAAAAAATAACAAAGCGATCATAAAACCATTTCTGCCAACAAAAAATGATAAATAAAATATATATACATTTATCAGAACATAACGGTAGGTGAAGCCCGGAAGATTTCAAACGACAGGTGCTTGAAAATTGTTGACAAATTACTTCTAATGGCGTTTTCCATTGGCATGCACTCGGCGAGTGCAGAGATGTCATTGTTGTCAACCTCCACTTGAATAACATCACAAAAGTGAACAAATGAAAAGACAAGTGGCAATCCAGTGCGCACTAGGGCGCACTAGTGCGACCTGAGTGCGGCCAATGGAAAACGCCATAAGATTATATTTCATTTACAGTGTGAAGTCTCAAAATTTTATTTTTTACTATTCATTTTCTATTTACAGACGACCCACTCAATAACAGATCTGATTAAAAAAGGTACCGAGAAGAATTTTTGCCCAGTTCCAAAATCAAAATTCCACGTGAAAAAATTACAGTAAACAGAGGGTTTTCGGATTTTTGAATAAATATAGTGTTTGTCCTTTGTAAATTGTTATTATCTCTAAGAATGAAATGGTAAAATGAAGACTGATTGCATTGAATATGAACGAGGTTGAACCTGAAAAACTAGATTTGATGACCATTTTTTCTGTTGCGCGTATGCAAAACCATACTTTATCAGAGTTCTTTGCTTTCTATGGCCTTAATCCAACGCCCCCCCCCCAAAAAAAAAAACTTAAAATTTATCATCTAAGGGTTTTTGTGTCTTTTATCAGCTAATGTTCTTTGAATGCCTAGTACACTGCAGTCTAATGTTTGTTGAATGCGCAGTACACTGTGGGCTGATGTTCTTTGAATGCCTAGTACACCCTAGTCTAATGTTTGTTGAATGCGCAGTACACTGTGGGCTGTATGGTGACCAACATCGTCGTAACAGAGACGACCACGAGTTTTGCAGATTCCGGAAACTACTTCAAGCGGGCGCGTTCAGGAAAACAAAAATCGTCCTTTACGCAGTGCATTGCTAACAGTAAGTACACAGAATGTGACCGGGGTCTTGTTTATTATTGTCACCGACTGATCTCATGTTTAGATATTGGAGTGGATAAACGGGAGATAGAACTTAGGCTTTAATCAAATTCCTGTTTTCTCAGCCGACTGACACCAGAGATGTTCGAAATTATGGATAGTTTATTGCTCATTTTTTAATTTCTGGAATGAATTTCATAAAATATGGATAGTTGTCATGGAAGCGGAAATTGATGGCTCTTCAATGACACTTTTTAAAAAAATGTAAAAAATATGAATTCAGGATTTTGAATTTTGATCAAGTACAAAATTTACCACATTCCAGATTTTTTTTGATTAGCATAAACAACTGAACATCTACGACTGTTGTATGCTTTATTGATAACTATGTACAGTTTCATATACGTCATGCCAACTGCCAAATGTGGCCGATCAAGGGAATTTTTTAATAGACGTTTAACATTGTAAAAAAAGTTGGTTCAATCTCATCTTCAACGTCTTAATTTTTAATTTCTCCTGGGGAACTAGATTGTTAGGCTAACACCCTGTTTGGTTGGTCAGTTACAGCCCCCGTGAAGGAGAAGAAGAGAAACTATGCTGCCCTGGGATCGAAGCTGATGGAAGGGAAGGTTTGCGAGAACACCCGCAAAAACATGCCACCCAAACAAAACGCCACGACAACCAAGCCGTAAACTAAGTCACAACTATCACAAACTTATCTACTTGAAAAAGTTATTTTTGAAGTTTATTTTGAAAATGTAAATTTTTATGGCTAATAACATTTCCGTAAAATTTGGAATTTGATGTTAGACATATTAAAACTGGTTGATACTATCATTATTTATTTAATTGGAGCTTAAAATAATGAATCTTTTTAGGCAAATAAAAAGGAAATGTTAACGAAGTATAAATTCTTTATGTTTTCTATTCCAAAACAAAATATCACACCATTAATAACCATGATGAACACATTACTATTATAAGCAACGGCATTGTGTACGACTAGACGAAGATCTAAACCTCAATCAAGTTAGGATGGGAATTGCTACGATTCCGGCTGAAAATGTGCGTTCGTACTTTTTGAACTAAGCCTACATTTTTCGAACGAGTAAGATTTGCTTTTTGTGCATACTCAGAAAGGCGATACCTACCTCATACATAGCTTGATTTTTTAATTTTGGTCCCGTTTGATTAAACAAAATATGTTTTAAATACCGACACCACGAAACTCTATGTATGGACTTTGAGGACAAGCACGAAAATATTTGTGACATAAATGGAATAAAGGCTACACAAGAAATAAGTAGGACCTAGATATACTCAAACCGTGGTTTACTTGTCCCAGTACATGAGCGAGACCCTTCTTTTAATTACATCCGCTCCGGCTGGCGGTCAATGAATAATCCCTGGAAATATACACGTTTAAAATATTAGAAGTAGTCAATAAAATCACACTTTTTATAAATTATTTTTATAAAATTCTTACTTGAAATTGTGTTTAGTTGAGAGATAGTGCATTGACGCTACCACTTTTTTGTTTTTCTTGTAGCTCAATTTTTAGTCATTTTTGTTTGCAACATGATTTGAATAAAAGTGTCTCAAAAGTGAGCTTTAAGAAAAACAAAGAAGTGTTAGTTTTGTCAATGCACTATCTGTCATTAAAACACAATTTCAAGTAAGCATTTTGAATTTTATAAAAAATTTAGTTTAAAAAAGTGTGACTTTATTGACAACTACAATATTTTAAGCATGGTTATTTTCTAGGGATTATTCATTGACCGCAAGCTCGAGCAGAAGTAATTATGGAGGGTGTGTGTGTGTGTTTAAGTGTGTAAGCAAAATATTTGTTGGATGAGCGAAGCGAAGACTTCAATTTCATTAACCCCACGAAAAATTAAGCTCGGGTGTTTTTTTGTTTGTTTGTTTGTTTGTATTTTTGTCTGTTTGTTCGGTTTCTACAGGGCAAACGGCAAATGCGATCTTGATGAAAATTTGAGGGGACCTTCGAAATCTCTGAACTTAGACTTGCCACGTTTTTGGGTACAATCGAAGAAATATTTCTCATGAATATCGTACTTTTACGATTTTTTTCGATTTTTAGTGCGATATTTTCGTGACATTTGGGCCGATTCTGACCAAACGGGTGGGGCTACAACGTTCATATTTTACATGGACATTAAGGTAATGGTGATGTATTACTTTCTGAAAGAAAATTTGAAAAAGTTAGCCAGAATCCATAGAATAAAGGTTTTAATATGAGTTTTTTGAGGTTTATAATAACAATTAACAAGTAACAATAGAAACTTGACAACAATCACCTACAACGCATTAAAAAAACACTTGCAAAGGAAAAGTGGTCCTACGCAAACTAAAAACTTACAAAAAAGCTCATCCATCAACGCGGCGGGACTTTAGCGTTTTCCTAGTTAGCGTCAACGCCGTTTCTTGTTGTTGTTGTTGTTGAATGTTATGACAATGATAAACAATAAATAAATAAGAAGTGAAAAATCTTGTCTGTACAGTGGATTGAACCCTGGACTTTCTGCATTGGAAGCAGAAACACTAGCCACAAGAACACAGCGTCAGTACGTAAATCTTCGGGCAGGGTTTTGAAATTTTGGTGAAAAATGATTACAAAACATAAACGCCACCAATAAACTGGAAACCCTGAAAATAACGCTTACAACACAATAGTCAATTACGGTAATGAGCTGTGAATTATTGACCATTCTTTACAAATCTCACACGTATTGAACGTTGTACCACCTTCTTTCTATATTCTGCAGCGTCTTGGAGTAGTTTGTAAGGATTGTTTAAGAACAGCCAGGATAATGAGGGTGATCGTGCAGGTTCTCTCGCTGATGCTTTTGGCCACCGCTGTACTGGTAAGTTACTAATAGTAATATCCGATAGGGGTAGCCCACGCAAACTCACTCGGGTCGTCTCAAGTAGATTTATTTTGGTATTATTGCATTTCAGTCAAATTATTGTATATTATAATTATGAACATACATATTATTGACTGCTTATTTCCAATGGATCATAATTTTCAAAATGGAGTCGGTTAACTGATAACACAAAGTAACATATTATGGCAAACCCAAAGAACACATAAAAATGTAGTAAGGGGCTTGCCCTACTCCTCACAACCATTATTTTGTCCTGACTTATATATTGTATCGTGTATATTATGTCATTACATTTTGAAATTATTAATAATAATAATAATAATAATAATAATAATAATAATAATAATAATAATAATAATAATAATAATAATAATAAATAATAATAAAAAATAAATATATAATAATAATTCTATTCAATTTCCATTCAATTTATTTGATTAAACACACACAATACATTTAAACAATATCAAACAAGCAAGTTGTGCCTTCATGAGCAGACTGCTTCGTATAATAACATTTTAATTGTGCCAGCCGCCACGGTAAATATTAATGCACTATACATCCTTACAACCTTAACAAAATAATAACCAATTAACTAAATAAATAAAATTAAAAATACAATGTATACTTAAAAATTCATGATAATAAGTTTTAAATCTAATTAATTCAATATAACATTTCAAAAAAACAACGCACAAGTAGGCCTACATACATAATCTTAATATTAAAGGTAAAAGCAATTTTAAAATGGGAAATAATTCACCTCTCCTTCACTGCATTTTCTGCAAGTTTTTTAAAATGAACATATTTCATACATGGTTTAAACTCTGGAATCTTGCATAAAATAGAATTGAACAGATATGGGCCTTTATATGATAACTGGTTACGTGTAGTATTTGTTAATCTAAAGTCAGGTACGGTTAAACGTAGCACTGATGAATTTCTAGTATTGACAGCACTATTCACAAAGTCATGGTTACTAAGATTATTAAAAACATATAAAACAGTTCTATAAAAATACAGTTGTGGCAATGGAAGAATGTCGTACTCTATATAAACAAAGTCAGTTGACTGAAGCCGTTGAAGATTAAATATGGTAGTTTTGAGCAGTGATCAGTGATGTTAGTTTATAATCAAATGTTCCCCCCCAATGAATGATACCAAATTGCAAATTCGATTGAAAAATAGCGAAATACAATTGCCTTAGAACATTTAATGGCATAATTTTTTTAAGATAGTAGATGATATAACTGATGGATCGAAGTTTTGTTGTTAACATATTTATATGCATGCTCCAACTCAATGATGAATCCATATACAATCCCAAATATTTTATATACTCGCAGCTTTCAATACACTTGCATCCACAATTAGTTGTTTCAATGCAGTTTGATTCATGGTAAACAATGTTCATATGAGGAATAGTAGTCTTCTCTTTAAAACGAAATACAATGAATTTGGTTTTTGAACTATTTAAAACAAGACCGTTATTTCTAAAATACTTAGATAAAATGTGTAGATCATGATTGACAAGCATTTGCAAAATTACATACGTGACGGCTGAAAGCACTAAAGCTGCATCATCTGCAAAAAGAGTAACTGAAGCATACAAAGGCAATATTGCGAGATCGTTTATAAAAATTAGGAAAAATATTGGGCCCAACACAGACCCTTGAGGAACCCCTCGTACTACAGTCAATTTCATGCTGTGTGTTCCATTTATGACATAATTAATTAATTAAATAATAATAATATTATAATAATAATAATAATAATAATAATAATAATAATAATAATAATAATAATAATAATAATAAAAAATATTTTACATTGTAACATGGCATGCTATCACAAGCAAGTGGAGTTGCCAATGGATCACGAATTACAGATATGGCTGAAGTCTGTGAGATATAGTTTTTAGATGAACGTTGCAGTTTTTTTAATAGGCTACTATATAAACACAGAAACACCCCAAGTTTCAAGTTTCATTTAACCCACAGCATACTAAAACATATAGACTTGCGCCCTTCCTGCGATTTGCGATTTAAAAACATATTATTAATGTACTCGGTTTTACGGTTATATTACCATGTTTATTATATTGCACCGAGAACATTATGTGTACGATATATTTGTATTTATAAGTTATGATGCATTAAAGGATTTGCCCCCCCCCCCCCCTCCCCCACAAACAATTCATAAAAAATAAAAATAAATAAATAAAATTTAATTGGATGAGCGTAGCGAGCGAAGCGAAGATTCCATTTTACTACACTGGAGAAAAAAATCCGGAATGTTTTTTTCTTTTCTCTTCTTTTTTTGTATTTTTGTGTGTCTGTTAACACGATTCCGGCTAAACCGATAATCCGATTGCGATGAAATTTAATGGAGGCCTTCGAAATCTCTGAACTTAGAACTGCCACGTTTTTGAGCGCTATCGGTAAAATTTTTCTCATAAAAAACGCAATTTTACTATTTTTTTACGATTTTTAAATATTTCTTTGACTTATAACACTTACATGCTTTATCCGATTTTATGATTTTTTCACAGAATCTTAATTTTTATGAATTAAGATATTCGTGTGAAATTTGAGCGTAATCGAATAATTATTTCTTATGAAAATTGCAATTTTACGATTTTTCTCTTTTTAAATTACGATTAATTAAAAAAATTAAGTTAATTTTTTATTTAATTTAATTTAATTTAAAAAAATCTTCGACTTAGTAATGATTTTGTCACAGAACAACAGAAAATCCGCGTAACACATGGCACAGCTCAATGCACGAATTACGCTCATCCAACAACGCGGCGGGGACTTAAGCGTTTTCCTAGTAAAAATACATAAAAAAAACTTTCTTTCAGATGAGCTCCGGTTATCAGTATTCCTACGACAGTGGAAGTCCATGGGATGGGGCGCTGGTCGATAACATACAAAACTACCTGTCAACATACAGGGATGAATTCAATGACCGTGCGATGTTCACCGAACTATCAAATAATGCGGCCAAGCTGTGTGATGACGAGTTGAAAAACGAAAAAGATGGTAGGAACTAAACACTGATTATTACAATCAATTAGTATTATTAAGATGTGGGTGAGCCCTGGTGTTTGAGTGCGAGTTGAGTATCTTCGTGTTTTATTTCACTTTTACTTATAAATATACTTAATGTGTCCAATAGTAATTTTATTTACTGACGTAAGTTGTATGGAGGATCCAAAAGTTAAAGGGGCATTCACCCGCTTAAGTCCAAAAATATATTACATTCCGGCTAGCTCGTTATAGGGAAGAGGTCACCCCCAAAGAAATTTAGAAATTTTACAATTAATTAATGCGAGAACAAGCGAGGATGAATATATTTATTGCCTCCGTCCAAAGTCTCCTGCTATGGTATATATATATATATATGTATTAGTACTTTAGAATAAATTAAAAAGTGGCTACACCCGGGATCGAACCAGGGACCTAAAAAACTTATATAACAGCGTCATAGTCGGCTATACTATAAAGCCTATAGGTTAAACAATATATATATATATATATATAAGTACTTTAGACAGAAATTAAAAAAAGTAACTACACCGGGGTTTGAACCCGGGACCTTAGCTTACCGGGCTATGCTCTTACCAACTGAGCTATGCGGCCACCAATTTAAAACTGTCTAATTTTTGGTCTGTTTTGTACATTGTTAATAACGTGTGTAGAGCAGATTGCACTGCCTATTAGACTACACATGAAATTAACTTGGAGAAATACAAACCATCTCTGTAACCCTAGAGTTGGGAAATATGATGTTTAACCTTGGCTTTATAGTAGGCGACTTTGACGCTGTTATGTTAATATTTTTTTAAATTTCTGTCTAAAGTAGGTACTTACATAAAGCGTCATAGTCGCCTACTATAAAGCCAAGGTTAAACAATATATATATATATACACACACACACACACGCAGTTTTACCTCAAAACATATATTTTCACAACACAATTCTAACATATATTTTATAAATATATATATATTTGTATTCCTCCTTATATTCGGCACCTCCACCAACAACGACATTTGGACGGTGGAAAGAAACGTATAGATTTTATGTAATATTCTTCAAAAAATGTTAGATTAGTAGCTTCGCTCCCTTTTCCCGGTACACGTTGTGATCAACCTTGATTGGTGTATGTTCCAGAAATCATGAAATCCTTTCAACATCCGCAGAATGGACTATCGGCCCTGGGCTTGGATGAGTACGTTCTCGAGGTACACATATACACACATATAAACACACACACACATATAAACTAATATATATCACATCAAAACACATATAAATAACATATATATTTGGTTTATTATTGAATTAAAACTGGAAGAATAGATATTTTGATAAGTCAAAAATATAATATTGGGACTGTTCTTTGAATGCCTAGTACACTGTAGTCTAATGTTTGTTGAATGCGCAGTACACTGTGGGCTGATGTTCTTTGAATGCCTAGTACACTGTAGTCTAATGTTTGTTGAATGCGCAGTACACTGTGGGCTGATGTTCTTTGAATGCCTAGTACACCCTAGTCTAATGTTTGTTGAATGCGCAGTACACTGTGGGCTGTATGGTGACCAACGTCTTCACGACAGAGACTACCAGTATCTCGGACTACAATTATTTATACCGCTCTCTAGTCGGTGAGCAATCACCTACAATTACAAAAAGGAGCTTTGCGCAGTGCATTGCTAACAGTAAGTACAAACGAAGGACCGACTGATTCCCTGTTATGTGACTTGGGTGTTGATCAAATTTCACTTAGCTCGGCCGTCCGACACCAGAGATGTTTTAAGTTATGGATAGTTGACATGGAATGGATAGTTGACAAGGAAACTGAAATTAAGGGCTCTAAATACAAATAAAAAAAATTGAATTCTGGATTTTAGATTTTTCTTTAAATGTACAATATTTACTACAATCCTGAATTTTTCCTGGCTTATTAACATAAACTACTGAAAATCTACGACTGTAGGGAAGTGCTTGTATGCTTTACTGACAACAAAGTTTCATTGGATGAGCGAAGCGAAGACTTCAATTTCACCGACCCCCCAAACAATTTAGCTCGGGTGTTTTTTTTTGGTCTGTTTGTTAGCAGGATTCCGGGCAAACGGCATAGCGATCTTGATTAAAATTGGAGGGGACCTTCGAAATCTCTAAACTTAGAGGTGTATTGTTTTTGGGTACAATCGAAGAAATATTTCTCATGAATATCGTACTTTTACGATTTTTTTCGATTTTTAGTGCGATATTTTAGTATCATTTGGGCCGATTCTGACCAAACGGGTGGGACTACAGCGTTCATACTATACATAGACATTAAGGTTATGGTGATGTAGTGCTTTTGAAAGAAAAAGTTGGAAAAAATAGTCAGAATCCATAGAAATAAAACTTTTAATATAAGTTTTTTACGGTTTAGTGCGATATTTTCGTGCCATTTGGGCCGATTATGACCAAACGGGTGGGGCTACAACATTCATATTATACATGGTCATTAAGGTTATGGCGATGTAGTACCTTTTGAATGAAAAAGTTGAAAAAGTTAGCCAGAATCCATAGAAATAAAGCTTTTAATATAAGTTTTTTTAAGGTAAATAAAAACATTTGACAAGTAACAATAGAAACTTGACAACAATCACCTACAATGCATAGGCAGCAAAGCAAAACACTTGCAAAAGTAAAGATATCCCACGCAAACTAAAAACTTTAAAAAAAAGCTCATCCATCAACGCGGCGGGACTTTAGCGTTTTCCTAGTGTAAACAACCAACAATTTAATTTTGGGGGTAAAAATTAGAGGTCGAAAAATGATCCAGAATGTGTATTATGTATTATTGTATAACATATGTATTATTGTGTATTATGTATTGTATATGGCAAGCATTTTAAGCAAATTCTCGTTCGCTCGACCGACTTACACCACACGTATGAAATTGAAATTGAAAACGTATGAAATTGTCACAAAAGTGGAACTATAGGGTTCAGTAACACTTTTCCAAAAACTATTTTTAAATAATTTACAAAAATTAAATTGAGTTTCAGGATTTTCAGGATCCATATTTGGGAATAAATTCTTGCTGATTAAAATATATTGATCATATTTTACTGTAAGGCTGTCCATGTATGCTTTATTAACAACTATGTTAAGTGTCATTTGCATCGGATGCATCCTGGCCGAGCGAACAGCTATGTGCCAACTCCCAAATGTGGATTTGCCGATCAATATTGTTAGGTTAACACCCTCTTTGGCTGGTAAGTTACAGCTCCCGCTCAAAAGAAGAAGAGAAACTATGCTGCCGTGGGGTCTAAGCTGATGGATGGGACGGTTTGCGGACACAGCCTCACAAACACGACGCTCAACGCCACGACAACCAAACCGTAATCACAACTATGACAAACTTATCTCCTTGAAAAAGTGATTTTTGAAGTTTATTTTGAAAATTTAAATTTTTATGGCTAATAATATTTCCGTAAAATTTTGAATTTGATGAACGAAAAAACAAGTTTACGAGTCTACAAATTCCTAGTGTATGCTGTGATAGACATATTAAAACTGGTTGATACTATCATTATTTATTTTATTGGAACTTAAATAATGAATCAATTTTAGGCAAATAAAAAGTTAATGTTAACGAAGTATAAATTCTTTTCTATTATGTTTTCTATTCCAAAAAAAATATCATACCATTGATAACTATGATGAAAACATTACTATTATAAGCAACGGCATTGTGTACGACTGGGCGAAGATCTAAACCTCAATCAAATAGGATGGGAATTGCTACGATTCGAGCCGAAAACTTGCTTTCGTACATTTCGAACTACACCTACATTTTCAAGATTATTTTTTGTGCATAGGCCTACACAGAAATGTGATACTAAACCTCGTACATGCTTCATTTTAAAATTTTGGTCCCGTTTGGTCAATCACATGTTTTAAATATAGAAGAAAAATTGCAATTTTGTATAGACTTTGAGGGATTGCACGAAAAAATATGTGACTTACTATAAACGAGAAATAAGTAAGAAGTTATCAGTCGGAGGGTGAAAACAGATCAAGAAAATGTGGATTTCCCTTTGTGCAATCAGTAAAGTACGAACGTAGTGCATTCTAAACGCTGAGCGTCTGTACCCAAGCAAAGAGTTTCAGATATCAGTAAACATGTGTTGCTTATATAATTTAAAATATACAAGAAAGTAAACATAACAATGTTCACAAATGAAAAATAGAATATTAGTATTTCCAACACAACTAACAATACAATTCAAACTTTGGTGCAGGCAGACATTGAGTATTATGAACAAAACATTGCGTTAAAAAGCATATTTTTATTGATGTCCTTACGTATGCAATACCATACAAAAATGCAAAAACTTGCAAAAAAGGGGCCAAGCGAAAACGAGGAAGATGCAAGTGGCTCAACTGCATAAAGTGGTGAGATCTAGAAGTGTGGCCAAGCCCATTATTTTGTTTAAAATAATAAATATATGTTTTAATTATATAATAAATTAATAATATACCAATATCCATATTATTATCTAACTATAATTATAAAATAAATATATTAACAAAAATAACATAAAACATAAATAAATTTATTTAAACATTTACATGTGGAAATATCAAAATTAACAGACGCAATTCAAAATTAAAAGCTTGGTCGATGTATTTTTAACTTGGTTGTCGTTACTGAATAACCAAAACATAACCAATCCAAATCCATCGACCAAGCTTTTAATTTTGAATTGCGTCTGTTAATTTTGATATTTCCACATGTAAATGTTTCAATAAATTTATTTATGTTTCATGTTATTTTTGTTAATATATTTATATCATAATTAAAGTTAGATAATAATATGGATATTGATATATTATTAATTTATTTTATAATTAATAAATATATTTATTATTTTAAACAAAATAATGGGCTTGGCCACACTTCTAGATCTCACCACTTTATGCAGTTGAGCCACTTGTATCTTCCTCGTTTTCGGCTTGGCCCATTTTTTGCAAGTTTTTGCATTTTTCAATGATATTATCAATAATTTTTTTAGAATGTAGACGGTATGTATGTTAGCATTCAAGTCGAGGAAATAACTTTATTACAATGATTCAAAATAAAATCTCACTCATTGATAGTAAGAAGGTTTGAGCATCGCAGTTTTTATTAATAACACAAAGATACCTATTTATTGTTTCGACCCCCACTCGTATGCAACTCAAATGTCAATTAAAAAAAAGATCAAATTATTTAAGCTTTGTTATTTTGTCTTTTCAAACTTTATCCATTGGGTGCCCACGCCAATCCGTTTCTCAACAAAACACGAATTAAATAATTTGTTTTATTTCCATTATCTCAGCTTCCGGTCATCTAATCCAATAACCGTTTGTAAAGCAAATGGCCACTGAGACGACTGACATCGGTGCAAATTTTGGTTTCTCTAACATTATCCATTGAGGGCCCACAAACCGACACGTCATTCTGTAACTCTATGCCAATCCGTTTCTTACGAAAAACACGAAATAAATTATTTGTTATTTTTGCATTATCTAAGCTTCCAGTTCTCTAATCCAATTACCGTTTGTAAAGCACATGGCCACTGAGTTGACTTACATCGGTGCAAACTTTACATATCTTAACATTATTTCCGATCACCAAACAACAAATTCATATTTTCTTCTAAAAAGGCACTCATAAAAATCAAAGATCATTAATAAAAAAACTCAAATTATTAAAAAAATATTACAAAAATATTTTCAACAAATAATGACTATCTTGGAGACCCCTGTTAAAGTCACTCGTAAACTCTCCTATTCAAATCGATATGCCATTGTTATATGGAGCGTAAGTGATTTCTTAAGTGCCTGCTTCATAGAGTTTCAGCAATTAAACTTGCACGCGCATGTACTGTTTGCAATTCTCGTTAAAAGTTAAGTGCAGTAACCACGTACAAACAACGTACGAATCTGACGCCATTGTTATGGATTTCAATGAGAAATGCACGGCATGGAAAACAACTAGAAAGTTATGAATTATACGGGGAAAAAACTTGAAAACGTTAAAAAAGTAAAAACAGATCCCTTTAGGCTACTGACTAAAAGGTTTTGGTTTTGTTTAGAATTGAGTGACCCAGTTTTTATGACAAATCCTAGAGATCCCGAACATTTTAAATGCATATCAAATCCAAGAACAATCACTTTAGTATTATATGGAAACCAAACTAGAAATTAAAAGCACATCTGAGCCGGGTATAGAACCTGGGTCTCCCAAATCTTCTTAAGGGACCGATTGTCATGCATGTTTGTTTTGCCTGGTTCCTTTGCTTTTTAAACACGTTAGTTATTAAGATCCATAACTACCGACAGTGTTGGCTCGAGCGTTAAGCGCGCGACTCTGATTCGGGAGGTCTCTGGTTCAAATCCCGTCGAGACCGACAATGCTGACTGAAGGTTGTTTCCGAGGTTTTCCTCAGTCGTTAATGCGAATGTAAGGGATTAAGTCCTCTTAAAGTCCTCGGACATCCCTTCACAATTGTCCTATCCGCAACATACCTAGTTTGACACGAGAGGGGCATGAATTGCACCCTGGGAAGGCTTACCACAAACAACTGAAGGAATTACAATACAACAATAATACAATAATGGAGTTGAAATGTTTCTCTCTTTTATATGATAACTGACATTTCGTTTTTAGGTAAGCGAAGCGAAGACTTCAATTTCATTGACCCCCCAAAAAATTAGATGGGGTGTTTTTTGTTTGTTTTTTATATCCACTAAATGTATGACACTCGATCTTACTGGTGGGACTTACCAAGTATGAACACTTTGGCAACTTAAGTCAACTTAAGTACGGAGTACTGCTCGCTACATACCTGAGGACAAGGAGAAAGAACACATAAGAATATGACATGTTTTGCTATTTATAAAGTTTTAACAAAATGGAGAGGTTGAAGATGATCACTTTTTGAATGTGCGAAGTGAAGACTTCAATTTCACTAACTTTTTTTTCCTTCACTTACGTTACCCCAAGAAAAAAAGCTCGGGTATTTTGTTAATAGTTCTTTAGATAGTTTTTTGTCTGTTTGTTCGCGCTCTAATGGGCAAACGGCATATGCTATCTTGATGAAAATTGAAGGGGACCTTCGAAATCTCTGAACTATAATATATATTTCTCATGAATATCGTACTTTAACGATTTTTTCCCGATTTTTAATGCGATATTTTCGTGATATTTGAGCCGATTCTGACCAAATGCTTTGAAAGAATTTTTTTTTTGACAGAATCCAAATTAAGGTTTTAATATGAGTTTTTTGAGGTGTATAATAATTAAGAAGTAACTATAGAAACTTGACAACAATCACCTACAATGGGTACAAAAAGCAAGTCTTCGGGCCTCCAGATATTTTGCATTCTATTAATTTGTATTACTATAGCAGGTATTAGAGGGTGACAGGTACTACGTACTATGGGGCAGATGCTCTTTCTGTCATTCTCGCATTTATTTTTAATCTCACATGTCAAATGTTATACAAATAAATGCAAATATTAATAAACAAATAAACAAATACTTCATGAAAATTAACCTAATTTAACAAAAATGGTTTTGCAATGGGACTTGAAAAAGTTAAGAGATCCCACGCATACTAAAAACAAAAAAAACTCATCCATCAACGCGACTAAAAAAAGCGTTCGCGAAGCGGCCTAGTCTGACACATTTGCATTGGAGAATTAAAGCCGCATGTAACAAGACACTGGTGTGTAGCGTACAGTGGATTTCGACTTCCGACTCTACAGGTCATATAGCTTATTACGCATTGCAAGTTCACAGACTTATTAATATGGACACATTAAAAAGGCTTAGTAAAACGAAGTTTGGCGTGAGAAAAGTAAAAACAGATGATCAACATCGTACGATAAATGCAAGTTCAATATATTATTACATTTTAAAATCGATTAATTATTGAAATTATTGAAAAGAATTAATTCTAAATTTTAAAAGTACCTATCTTTACATCTAAATCAAAGCACCAAGTATAATAGTCAAGCGGATAAAAGGACAATACAAGAACAATTAGGGGTTTTGTGGTAGAGGTCTGAATTTTGGACTGTATACTCAGAACAATATTCCAAGAAAATTGCCTCGGGGTACCATGACAAAATTCGTCCGCTTAAGGGGGTGGAAGGGGTTGAAAAAATGCCATTTTTAAAAAATTCGAAAATTCAAATATCAAACTAAATTTTATCCTAAGATTACAAAATTAATAAATATTGTAGATAAAAGTCCATAATTTATTTAAAAAAATACATATTACCATATATGTATATCTAACCATAATTTACACCCTTTGACTTTTATTAACAAATTTTCTCACTGTGCTGGGAGGATTGGCCTACCAGAAGTGGGTTTTGTGATAGGGCCGTGATTTTTCCCTAAAATACTCAGAAAAATGTTCTCTAAAAAATGGCTCGAGGTGCCCTCAAAAAAGTTGCTTGTTTATAGGAGAAAAAGGGGGTGTACTAAAAGGGGTTGATAACACTAAAATAAATAAATCTGTATTCAAATATAATATTAAGGACGCCAAATTAACATTTACTGTAGATTAAGATCTAAAGTTTAATTTAAAAAATTTAAAATTTCACCATATATGTAAATCTGATCAGATTATGCGCCCTGACCACTTTTCATAAATTTACTCAATATTAACGAAAGTGTATCGTGTGACCACTTGTTTTGTCCCAAATTATTCCAATATTACGAATTTGGACGAAAAGAACATTTTGCAATGCCTTGGGTACATTTTTACGCAATGGACTTTGACCCCCCTTTTTTTTTTTTACAAATTTACTCAAAAATAACGAAAGTTTATCGTGTGACCACTCGATTAATCTCAAATTATGTCAATAATACGAATTAAGACGATTTTTTCTGTAACACCTTGGGCATATTTTCACGCAATGGACTCTGATCCATTTTCTTACAATAAGCGTCAAATAGCCTATTTAGAGTAACCTAACAATTTGGTGGTTTTGTAGTTGAGTGTCAACACACCTATTAGATCAAAATAGTACATTCATGATGTGTGAATCATGTACTGTGAATACTGGCCGCTTTGCTAACGCTATAATAGTATAGCCACGTTGATGGATGAGTCTTTTTTGGTCAATCGATCCTCCATTTTATAAAGTCTTCATACTGTTTTCTTGTTATAGGCCTAAGTATGTTTTAAATAAAAGATCAGTGAACAGGTAATTAGTTATATCAACTTGTCAAAATATCTTCTTTAAAAGCACAGTTATTGGTGTTATACAAATAGGTACAGTATATTTATTTTATTAGTGCACGGGAAGTCAAAGATTTGTTCCATAACACTTTCCGAATTTAATTTTCATTTAGATTTTTATTGAGTTATTTACACAAGGACTATTCACAATAGCCCGGGAACAAGGCCCTGCAATGGTAACAGGAATATTGGTTATGATTTAACATTGCCTGTTAACTGTAACGATAACGGGAAGCTATTGCCAGGCTATTATAGAGCAGCCCTAAATTTGACAAATTATT
This sequence comes from Sweltsa coloradensis, assembly GCA_024449915.1. NCBI lineage: Eukaryota > Metazoa > Arthropoda > Insecta > Plecoptera > Chloroperlidae > Sweltsa > Sweltsa coloradensis. The sequence goes on along the minus strand of JAMZAV010001127.1, from coordinate 65,547 downwards.
TACGAGTATGTTGCCTTGTGCGCGTTGTACGATTTAATAAAATAAAACTTAAATGTTGTAAACATTTGTATTTGAAAATGTGATTGTAGCCCAAAAAAAATGTGCCCAAGGTGTTAAAAGAAATCGTCCTAATTCGTATTATTGGCATAATTTGGGACAAAACGAGTGGTCACACAAAACACTTTCGTTAATCTTGAGAAAATGTGTGAAAATGGGTCGAAGTCCACTGTGTGAAAATGTACCCAAGGCATTGCAAAATGTTCTTTTCGTTCTTATTCGTAATATTGGAATAATTTGGGACAAAACAAGTGGTCACACGATACACTTTCGTTAATATTGAGTAAATTTATGAAAAGTGGTCAGGGCGCATAATCTGATCAGATTTATATATATGGTGAAATTTTAATTTTTTTAAATTAAACTTTAGTTCTTAATCTACAATAAATGTTAATTTGGCGTCCTTAATATTATATTTGAATACTGATTTATTTATTTTAGTGTTATCAACCCCTTTTAGTACACCCCCTTTTTCTCCTATAAACAAGCAACTTTTTTGAGGGCACCTCGAGCCATTTTTTAGAGAACATTTTTCTGAGTATTTTAGGGGAAAAATTTACGGCCCTATCACAAAACCCACGTCTGGTAGGCCAATCCTCTCAGCACAGTGAGAAAATTTGTGAATAAAAGTCAAAGGGTGTAAAATATGGTTAGATATACATATATGGTAATATGTATTTTTTTAAATAAATTTTGGACTTTTATCTACGATATGTATTAATTTTTGTAATCTTGGGATAAAATTTAGTTTGATATTTGAATTTTCGAATTTTAAAAAAATGGAATTTTTTCAACCCCTTCCACCCCCTTAACCGGACAAATTTTGTCATGGCACCTCGAGGCAATTTTCTTAGAATATTGTTCTGAGTATACAGTCCAAAATTCAGACCTCTACCACAAAACCCCTAATTGTTTGCCTTATCCGCCTAGCTATAATGTTTCGATATATAATTATTAAATATAACTACAAGATTATGTTATTGTAAATAAATAAATAAATAAATAAATAAATAAATAAATAAATAAATAAATAAATAAATAAATAAATAAATAAATAAATAAATAAATAAATAAATAAATAAATAAATAAATAAATAAATAAAAACATACAAAAAATTTAAATTGTATTTGTTAGCCTATACTGGCTTCCTCTTGCACTACGATTGAATCTAATGGTCGCCCCTGAAGGTCGCATATTACAATAATACAACCTAAATGTAAACACGTGATATACCCGTGCGATCAGTTTCATGAACGATACGTGGACTAACTAGGAATATTAACACCAACCAAGGAACGTTACTTGTGTTTGTAATCCAGGACCATAGATACTACTATACCCAGGACTATGAGGGCTGTGGCGGTGGTTTTGGCGCTGTTGGCACTGGCCGGTGCTGAATGGGTAAGACATTACTTACTATCTTAAACTAGGAAACGCTCAGCTGGACGCGTTGATAAGCGAGCACGTGCTATAGCTAGACCCACATTGCACATTTTTTTAAATTTTAAAATTTGCGACGTTCGCTGTCCACAGGGCCATGTTTCCAATATTATTTATTATTGCCAAGGTATTTGGGTAAACCCGTGTGTAAGTAAACCTTTACTTTGTGGATGAAATCCACCGCCATCTAGAGGACCTTGACTCCTTGGGAAAACTATTTAAACTCTTTGTTGACAAATAATAGACTGCTTCCTCGCCCTCGAAAGTATTTTGATTTCTTCTAGGTGGCAGTGCATTAGAAACTTCGCGCGTCTTTTCGTTGCCATGGCAACGTTCCTTTTGTTATAATGTAATTTCCATCTACACTACTTATCGGATCAAAATAAAATTAACATATTCGTGACCGGACGGACATTCTAAATGATTTGGCAATCTCAGATTTTGTCGCCGTTTAGTTTGAAAAAAAAACTTTCGATTAACTTTAATGTAACTTTTTAACTTTTTGAACGATTTTGCCACAAAAACTAATGGCATTCAATCGAGAACGAAGCTTGCGGATGGTCAAAATTTCAACTCGATCCGAGCCTCCGTTCGAACGTTATGGCGAGACATACAAACAAACAAAAAAACAAAAAAAAAAACAAAAAAACAAAAAAACAAAACCAGTGACTAATTTTTCCGGCAGAGTCAAATGGAAACGCTCGCTTCGCTCGCTTAAAAATATCGACTACTTGAAATCTTCATATCTTCACCTGTGATATGTCTGGTGAATTAACTTTCACGTTGGTTTTGCTAATAAACTAGGAAAACGCTTAAGTCCCGCCGCGTTGTTGGATGAGCGAATATGGTGCATTGAGCTGCCATGTGTTACGCGGATTTTCTGTTGTTCTGTGAAAAAATCATTACTTAGTCGAAGATTTTTTTAAATTAATGTAAATTAAATTAAAAATTAACTTAATTTTTTAATTAAATAAAAAAAAATAAAAAATAAACTTAATTTTTTTAATCGTAATTTTTAAAAAGAAAAAGTACGTAAAATTGCAATTTTCGTAAGAAATAATTATTCGATTGCGCTAAAATTTAACACGAATATGTTAATTCATGAAATTAAGGTTCTGTAAAAAAAATCATTACAATAGGATAAAGCATGTAGGTGTTATAAGTCAAAGAATTGTTTTAAAAAAGAAAAAAAAACGTAAAATTACGATTTTAATGAGAAATAATTTTTTGATTACGCTCAAATTTCACACGAATATCTTATTTCATAAAATTAAGGTTCTGTGAAAAAATCATTAGAATCGGATAAAGCATGTAGGTGTTATAAATCGAAGAAATGTTTTAAAAATCGAAAAAAATCGTAAAATTGCGTTTTTTATGAGAAAAAATTTCCCGATTGCGCTCAAAAACGTGGCAGTTCTAAGTTCAGAGATTTCGAAGGCCTCCATAAAATTTCATCGCAATCGGAGTATTGGTTTAGCCGGAATCGTGTTAACAAACACACAATAATACAAACAGAAAAAAAAAGAAAAAAAAAAAAAAACATTCCGGATTTTTTTCTCCAGTGTAGTGAAATGGAATCTTCGCTTCGCTCGCTACGCTCGCTACGCTCATCCAAAAATATCGATACATAGGAAAACAAAAACATACAAGGCTGCCTCAAAAGTAGAAACCCAACGGGAATACATACGTTGATAATGGTAATGATAATTTATTGGGGTTTTTGTTACATGTAGTACACATAGTGTTTAACAATAATTAATATATTGTGTTACCCATGTTTTTGGCCAGAAGTAGTTAGGCCCTAGTCTAAACCTTATAATTAACTTAATATAATATGTACATGAAAATATATATTTAAGTGTCTAGTATATACTTAATTCTAAATACTATAGATTTATACATGCCAACGTATGTGTTCTACGTCGAGCCTACGAAGTTATGTCGATCGGGCCAGATAAGGTTTCTACATAGTAATCCGACGGTCGGTCTCCAACCAAAATCCAACCTTGTTTTTAAGTCGGTGGCAAACGTATCTCCTGAAAACTTACTATGATCTAACGTTGGAAAATAACTAAAAACCAACCGATCATAATCTAGCGGCACCATAGATATTAAACACCTATAGTAGGCTAGATTAGCAGTCATTGGTCCACATCCGTGACAATTAGAAGCCATCTTAAAATTCTGTTTGAATGTTAAATAAATGGGAGCGATTTGTAGCTCAAATATTTTTAAAGATGGCCGTCAGTTTGACAGGTGAGCATATTAGCCATTAACACCAAATGATTACTAAATTCCTTCATGCAAAAACTTCTTATTGTTTCTGTTTGTACATTCCATGCTGCACAAGCTTAAACCATATCAAACAATCCAGTAAAATACTTTTTTTGCATTAAAAAAGCATAAATTAAAACTGCCAAATTGCCATCTTGAATTGGATTTTTGACGCTTCAATTTGCTACGCTCGCGCCTGTGCGGAGGTATTGGAGACTGCTAATCTAGCCTACAATGGTGTTAAGATATCTATGAGCGGCACACACACAATTACCAACCTTTATCAGTCGTAATTGGCCATTATATAATGCTTAAACCAACGATAATCCTAAGTAAAAAAATGTCTTAAAACCAACCAGTAAAATTTAGATGGGTCAACCCAAAACCCAACGTTTGGACAACGTTGGATTTGAGTTGGAAAACGAATGACCAAGTCCGACCCCACCGACCAATGTTATACGTAGGATCGACCGTTGTATTCCCGTGGGGAGTATTAGTGGGTGTCTCCATCTAGACCAGTGTTTTTAAAACTTGTCTCTTCAGCGGCCTACATTGCAACGTTATAGGCAACAAAACTAAAATCAATTATTAAAGAGATTAAAAGGTTGGTAGAAGATCAAAATATAACGTTTACATTTGCTTGTTCACGTGACTGGTGATTGTGCATTGTGCAATCATATTGTGCACATTTTAGCTGCATTATGGATATATGGGATGTATTGTTTTGACAATAGTCTATTCAAACCATAGTCAAATTATCCCCTTAATGATTTCATTACATGAGACACCCAATGCCGCTAATGCAATATCTTACATGTATGTTTTTCTTCGTCTTAAATATATGATTTTTAACAAAATAGGGAAATGTTTTCGAAGAGGAACTTTTAAAAGAACTTAATTAATATTTTAGACAAACTTGAACTTAAAAAAAATAGATTTTAAAAGAACTTGATCTTTCTAAAAGTTCATTAATTGAGCTGTGAATTGAACTTTTAGAAAGTTCATTTAAAAAACGAACTGCTTTCAACACTGCTCACCTGTCAACCTGACAGCCATCTTGAAAAATATTTGTGCTACAAATCGCTCCCATCTACTTAAATATGCAAACTGCCCTATTCAAGATGGCTTCAAATTGTCACGGAAGTGGACCAATGACTGGGGATCTACCCTACTATAGAATGTTAAATATCATTTTCTCATACAGAAGAAAAAGATGTGTGTTCTTCCTCTAGGACGAGGATAAGTCCCACGCCTACAAGAAGCAGGTGCCAGAATACCTTCAGCTCAGATTGGATCAGCTGCTGACGAGAATGCGAGCAGACACAGTGTTGCAACACTTCGCCAAGGCAACAGCGCTCGGCTGCGCTAGAGACATGATAAAGCTTCAGAGTGAGTGCTCGATTACAACCTAGACTTGTGTTACGTTTAAGTTTGTCTAGGGGTATATACGCTGAATAAGTTGATCAACGGTGGCATTTAATTAATTTAAAACAATTAAAAAAAAATTGTTGGTGCAGTGTATAAAAAAGTATTGACAACAGACATGTGTTCGAAATATTTAATTTGTTCTATTTTTTGTGTTTTGCTCATGCATGCGATTGTGTGACTGAGTATTGTGTGTTTGTGTGCATGATTATGTGTTTGCATATATGTGTGCTCTTAAATGTATGATTATGTGTATGTGTTTTTGTGTTAATGTGTGTTTGTGTGCATAAGTTATGTGTGATTTTATGTTTGCATGTGTGTGCTGAAGTTATGTATGTGCCCTTGAATGTTTAATTGTGCATGCATATGTTTGCTTGTATGTGTATATTTGAATGTGTTGGTTTGTGTGTGGATTTGTGTATATTTGTGCACTCAAATGTGTGCAAGTGGGGTGTGTTTTTGTGTTTTTTTTTTTTTTTTACTTTTCATACAGATATTTGGTATAAGTTGGCTTAAAGGCGTGCTACATAGGGCTAAGTGAAGCAACCTCTACACTTACATTATCGGTATGAATTTATTATACATCAAAATTGCATCATTAATATATTCTAATACAATTATTGACTAAATATTGATACAAACTCTAGTTTTTATAAAACGTTTGAGAGATTGATTGATTGATTAAGGACTGTATTATAGGCGGGATTAAAGCCATTGATAGAGATTTTTTTCATTAAGGTCTTTGAGAGAGAGAGAGAGAGAGAGAGAGAGAGAGAGAGAGAGAGAGAGAGAGAGAGAGAGAGAGAGAGAGAGAGAGAGAGAGAGAAACAAAACTCCCGCCCCTACTAATTCACATTGTATACATCCCAACAGATACCTCGAGCGGGCCATGGACCCTGGGCTACTGGGTCGGCAAACTAAACATTCCTGACGAGGTAATATACGAACTACAACACTTGTAACACTTGTATCAAATATCAACAATCACGCATCTCACAAATCATTAATCAGATGGCTAAGCCCGACTAAAAATTAAATAATGTTATATTGTTTTATTATGTTTTAAATAAATAAATTTAAATAATAATGATGATCATCAATTCGTCATTATATAAATCATTTTACAATACCATATTTTTAACTCTTGTTTTTATGCCTAGTTATACTTGCTCCAACGAAAGAATGCAGATGCTTAGTAGTGGCTAGAAACCCAAAGGTAGTGGTGGGGGTAGAATGAATGCGCGGTAAAAGCAATGTCGCCTTTGTGTATGAAAGAGAAATATCTTTTACCAACGCAAGCAAAAATTATCTGTGCTAGATCACAGAGTTCCTCCGTGTGCAAGATCCACGCTGAGCTAGTGTGAAAAGAATTGACAAAGAAACAATTTCAAGCCACCTGCATTTTTTCGTCGGGACCACTATATTATTGTATTAACCTTTTGTGTTCTGAAATTTGTTTGTTGTATTGTTTTTATTATGTTTTATGTGTTCATGTTTTATAATTTGTATTGTTCAACCTCGATGTAAGAAGGCAGCAATGCTGTATTAAAACTCGCACTCCACCGGCTGATCTGTTGCACTTGTTTTGAACAGTACGTGGCGGGATGTACGATGGAGAAGATGTTTCTAGACAAGTCAAGTGAGAAGATGTTTGCGAACTTGGAGGAGAAAGGGGAGAAAATAAAATATAAATACGGGAAGTGCGTAAGCAGCAGTAAGTATACGGGTTTATTACTATTTGTTCACACGCCCTCGCTCTAATTCACACACATATTGTGTGCATCACAAGCTACAAGGTCTTTATTATTTATTTATTAATTTATTTATTTAAAATAGTGTCAAAAACAATGTCAAATAGAAATTTAGAAAAATCTAAAAAAAATAAATTCACACAACCTATACGTAATGTACAGCATGTTTCATAAAATCAAGTTCCAATTAAAATTGAAAATGCCAATACTGTTACTTTTCCTTTGGTTAAAGATGAACTTTTATAAATATGTACTTTAAAAATGAAAGTAGAAAAATAAAATAAAATTGCACCCTAATAAATCATTGATAGTTTTGCATTCCTGAAGATAACTCTAATAAATGATAATATATTGTGCAAAACTGTTAAACTTGGGGTATAAGGGAATGCAACCGCAAGTGTATATTTTAACCAAGTATTAACATATCGATAATAATATGATTTTAATATAGAATTTGTAAATAATTTTTGAATGTTTATTCGTAATAAAAGGTTCAGCAAAAAAAAACACTTGTAGAAGTCGTTGTTCATCCACATAATAATAGTTATTGAAATATCAAATGACTGTTATATATTTCAAAGGCGACCTTCATATTGTTACTCGCCTTGTTGCAGAATACAACGCACTCTTCGGCGGTACTGTACACCTGGGCAAGAGTATTATCCGTGGCGAGTGCGACTTCATGGCTGGATAAACCTAAACTCTATCCATACCTGGGTCCAGATGACGAGAAATATTCTGCAATGACGGGGGATTTCGATTATAAATTGTGTGAAATTAAATAGATTTATTAAAAGTTCAGCAAGGATATCATGCAAAAGTATATTATTCGATAATTTCACTTTATATTTCTTGCAATATTCATTATAATTTGTAAGTGCAGAGCAGGCCTCCTGTAATCCACATTTTTATTTGTTAACAATTTTTTGTTACACTGTGTACCTTGTTTATGTTTTATCTACCAATTACATTAATTTAAAACAATTAATATTATAACTATGGAGATTTGACATTAAATACATAAATAAATACATAATTAAATAATGGGTACAATTTAAAAATGTGTCTAGTTTGTTCTGTGGGTTTAAACTTGAACACCAATTTGTCAATCGACAGTGCCAACTTTGAAAATACAAAAACTCGTGCGCATCGCGATAGTTTAAATATTTTGCGCCTCACTGAAGCAAATGTTAGCCCTGGGGTGGGGTTCTATTTACTAAGTTGTCACTTGAAGTAAGTTGTCTATCGAAAAGTTGTCGTTTTAGTTAATAAACAGGCGCCAATGATTCAATTTCTGTTTGACCGAGGATTTTAACAGAAATAAAATCTTTTAAAGTGGTACGATCTTCTTCTCCACAAAGTCTTTCAAGCCTGCCAGGCAACGAGGACGTAATAAATGATATACTTACCTCTGCCCTGACAATCAGGTCCCGTCACTGACCGAGTAGAATATAAATACACATTTCTTCCTTTCAAATTATAGGTAACAAACTACAAACATCCATATTCAGGCTTTGATTTTGAAGATAGCGATCTCGATTCAAGCACCGACAATCTGAAGGTAATGATGTATTCCAATCATTCTCCCATTGAAAGAAAAATACTTGCTTGATAATCCTCGAGTTTACTTCCGAACAAAATGTCAAGTTATCCGACATTCAAACACACACCATATAATGTGACTTTAAAAAAATTGTGAGGAAGCATGCAACTGTGTATAATTCAAACGTAAATTAAAAACTTATGATCGAGGCCACTACTTACTCACTTACTTAGTGGCCTCGAACATAAGTTTTTAAATAACGTTTTAATATTGTTCCGGGCCAATAAGCTCTTTTTATAGAATGTGCATAATTAACTGTTTTATTATTAGGATTTTCAACATCATTCGTCTAACAACAGTAAGCTATGTGTATAATGTATATATATATATATATGTTTTGTCTTAAGCTTTCGTGATCCATGGTTAATGTTTTAAGTATCTTTACGGTAAATATCACGCACAGTATTATAGAAAATAACTTTTAATCCCAACGTTTCAGAAAAACTATGTTTCCATTTTCAAGGGTAGGGTAAACAAAAATTCAATAAAAAAACTACAGCATTATAAAAATAAACAAATAGAAACCAAAAAAAAACACTACCTTACAAACATAGAAAAATACACATGCAAGGTAGTGTTTTTTTTGTTTCTATTTGTTTATTTTTATAATGCTGTTGTTTTTTATTGAAATTTTTGTTTTACCCTTCCCTTGAAAATGGAAACATAGTTTTTCTGAAACGTTGGGATTAAAAGTTATTTTCTATAATACTGTGCGTAATATTTACCGTAAAGATAGTTGAAACATTATACCATGGATCACAAAAGCTTAAGACAAAACAAATATATATGTATATATATATAATATGCAGCTACTCCATGCATATGTCGAACTGTTCTAATCCTACAGTGAACGAAGTATACTCAACCAGTCCGTACCTAGACTACTGTAGCAACCTTACAGTGAACAGAGTATACCCAGCCATTCAGTGCCTAGACTACTGTAGCAACCTTACAGTGAACAGAGTATACACAGCCAGTCCGTGCCTAGACTATTTTAAAGTATTTCTTGTGCAGCAATCGGAAGTAGGCGAGCATGCAACCCAATGTTTCCGCTTCCTGTTTGCCCGTGGAGACCTAATCATCGCCACGGGGCTGGAACTCAGGACTAGACGTGCCTGCAATACCTCAATACAGCCTGATAACAAACCTAGGCTACTGGGACAGACCCACAGTGATCACCAAGGGCATTGAGCGTAGCGGGGTTAGAGGGCCCAACCATCGGGATTTAGGGACTAACGTCCTGCAATCCCTCATACAGTGTAAAAAAACCTGGGGGGCTACGGGGACGGGGGCCCCAAAAAGCTGAAAAACCCCCATCGGGGCATTGAGTCTGATAGACTGGGTTAGAGCACCAACACATACGGGACTCAGGACTAGACGTGCCTGAAATCCCCTCAATCGCCTGAATAACAAACCTAGGCTACTGGGACAGACCCACAGCTGAATACACCATCAGGCATTGAGTCTGATAGACTGGGCTAAGCAAAAACCCATAGGGACTCAGGATAACGTCCTGCAGTCCCCTCAATACAGCCTGATAAAAAACCTGGGCTACTGGGACAGACCCCACTGAATACACCATCAATTGATCTGATGACTGGGTTAGGCCCCCAACATCGGGGACTCAGGACTAACGGCCTGCAATCCCCTAAAATACAGCCTGATAACAAACCTAGGCTACTGGGACAGACCCACAGCTGAATACACCATCAGGCATTGAGTCTGATAGACTGTGTTAGAGGACCAACACTTACGGGACAGACATTGAGTCTGATAGACTGAGTTGGAGTTCCAACACTTACGGGACAGACATTGAGTCTGATAGACTGAGTTAGAGGCTCCACACATACGTGATTTTAATCTTCGCGACTTCACTTCATAATACATGTTCACAAACAATGTTAGATCAACAATTTATAAATTTAATGGATGTGTCTATCTCACTTGTTGTTATGTAAAGGATGCAATGCTTAATTTTAATCCTGTGGTGCTGCGACCTATTGATTGGATTCAGGACCACCGTGTTAAAGAGGATCCTGGTATTTTAAGAAACTTAAGTTTCGTAACATAAACAATAGCGGATATGAATTACTTTCGCTTTTTAGAAAAGTTAGCAAAGTTTCTTTAATGGCTCATGAAAGTTATGTTTCCAAACTTGACTATAATATCCTTAATAAATCATAAATCACATTGTTATGAAGTGTTTTAAACCTCTTGAAAGTAGTCTTTAACGTAGGGATAAAGGGAGTGTTTAAAACTTGCACATAAAGATGGTACAAACCTTATTCTTATCTACATAACAATCAAGGACGTCTTACGACTGAGCTATTCTAGAAAGTTTGTGACTTGTTACTATCGTGAGTTCTACGTAGCGTCGTGTTTGACAGAGGACGGTTAGCGAACCTGCCAAACTTTACTCCTGAACACGTGAACATGGCTCTAAGTTCTTCAGAGATGTGAGCACAATGGCTGGGGGATGTTCTAGCTTGGGGACTCGAAGAGATGATTGTCTCCGGAGGGGGGGGGGGGGGGGGGGGAGTCGAGTTCCCCGCCAGACGCCAACTTCCTTCAAATTACAATGCATATTTCAAAATATTCAAGTGAGTGTATAAATGAAAATCGATTTCCTTCCTAGATTTCGATGATAATTTAATAGAACGGTGGAAGAATTCGATGTATGAATTATCATATTTGCTGTCATCTACATATTATGCACGACATCTACAAAGTACTTGTTATTCACGGTGAATATGATAATAATATCTAATTTTTGCGGGAAGCCTGCTCATCAGGGTGTAATTCATGCCCCTCTTCAGGTGTCTAACTAGGTATGTTGAGGATAGGACAATTGTGAAGGGATGCCCGAGGGATGTTTTAGAGGACTCAATCCCTTGCATTCGCATTAACGACCGAGGAAAACCTTGGAAAAACCTTCAGCCAGGATTGCCGGTCTCGACGGGATTTGAACCCAGGACCTCCCGAATCAGAGTCGCGCGCTTAACGGTCGAGTCGGTCTCTAGTTGGTCATTGTTCGCTCGCCGATGTGGTCAGGGTTGGCTTGGCCCACTAAAATCAGTTATGTGACTGAGTGAGTAGACTTACGAATTTATGAATATATTTAATTTATTGCAATCATTGATATTAAACACCTATAGTAGGCTAGATTAGCAGTCTCCAATACCTCCGCACAGGCGCGAGCGTACCAAATTGAAGCGTCAAACACTCCCTTTCAAAATGGCGATTTGGCGTTTTAATTTATGCTTTTTTTAATGCAATAAAGTATTTTACTGGATAGTTTATGGTTTTAGCTTGTGCAGCATGGAATTGAACAAACAGAAACAATACGAAGTTATTGCATAAGGGAATTTAGTAATCATTTTGTGTTAATGTCTAATATGCTCAGCTGTCAAACTGACGGCCATCTTTAAAAATATTTTTCTACAAATCGCTCCCACCTACTTAACATGCAAACACTTCCTTTCAAGATGGCTTCAAATATTCACGGAAGTGGACCAATGACTGCTGATCTCGCCTACTACGGTGTTTAATATCTCTGATTGCAATAGTATCGCTATAGTGTAATACCAGCCCAGCCATGTAGTGGGAGGGGAGGGGAGGGGTGGGGGGACCAGCCGAGACATGATCTAAGAGTCAAGTCTTGTCGTTTACTTGAGTGAGTTAATTGCCGGAGTGAGGACGTTAATAACTTGTGGCGTGATACCTCCACTAATTGACTAGCGATCAATGACGTACTAGTGAAGGCAAGGTTAAAGCTTGATCGCAGCCAATGAGAGCACAGTATTCCACGGATGACAATCTATGGCAGCTACCTGAAAACTTTTTATTATCTAAAAGCATTTAACAAAAAAAAAGAAAAAAAGAATCATTAATATACTTTTATTTTGCCATTTTTTTAAATCTCACATTTAAAATATTTGATTGACAAACATAATTTTAATCACATTATAAAAAAACTAATTTTTTATCAATTTTAATTTTCATAATTTAATTGTAAATTATTTAGAATTTATAATCTAACAAAATCAAAATGCAGTAATATTATCAACGGTAAACATGTGATTGCCTTCCTATAGTTTCCTTAACGGCTTTTAAAGTTTAATGAGATAATTTCTTGTCCACTTTACTAATCAATTGATAAGAACATAACAATTTTATAAATTCTCCTGTATAATTTTACGAATATGCAGTCCAGACGGTACGTCGCTCATACATAGCGAATAGATGTGTTTTTATTTGTTCTCTTTTATTAATGATTTTGTTAATTGTGCACCGTGTCCGCTTATAAAAGGCAAACATACGTTGGAAGGTTAATTCACCCAATCACGTGAGCCTATTAAACTAACCAGAGGAGCCACATCAATTTGCATTCGTTCTTATCAGTTCGAATCTTAATGGAGTTTTATACAGTCAAGGCCAAAACCTCCCCAACATGCAGCATACATTAAACTCCAATATCAGGCATACCCGAATGCTAAATAACTGTTTTTCCGATAGAGGTAGCTAGAAGTTCAAACGAGACTTTAATTCGGGATAACATTATACTGAAGGACTGTTCACTGAACTTTACAATTAAAAAAAAATAAACAGATAATAACATTGTAAAATTGTATGATATACATTTTACTGATATTGGCCATCTGCGGTGGCAAATATCATTAGGGCGCTGGTCCGAAGAGTAGTGCTCTACGAGGACGTGGGTTCGAAACCCGTATAAGGCATGGGTATTGTCCTTCATCATCATCTATCACCACTCATCGTTCGAATAGCCTTAATGCATTAATAAGAGATTTAGAAACGAAAATATTAATTTATTTAATCATCATATTACTTATCGATTAGGTTAGCCGGAAAATACTTTTACAGATGGAATTGATAATATGCAATTCATAATTTACAAAAATACAGCTCGACCGGGGATTGATCTCACGCTCATACAGTAGGCGGGAGACCTGGGTCCAACGCCCGATTAAAGTGAATATTTTACACTAATTTTCTTTGTGGTTTTATACTTTTGTAAAATAATCTCTAAGGATTTTGCAGATTTAAACTCTACTATTCATTGATGGGTTTTAATGTACGCACTGAGAATGTTTTTCCCTAACCAACATCAGAACACTTACAGCATATATAATGGCATTTGGCATGTTCAGCAAACAGAAACGATTAACTGCCAATATTTTCGCTTAACGTCTCTTATAATGCTTAATCACTATTCGAGACGATGAGTGGTGACAGATGAGGGCGAAAGACAATTTATATTAAAGGACATTAAATTAAATGACTATTATTGATAACAATAAAAAGTTCAAAATCATTTCATTTTTGTTTATTTATATTCATGCATATTCTTATGGTCTTTGAACTGTTGTTTGTATTGTTCTGTGTATTCTGAACCAGCCCCCCTGATATCCCGCCAGTCTATACAATGTGATGCTATCGGACGTATCATAGGCAGTTGAGGGTTGTTTACTGCTACGACCCTGTTCATTGTGCGAGTCTTAACCCTGGCTGTTTACAACTGTCTCTCGTGCTTTTAACATACACAACCTAGGAGAGATGGGGTAGCTAAACAGAGATATGAGAGGGGATACATATATAGGGGGGGGGGGGGGGGATTGTTATTGAGCTGGTCAGAGTTCTTACAAGGATAACACAACAAGGAAGAGTTTTATTTTTATATTGGCATTTGCTTGAAAGTAAAATACAAATCCGTTGTTCAATGGTTTCAAAGATACGTGAGAATATTTAACGTACGTGATGCTATTGAAAACATGATAATAATGTGATGACATACGTTCAAGTATTCACGAGGTTCGATGTGATAGGGAATTTGCGTGTCTGTTTCATTGATCTCCTAGACTAGGCCCCACATTCCCACAACACAACGTTGTCTTGTTTAGATGACATGTACATGTATTAAAGAGTTGTTGAAAGGTTACGAATCACTTTCCTGAAGACAGAACGGATTATGACGCCAATCAACCAATAACACAATAATTTAAACAAGTACTGACATTGCTTATTATCTCCGTAGTTGAAGCAAACTTTTGAAAAGAGTTTTCTTACATGATTAAACTTTGCTTTTGATCATAAACTAAGGACCGATGACTTAAGTAGCTATTAATATTTAATTCAATTCGGAAATAAAAAAAATCCATCCTGATCTGGGTAAGTAGTACTAGAAAAATGCGCAGAAACAGAACATGTAAAATGAATCTGCAAATATGCTAAAATTGCCAAAAAGTTTCACGTGAACATCATTCTTTTATTATATATCTTAATTGAGAAATAATGCTCATTGTATTGTGATTGATTGATTTGTATCGCTTAACGTCTCATTAATGCACCAAAATATTCGAGACGATGAGTGGTGATAGATGAGGATGAAGGCTGAATAGATGGAAGGAGGGGAAACTCGGTACCGCCACGTAGCCTACTCCTTTCGTAAGTATTATGTAAAACAAACTGTACACATTATCTATTAAGATTTAATCTCATTTGATAACTTGACGAACACTGAATTTTGGAATGATGGTTTGTAGTTGAGCTCTTAAGTAGAAAATAAAATGTGATTTATTTCTTGTGTTGTAAATTCGCATATTGCTAAGCTCCCCCATGCATCACTTTCATGTCTGTCAATTTTTGTGTCACGTCCCACGATAACTGAATATGAACTTGATCTGATACGCGCTTTGTGTTGCACTCTTGGTGGCCCTGGTGGTCAGCGGACGGAACCAGTCCTATCATGTGGACCCGGCGCCTCCACCAAAATATATATTCCGTGCTCTATTCTGGATACTTAGGCACGTACTTTTTTTGTTGTTGAACAAACACAGTAATTCATTAAAAATCATTAATCATTGTCATTTGATATTAACATTATTTACAAAAAAAAATCACAATACTTCATCTCCAAATTCTCATACGTTTGAAATTTAAAAAAATGTCAATGTCAAGTTACATTTATTTAGGACTTTTAATGACTCATTCCTTGTCCAACTAAAAATTAACTTTAATTTTTTTAAACAAATAAGTTTTAAGGTTTTAACTTACAGCTCTTTGATTTCTCAATGTAAACTGAGATTCGTTCCGACCTAATAATAAAACACGTTTCGGTTGGTGGAAGTGCCTCTTTTAAACACACAAATTGAATAGATTGTAAGTTTTTGTACATTACAAAACATAAACAATAAAACAATGACAATAGGAAATGAACATTATTGACAGTACGGAAAAAAATAAAAATTGCTTTCATCTGTATTTTTGTTGTATTAATTACATTTCCAATCAAAATAGCCAGCGTGTATATTTTTATGTCCACATAAAAAACAACTACACACAATTATTACAATTGTTTCTGTTTCCAAACGGTTTTGTGCTCTGATTGGCGACAATCAAACGAAAGCTAATAAACGTCAATCATACACTCGGCAGGGTTGCCAAATCGTTTCATATCCGACACTCGACAGGGTTGCCAGATCGTTTCATATCCGACACTGACAGATCAAACTGTTTGTGTGTAGCTGTCAATAAAAATTAAACAACATGTCATACAGACTGATGCGTTGCCATGTCGAGGCGTCTCACGCACTTCTAAAAATACATTTCATAAACTGAATCACGTGAATGAAATGAAGCCGATATACGGGCCGTGGTGATACGTAATTATTGAAATGGTAATAATCTATTCTTGTTTAAACAAATCGGAAACTAAGTGGAAATGTTTAAAAATTATTAGGCCATAAATTAAAAATTAACGTAATTATATCTTAATTAGTCATTATGATAATAAAAAGCAAAAAATGAAATTTAAATTTATGAGAAAAAGTTATTCAAAAGCGTTTTAGCTTTTACAATTAATTGCAAAAATATCAGGTGTGAAAAAATATCAGAAAAAGCAAGGTGTTAAATCAAAAGAATTAAATAAAAAAAAATAATTAGATTTCGTTTCATAAAAAAAGTTCTAGGCGAATAATTAATTTTGAGCATGATTCATAAAATTAAGAGGTTTGTCTCAACTACAAGTATAAGGAACGGATAAGCATTATCTGAAATAAGTTAGAATTAGGATGTTTTTCGCCCCCGGTAAAAAACTGTTATTTGCAATATTATTTTCCTTCAATACTAAAACACGTGCAGTAAGTTAGTTGATTTCAGGCCGTTCTAAATTAATGAATCAGTAATCGGGTTAAGCCGGAGACTTGAGTTCAGAAGCGAAAATCGAACCCAAGGAAAACCTGACTGAAGTTTAAGGCTTTTATATCAGTATTAATTGGCAATTCTCTACCCTGACAGTATGAGGTGATTGTGTTAGTGAGCTACGTGCTATAAGTAGGTTAAGGGTTGCAGCTCAACATTGATTAAAACAAATCCAAGGAAACTGGATTCGTCCCGACCCTTGGGTCACAAACAGATATCAAGGAGTTGACAAGTTCCCTTTTTTAACAAATTTTAAATAATTTTTTAATATTAAAAACATTAAATAAAACATAAAGGATATAAATCATTATTTTTGAAAAAAATTAAAATTAACGGATCATCTTTATTTTTGTTATAATTACTTTTCCATAAAATAACATGTGACATTTTTCGACTAAAACAACTTACACTCTACTTTAGTTTTTCTTTATTCCAACAATAATACATTTGCTCTGCTTGCGACAAAGCTAGTAATATCCCTAAATCTCGGCAGGTTGCCAAATGTTTATAAGCTAACGGGTTCCAGCATCTTCATCCGGCATCAAGTTTATTAGCCTGGACCCGTCAAAATTCCCCATTCCCCGCACAAGTTACAAACAGCTTTCCCGACAAGTTTCAAATATTCACAATAATAGCCTCATCAGTGATGAAATGAGCCGATTATCCTTATGGTAATAAATTAATTTTAAAGCTATTTTGTTTATTACTAACTCAAAAAAAAAGTGGATATTGGGATAGCAAAATATGTTTAAAGCCTTTAAAAATGGATCTAGTAATAATGTTAATAAATTATAGAAAAAATGGTTACAATGTATAAAAAATTATAACAAAAGGTTTTTAGCGTTAAGATAAGGGAACATTCCAGAGAACTCTAAGGAAAATGGCTGAAAGTTGGTTAAATGAAAGAGGAAATTAAATGAAAAAAAATATATTTTTACGGGTTTCGGATCAATAAGAAAAGTTAAGTTCTAGGTGCAATAATTAATTTTGAGCTATGATTTAAAAAATTAAGACACGTTTGTCTCAACTACAAGTATAAGGGAACATAATTATCTGAAATAACGTTTGATGTAGGATGTTTTTCGTCCACCGGTTTAAAACTCTTATTTGTACCATTATTTATTTTTCTTCAATCAACATAACTTCCACATACAGAAAGCTGTAGTTGCATATTCTGGCAGTTCTGCCACTATGAATAATATATATACCATGAATAGCGGTTACAGCGTGAGACTCGAGTTCTGGAGGTCGTTGGATCGAATCCTGTCACCGGCAATCCTGACTGAAGGTTTTAAAATGCTTCGATATAAAAAAGACGTACTCTGGCAATTCTACTACCCTGACACGTATTGACGGTCAATTGTGTTTAAGTAAAGCAACTGTGCTATTTGAGTAGGAACAAGGTGACAGTTGAAGGACAAATTAAAAGATTCCGCGTACAGAATGCTGGATTCGATCGCACGACCCTTGGGTCCAGCAAACAGTGATATAAAGGAGATTGATGTATTTATTTGTGTATATTTTAAATAATTTTTATAAATATATTATTACATAAATAAAATTAAATATATTATATTAATATTATTTATAAATAAATAACATACTGTAACGGAACATCAACTTTACAAGTGCATATAACAGCATTTACCATAATATAAAACATGTAATAATGCACATTATTCGATTGTGACGACAACTGTACACACTTACTTAGGTTTTCTCTTTATTCCGAACAATTATACAAGTTGGCACAGCTCTTCGATAAAGCTTCAGTTGTGCAATATCCCTAAATTCTCGTGCAATAACTGTAATGTTATTATGTTAATGTTAACCGGGTCATACAGCCACCCACGCCCGGCTTACTAAGTACATCAGACCTGGACCCGGTCCAAGATGTTCCCCCCTTCCCCTACCCACCCCCACAGATACTAACCTATTCCCTAGTTCCTGTGACAAGTTGTCATAATATCCACCATATTAGCCATCACCTGCTGTTGTCGTGTTGGTGGTATATTGTCGCTAAATAGCCAAACAAGCCCCACAACAAATTAAAACAAAAAACAATTACTTTATTTTATCCAAAATTGAAAAACAATCAAACAAAAATTCACTGTCACTCAAAGTCAAACAGCTGTTGAGAAAAACAAATTACCAACCTTAGAAGAGTGCGCCGGTCTAGCTCAAGTCAGTAGTCTTGCCAACTGCTGAAGTTTAATTTAAGAAAACTGAAATAAAATATTGAGTGGGACAGACAGACAACGAAAGGTTAACACAAATTAACAAAACCAGTTTCAAAATACAATTATAATGAATCAAATCAAGTTATGTTACATTTACAATTACAAAAAAACATGTTATCAAATTCTCAAAAGTTCCCAATAATAAAAGTTCTCATTAATAAAAAGTTCTCAATAATAAAAAGTTCTCAGTAATAAAAAGTTAGCCAGCCATTTTATAAAAGTTCGTTCGTAGATAGCAAGTTTGTTTTACCGTGTTATCGCGATTCGTAGATTTGTAGATATTGACCAGGTCCAGGGGTCAAGTTCTCGCCCAAGTTCCAAGTTCCAAATTCTCGCCCAAGTTCTCGCCCACGTTCCAAGTTCCAAAATCCAAACGATCGAAGTTCCAAATTCTCGCCCAAGTTCCTGGTTGATCTGCCCTGTCTAGAGCCGCAACCCGGACGTGAAGTCTCCTCGAGAGACCAAGTAAGTGTGTTTCTGAAGAATCCTTCTTCTCTGCTCGCGTTCATTTCGACTGATGATTTTGTGACGTAGTCACGGAAATTGAGTGTTGTAATTGGCTTAGTCTATTACGCCCTGGTGATTAGGCAGAAGTGGGGGTATGTTTTCGGTCCCACGGTTCTAAAAACGTGACGTAGTTGCATGATGAAACTCAGATAGTTTATTGATACCAACCATTCAAAAGATGCATAGCAATCACACACAAGTCACCCGGGACTTGTCATTCCGTCGGAGATTTATGCACGCACGTGCAAGTTGTGTTGCGCAAATGTTGATGAAAGTAATGTTTCCACACTCCACAAGCTATGTGTGACGTCACTGAATGACCAGAGTTCGTGTGCACTTGCCGATAATGTAGCGCAGTGAACGAGAAAACATTCCAATCTCACAGATAAGATTACGACTGTGACATGTTTATTTGATTCCTGCACACAGAGTACACGGACATCGATTACGTAATCACCGCAGCTGGCCATGGCCATGACGACGCGGATACGAAGCACAAACACTAGTCATTATTTATTACGCGTGGCTGATAAATTGTCATAACACAATAAAATGAAATATTATTGGCTGAAATAGTTCATATAATTATTTAAATGTAATTAATTATTCAAAATAATTATACAATTTGAAAGGCGGGAACAAATTAATATTTAAATATCTTTGAAATTGTCTCATATCAGACCAAAAGGTTACAATAATAATATAAATTCATGAAAATTCATGAATTTTAAAAGCATTTTCGGGTTTTGATTATTTTATCCTCAAAATAAAAAAGTGGATTCCTTTTGGGATATGCAGTAACTATGAATAATAAATAAATAACATGGATCTAAGTAGAAAATGTTTTAAAATTATATTGACAGGTGAATGTGAATAGTTTGATTTTCTCAATTTTATTTCTTAGATGTTTGTCATATTCAGTTATAAAAACTTCATTAAAAAGGAGAACAACTACATAAAACTAAATAACATAAATGAAGTATTTGTGTTAAGCATTTTGTTGGGATTGTCACGTTATTATTAAAATTATTTGTGACGTGTAAAGACTAAAAATCTTCTACTTTTTAACTACATAAAAGTATAACAGCTACCAAACAGATATGTATTAAATACTTACAATAATCAGTTGCGGTGAGACCTGGTTTTCATTGTTATCTTTTTCTCTTGTGTCTACTTTAGCTGGGCCAGACTCTAAATCTAAGTAGCACTGCTTTAGCTGGGCCAGACTCTTAATCTAAGTAGCACTGCTTTAGCTGGGCCAGACTCTAATCTAAGTAGCACTGCTTTAGCTGGGCCAGACTCTACATCTAAGTAGCACTGCTTTAGCTGGGCCAGACTCTAAATCTAAGTAGCACTGCTTAGCTGGGCCAGATTCTACTCAAGATAAACCACCAAGAGTGATAATTATGGGTGACTCGTCCTCGGGGGCTGAATTAACCCGGGTTAATCTCGACGTGGATTAAACCACAGAACGAGGTCGATTCAAAAGACTAATTTACTCGCTAAATCAGAGGAACATGGGTTCGATACTGAACACGGCGATACTGATTGAAAGATTTCCCAGGGGTTTTAAACCCGGGAGAGATTGAGGGAGGGAGAGAGGGAACCACAAAGTACAGTCGCGTGATCCAGAAAATAGGGGAATAAAAAACTAGGCCCTGCAGTTTTAGCAGGAATAACATATTTTTTTTGTAAAATTGATAGAAAAAGTTCAAGAAAGTACGGTTTCGAAAGATGAACTATGTAAACATAATAATTTCTATCTTCTCTTTCTTTAAAACTTAAGTGTTTATAGTTCAAAGGTGACAGTTAAACGGAAAAGGGCTTAGCACTCAACACTTTTCTTCTTTCTTTTTTTTTTAAAAATTACGATTAATAAAAAAAAATAAAGTAATTTTTTTAAAATTTGATTTAATTAAAAAATTTCTTAACAGAAAATCCGCATAACACATGGCAGCTCAATGCACCAATTACGCTCAAAATCCGCACAACATATCCAACTTTATTGTTTCAGAAGAGAGATTCAAACGGGACTTAAGTCTATTTGATATAATGTTTTCTAGGTCGTCAATTAAAAAACATAACCAATACACTTTTAGTATTGTTAAGAATTTTACGAAGAGAAATAACGTTAGCTTGTCTGTAATTTCTCTGATGTACTAAGTAATTAATTACATATTTGTTAAAAACAGATCTCGATGTTGTATTTTAGTATTTGATTTGCATTGTTTATTAATAGTTCGTCTTTGTGTTTGTTTGTTGTACAAGTCCATAGATTTTAATAAAAGAAAACAACACATTGCTTATAGTCAAAACTCACAAATTGTCAGAAACTTTGAGTAAATGAGAATAAAACTTATGCATTGTACTTATTTGTACTTCCTGTCCTACTTACATCTGGGTTTAATTAGACAGATGAATGCTTCCCCGCTTTGCGCTAGCCCTTACTTACAACACTGTGCTCTGAATGCACCTTAGTTGATAATTTAATATGTACGTTCTCTATAGTTCCTCAGTAAATATTCTACCTGATTTCACAGTCTAGTGCGTATAAACAGACTGTTTGTTTCAACGTTTTAAAGAGGATTCTATTCGCACTTGGTCGCGCATCCTAGCGGAGAACTCTTGTAGTCATACTCTCTGATACTCTCTCATACCTTCTCTCTTTACTCTTTCGTGATCTCTAGTACTCTCTGAATACTCTCTTGCACTCTCATACTCTCTTATACTCCTTCTTACTCTCTCATAATCTTTCGTGATCTCTAGTACTCTCTGATACTCTTTCGCTCTCTCTTACTAGGAAAACGCTAAAGTCCCGCCGCGTTGATGGATGAGCTTTTTTTAAAGTTTTTAGTCTGCGTGGGATATTTTTACTTTTGCGAGTGCTTTGTTGCTTTGTTTTGCTGTCCACGCATTGTAGGTGATTGTTGTCAAGTTTCTATTGTTACTTGTCAATTTGTTATTATTTACCGTTAAAAACTTATATTAAAAGCTTTATTTCTATGGATTCTGGGTAATTTTGTCAACTTTTTCTTTAAAAAGGTACTTTATCACTATAACCTTAATGTCCATGTATAATATGAACGTTGAAGCCCCACCCGTTTGGTCAGAATTGGCCCAAATGGCACGAAAATATCGCAAAAAATCAAAAAAACTTATATTAAAAGCTTTATTTCTATGAATTCCGGCTAACTTTTTCAACTTTTTCTTTCAAAAGGTACTACATCACCATAACCTTAATGTCCATGTATAATATGAACGTTGTAGCCCCACCCGTTTGGTCAGAATCGGCCCAAATGTCACGAAAATATCGCACTAAAAATCGAAAAAAATCGTAAAAGTACAATATTCATGAGAAATATAATATCTACGATTGTACCCAAAAACAATACACCTGTAAGTTCAGAGATTTCGAAGGTCCCTTCTAATTTTCATCAAGATTGGATATGCCGTTGGCCTGGTAGAGAGTTAACAAACAGACAGAAAAAAAAAAAAAAAAACAAAACAAAAAAAAAACACCCGAGCTAAATTTTTTGGGGGTCAGTGAAATTGAAGTCTTCGCTTCGCTCATCCAATAAACTATACTCTTTTGCACTCTTATACTCTCTAATACTCCCTCTTACTCTCTCATACTCTATTACTCTCTGATACTCTGTCGCTCTCTCTTATAAACTTTACTCTCTTGCACTCTCATACTCTCTAATACTCCATCTTACTCTCTCATATTCTTTCGTGATCTTTAGTACTCTCTGATACTCTCTTGCACTCTCAAACTCTCTAATACTCTCTTGTACTCTCTCGTATTTCCTCAAACTCTCTAATACTCTCTCGTATTGTCGTACTTCACCCAACGTCAACAAACTCAATCCAATAACGAGGAACTTTGAGTCATCTACTAAAAATAAGTATTAGTATCCAAACCTACATTTGACGGCTTGATCATCGTAATATATCAATAAGATCATCCGCTTTAGAGTTACAGTTGAAATAGTGATTCAATTAGCAAATCTTCCGATTGATAACGACTTATCTGATACTTAACACACCGATATTTAACTGCAATACAATAACGTGAATGAAATGACGATAAAAGTTACTGTTAATTTCAAACCAGACTGTAAATACCATGATTATTTTATTCTTGAAAATCATAACAAACAAGGCAAGTTTAGAAAATTTCTAGTGTAAGTCCAGTGAATGGTCGCCTTATCAAACACACCTTCCCCCCCCAGATTTCCATCTTTTTTTAGCTTGTATTACCCGTTTGTACCGGGACGAGTATACAACGGCCTAATTTATCGGAATTACACTGAGAATTATTAATGATTATTGGGGGTAGGTATTTATGGTACGTATTTTCACCGCTAAAAAACGTAAAAATAAATAATTTTCAACACAAAAGTCAGAACAAAACGAAAGATGCAAATAAGTTCCACCACAAATACCTGCCTCTGAATTCTCATAACTACATTTTATTGCAATCTGCAAGTATTTTACAAGATCGCACACCCAAAATTAAGAAACATGTCAGGGGGAGGGGGATAATAACACTTTGAACTAAATATTGAATTATTTTCACCTTCATGTTCACCGCTTTTGGGCATAATTGAAACGAAGACTTTTTTTCAACCCAAATGCCTCGCTCTGATGATAATGTATTCTTCAAAAGCGAAATATATAACTTTGTCTTTGTCGGAGTAACAAATGCTTGCGTTGTCAGGGTGGCTAGAAGAGGGCAGAGATCAGTTGTGACGCACTTGATACCCGTTGCTAGGAGACCAGTCCTTCAGTTCGCCGTACAGACAGACAGAGCTGGGGGAGAACGAGTCTCTAATTTCCTCCAGGAAGACGAACGACGGAAGTTTGACGAATCTCAGAGTAAAAAGTTACATCGGAATAAAGAAAATGGATGTCTTCATTGAACGCGATTTACAAACTTCTTACCATAGCAAATAATGTAGGAATGAAAAGTGTGTTATGAAATAATATTAAATAATAAAACATACATTAATAAGTATATAAAAGTATGAACAAAAGCAAATAACTTTTTTTTTATGAATACTACAAACAGAAGCTATCATCATTAAACACTGTACAGCTGCTTGATATTAAAAATATAAAAAGTGGAAATATAATATATTTAGCGACTATCACTAAAAAAGTAGCAATCAAAGTGTTATTTAATATCATTGACACACATAAAAAAACAAAATAAAATGTACAGGTATTGGCTTAGGAATTTGAAGTTTGGAGCCGTCCTAGCAACGAGGCACATAATAAATTCTAATGTGGTTCCGAATCAGCCTTGTTGATTCTTGTGCTATCCGTGGGTAACATCGTGTCCAGATTGATTGATCGGTGTTTTCTACTTAAATATGCCGGTCTCTATAGTTGGTCATTGTTCGTTTGGACTTGGTCTGCTTTAGACTAAGTGGGTAGACTCTAAATACGATTAAAAAAAAATTATTTTTAATATACATACAAATATTTTGCAAGGTTATTCTACAGTACCCGTTGTGTGTTATACTCTTGCGAGTCCGGTGAATACCTCCACCCAAAGACTTAGATCGAGTAGGTTGAAGGCAAAGCTCTTGAGAGGCACACTTCCAGAGAGATAAAACGATTCAACGAACAAAATCTTAGTAATTAGTTCCGCATCTGAGACTGAGCCTATTTGAGACGAGTTTATGAAACCTTACAAAGTATTAGTGATCAGCGTAGAGGAGTGAACCCTTATAAAACGAGCGAGACTTGTTTTGAGAGCTGGGCTTATACCGTTGTGAAACATTTTCTCGTTGAATTAGAACATTGGTGGGTAATTATTCTACTGGCTTACTTGTAAAGTTTTGATTATAACATACTATATTAGTCTTTTTGTTATGAGGGATATAATATTGATTTTACGGGCACTAATAACCTTAGTGTTGTGTGCCCTTAAACCCTAATAACTTACTAATATTGATTTATTTAAGTCAGCTGGGAGTCTGCTTCCAATACAGACTACCATCGGTATTAAATATTAGTTAATAATATCTCAATCTAATGCAAATTGCGAATATTTTTGGGTGATCGAAGCTAAGATTTCAATTTCACTTACACCGAGGAAAATAGCTCGAACGTTTTCCCCCGTTTTTCTGTTTGTTCGCTCTCTACCGGGCAAACTGCATAATATGCAATCTTGATGACATTTTCAGGGGACTTTCGAAATCTCAGATCTGCCAAGTGATTGGGTACAATCGAAGAAATATTTCTCATGAATACAGTGCTTTTACGATTTTCCCCTGATTTTCAATACGTTATTTTCGTGATATTTGGCCCGCGACCGGGCAAACGGCTACTCCGATCTTGATTAAACTTAATGAGAACGTTCAAAATCACTGAACTTAGATATATTTTGATTTTGGGGGCAATCGAAGAAATATTTCTCATAAAAATCCTACTTTTAGGGCAACGTTAGTCAACCATAAAAGCTCATCCATCAACGCGACTGGAAAAAGCGTTAGCGAAGCGCCCTAGTAAGATAAAATCTTATAAAATTACCCGTGAATATCCCTTATATTTTAACGTCATATTAATAGTTATCCGCCTTTCAGAGAGGAAAATTGTCCTGCGATAGGTTTCGTTTAAAAAAAACAATATTCTGTTTGTATTAATTAACATTATAGTCCTACAATGGGAATCAGAATTTATGACTGAAAAGGGTAGATTTAATATAAACAAAAGGTTGTTTTTCTATTTCAGTTGTAATTCCCTATTTTATGTTGTTTGAACCGCAGTTTATTTGGTTTACTTTTGAGTCCGCCGAGTGTACGTATATTTGAATGGTTAAGGGCAAAGCCCCTAGGGCGGGTTGGGGTTTTGGGCTGGTCGCGCCCCAGTCTGGCTCCATGGGCGCTCGGGAGACACGGCCCGGTCGATAGCTGCTATATTCTTATGGCCCACTCATCGCCCCTGCCTCTCTCTCTGTAGGCCGGTCTGGTTTAGGTTCGTTCGCCTGCGTTGCACTTTGCACTGCACTGTCTTGCACTTGTTCAGTACAGTAGTTCATCCAGTGCAGTAGTTACTGGCAAACACTAAAACATGTTACTGGCGATTTGTTTTCTTTAAAACGTAAATATATTAAGCCTACTCTTATACAGACTAACCTTCACATTCGAAAATGTAATTTGTTTCATCTTAGTTAAGAAAATAATTCTTTGGTAGATCTATCTCTTACATAGATAGAAATAATCAAATAAAAAAATGAGTACCCGGCACCTCCACCAACAATGTTATTCATATGGAGTTAAAACTTTTCTCGCTCTACCCGGCACCTCCACCAACAATGTTATTCATATGGAGTTAAAACTTTTCTCGCTCTACCCGGCACCTCCACCAACAATGTTATTCATATGGAGTTAGAACTTTTCTCCACCAATCGCATAAATTGTAAAGTTGTTCCAATATATCATGAACAATTAATAACATTGAAGACATTGTCGCTAAACTCCTGCACCTAAATATTGCACCGGCTTCAGAGCGCATGCAGAAGTTCATGAACTTATTGCACTAGTTCAGTCAGCACTTTTCAGACCATCTTCTTGCACGACTACAAGCAAACGGCGAATAAAGCAATAGTTCAGAATCGTGCAGAAAGTGCAGTACAGACGAACGAACATATTCCACTACCAATACACAAGCACGGGTACTGAATCACCAAAAATTGGAAGCGAATCTACCTATTTTGAAGAAGCTCCCAGATTGACAAAGAAGAAAACTCAAAAACAATCTGATCTACCAAATAACGTTCAGGTGGAGGTGCCGAGTAGACCAATATTTCACCTTTATAAATAAATAAATAAATAAATAAATAAAAAAAAATTATTTAGAGTCTACCCACTCAGTTATATAACTGATTTTCAGTGGGGGACTTTAAATCAAAGCGACCAAGCCAACCCTGCAGGCCCCGACGCAATCGACGAGTGAGCGATAACCAACCAAAGATGAATAATACTGCTCAGTCCCGTTGTCCTCAATGTTGAAAGACAAAGTCAACCAAAACGCATGTGATTCGGACGTCGTGTTCGGTTTTTATCGTGAGACGTGACACACGCACAGACGGACAGACGGACAGACGGACGGACAGGAAAGTAATGGTTAGTTAAAAGCTTTGGTCCATAATTTAAAAAAAAGTGCAGGGAATCATTAAAAATAGTTTGGAATTTTGTTGTTCGAGAACCGTTTACCAGTACCTTAATCGGACATTAATAGATGACAATCAATTTACATGAATAAAAATTAAATGTTTTTTTTTTACTATTTCTTATAGGCCCTACAGCGTTGCCAAAGCAGAGAATGAATTCCCTTTATGACAAAATATGTGTTCAAATGCGTAGCTGAGAGCTAAACCTTTACTCTTCAGTTCGCAAGCTACGTTCTGTTCGTATTTATACAAAAAAATTCCTGGAAACAAGAAAAGACCTCTTGAAAATGTCGAAATGAGTTTTATTTCTCGGTTATTCTAAACCTCGATAGAATCAGAGCAAATGAGTTTTGCTTCTCCGCGACCCGAGCCATAAATAAAACGACAAGAAATTAGAAATTCTGATGTATAAAGCGAATTTGATAAAGCCGGAGATTACTATTTCCATTAACGTCGTGACTATAAGAGAGGAAGCCATATTGATTGGGTTTCTGTCCGGTCCTCACGAAACTGTCATTTCCTTTCTAGGCATTGATTTCTATTACACTGTTGTTCGCCCGGCAGGGCTGCGGATTAGTATTAGTATAAGTATTAGAATTAGAATTAGTATAAGCATTAGTATTAGTATTAGTATTAGTATAAGTATTAGTATTAGTATAAGTATTAGTAGTTTAAGAGCTTTAGCGAAGATTATTCGCGTCCCGGAGATCTTTAAAACCTGCTTAAAATACAAAAACTTATCATTAAATAGGCTATTACCCCCAAAAATTATTTTTTATCACATAATACATAGCATACAATACTAAAATGACCGTTCAAAAAAGAACATCTTTTAACTGTGATTTTACACGAATTTTTCAACTTTTTTGAATCAGAAGTTTGCGAAAAATGGCGTTTTGGGAAAATTCTTAAATCGGCTTTTATCTGCTTATGTTTTGTTCCACATATTATACAACAGCATCGTACCAATCTAAAATGGCCCTTTGAAACATTGTGTCTTGAAACTGTGCACAAATATACTCTCAAACACGCAAAAATATGCATTTCAAAATCACACCCCTTCTTGGTAATCAGCATATTTTGACCGAACCACTTGCCAAAATTACAAAACAAAACAAGATAATTTACAGAAAAGGCTGTAGAGTACTTCAATAATGGCCAATAGTTTTATGGATCAAATTCCTCCAAGGTCATGGGGCATAAAATATCGTCCCCATGTTATTTATGTTTTGCTGATTTTTACCTAGCTTGAAAAATACCAAATTTGACAAAAAAAATTGGGTCATGATGGAACCAATAATTTTTCTGTTAATTCTTAATTCATACACACTAGCTTGAATGAAATATATTATTTGAGTTAAGCGGGTGAATACCCCTTTTAAGCACACGATCATGTACAACATTGCCAGACGCCCTGATGACGTAAAACGTGGCGCGCGCCGGATTAAAAATCTAACACGAAGATCTTGTTTTCCAAATGATTCTTTGAATTTCTTGTGCTTTTCATAACATGGCTTAAAAAGGCATAATCTTTAATCTGTACGAAACTTGTGTCAAGACGAGAGTGGTGCTTGAAAGTGATTGCTGAGAGATTGTTTTCGATAGTTTGGTACAGTCTGCTTAGCTCGTCGAGCGAGCCAGTTCAGCTTATGGGCTCAAACCTAGTGTGCTGTGTACTTTAGATCTAATTGTGTCTTGCAAGATGTCTTTTTAGCATTGTGTAGGCCTATCTAACCTTGAAAACATATTTTATAAATATCAATCCAGAAATTAAAAAATCCATCCCAGCGGGGTTTCTAATTTTGTATTATTTAATATTTTATTAAAATATTTACATATAAAATTTAATTAATTTAATAAATAAATAAATAACTTATAATAATTAATTAATTTCTGGATTGATTTCTATAAAATCAATTACACCTACGGGAGCGTTTCCCGATTAATGAAATTGAGAAACTTAAAAACATAGTTCTGAAAATCATCGATAGGACTGTTAACAAATACGCAACATATCGAAGGTAAGAGTAGTGAGAAGATTCTGGGCACACCTTTCGATAAATTCCCGTTTCAAATTCAATTGTAATCACAAATATTTGTATTTAAAGAAAAAATTAACTCCAAATAATGTAATATTCATAGCAAAACAAATAACAAGGAAATTCATGGATTAAAACGTCCAAATTTGCCTCCTATTCGTCATGTTTGGTTGTTCTGGCTAATTAAATGATAACTGAATATATTATTCTCTATGTGAGATGTTGAGACAGACTATAATGTGTTTGTCAATACATTGTCTTTTGACAACTGCTTTAAGTTTTACACAGATGAATATAATATTCTTGACTGTAGTTCTCAATATTTATAATACGTTACACATTCTGTCATTATAGGGGAGGGGGACTGGGCTTTCTAGTAATGAACATACTATCAAGTTTTCGACGAAAAATTAGAAATTCTTTATAGACTGTAGCTTAAACGGAAGTATATTCTGGTTTTAACACTCCCCTGTAAGTACCGAAGACAATTAAAAAAGAGAATTATGACAGTATTAAAAATCCATAAACTCAACAATACAACACGCAAAATGATTTCATCATTTCGGCAACTACGCAATAAAATGTGTTGGGGTGGGGGTTGATACCCCGATAGGATCAGGCCTTGATGAATATTCAGCGGCATTAGCAATTGAAAATAATACAACGCTGAGTGATTCAGATCGATGGCTGAGGGCGCGGGTTCAGGTTATGTTTCACCGACAGCAGGCGAAATAATACGGGGGTGTAGCTAGCTGCGAGATATATGATATGGGGGGTATTGTACAGGTTTTTAACTAGATTTGTATTGGAAGTGGTTCGGTGGTTGTAATGTAAGCCATGTTGCCTTTATAAGGCATAACCAGTGGGCACAAAATGTTGACTTTTACGTAATATAACTAGCCTACCAAATTCACGATTCGTTTTGTGAATTTCACTCATTATTAAAATTAATCTTCAAAAAATATTGGCTGACTCATAGATTCTAAATTGGTAACAAAATTAAAAAACAAATTCCAAATTTAAGTTTTGATCCTGAAATAGTTTTTTCAAAAATATTTTAGTTTTCTGATTTATTTACATGTTCACAATTAATCAAAATAAGCAAACGAAATATCCAATACATTTTTACATTTAAAAATAAATAAATATACGTTTTGCGGAAAATGTTATCTGTTTCAGGGCAAGTCACCAGTTTTTCATCAGTGTCATAAATATGAAAACTCGACAGATATGATTGTATACCTTTCGAAGAATAGTGGTTAATAGAAAAAAACCTCTGCCAAGTAGCCATGTATCAAGGCAATTATTAATCAATCGCTCAGTGAAAAAGTCTTGACCTAACGAACACAAACATACAATATCGAAACTACCGATTAAGTAATCTCATCGCTGGCATACAAGCCTCAGATTCTCGGGTCGTCAGGTTATTCAGCAAGGTTCTCACTGTGTTCATGTCGTACTGTAAAGCATGCAGACTTAGAGCCTGACCAGCTAAAGGCGGATCCACATAAAAACATACATATGGTTTAACGCGTCGCGTAGTTGACTGTAGTAGTTAATTAAGCCTTTAAAAGTGGATGCTGGTTTGACTCAACTTTTTCGTACGTTGTCATATGGTTTTGTCGTAAAGTAGAAAATAGTTCAACTTTCTTACGCATTAAAACAGTGTCTTATGCGTTAAAATTGTGTGAACGCCAGTATGTGTTTCCTATGTTCCATCATTATGATTACGCGTTAAAACCTTATGTTTACGTGTTATGTGTTTATGTGGATCCGCCTTAGAGGGGAATCCCTAGACCAAAATATGATTTCTAAAAAAATAATAAATAAACAGATTATTTTTTAGATTTTATTTTGTGAGACGCAACCTCAGAGTCAACATTTATATTCCAATTACCCGAATTAATTCAGCTAGTTAAAAATTTTATTTTGAGCAGCGGTTTACTGTATATTAGCCTTGTTTACATGGAGGACTGAGTACGGTATTGAGTACGGTTTTTTGTACTCAGTACGTCATGTAAACACGTAAAAACCGTACCGTACCGGTTGGGTTCGGTCCGACGAAAAGTAGCTACCGTACTGGAAGACCGTACTGAGTACTCACATGTAAACAGCTTCCTGAGAGGGAACCGAACTGAAAAACATGCAGCCTAATTGCAAATGTCAATAAATAAGTTTTAAAATGTTGTATCTATTTTTAACTTCTGTTCGTTGGGCTCCAACTTCAAATGTAGATCATACACGCCTAGGCCTGGCCTTCAATGCTACCCGTATTTACGAAAATGACATGAAAGTAGGGTTATGTAACAGTGATGTTTTGAGCAATCGCCGTAAGATGGCGTCGATGCTGAACCGAATGTCAGTTCAGTTCTAGTTGGGTACTCGACATGTAAACTCGTCAAGGACATTGGAACCGTACTTAAATTTCAGAACAGTACTGGACCCAGTCCTCCATGTAAACAAGGCTATTGTTTCAACACTCCTTTAACTACAACCAAAATATAAGGGAAACTGGTTGTCTGTAAGTTATGACGATGCACGATGTTTTTCGTTAAACGGTACCAAAATTGATATTGTACCGGCAGGCGAATAAAATCGTGCTACGCAAGAAACTATAGAAAACCAATAATCCTTATATTAAGGTTGAAGATAAAGGAGTGTAGAAACAATATACGAAAATCCGCTGCCCAAAATTCAATTTTGAACTAGCTGGATTGATTCGAGCACTTTTGATATAATGGTTGATTCAAAGGTTATGTCCTGTAAAAAACAAACAAAAAAAAAATCTGTTCTTTTTTAAGTTCCTCTTTCATTCTTCTTACATTTCAGACGTCTTTACTGTATTCTTTAGAAATCATATTAAGGTATGTGAGTTCTTGTGAAAGTTGGAGAATATGGCCTTGGTTCACTACATAACGAAGTCTCAGCTATATGAGGATTTTTTCTGGTGGGATTATTCAAACAAGGAATATTTTGTGTACGCCTTCAAAGCATTGAGTTACATGATCTTACGAAGTGATGTTTGTCTAAAGTTGGGCCAGCCATGGACAAAATATGTTTCCATTATATTTTATAGAACGATTCACATTTTAGCTCCGGGTATTTCCAACATTGACCATAAAGACGACATTTAAATAAAACACATCGAACACTGAAGAGAACTTCATAGAAATACTTAAACTATTTAACTTTTCCTCCATTTCTCAGAGCATCGAAACATTGTTTCTCTCAAGTGAAGTGAATAAACCACTGCCTTCCAGATGCTACTCGTGGTACTCATTTACTTTTAGCATCTAGGAGGCAGTGGATAAACATTAACATCACGGCTGGCAACCCCGCATTTATCCCGCGGGCTTCAGAAACATGCGGCCCTTTGTTGTTTCTGACAAGCACTCTGTAAAAACCATCAAACACACTCAATATACACTGTGAAAAATAATTAAAATTAAAATCTACGTCGCGGAGTTTCATTTGCTATTATAAATTACAACTTTGTATTTCTTTGTATGGGTTTTCAATAAACAAAGCTTTGTTTTACTTTGCACTTTTCTAGCATCAAAGCAGCTTCACTGGAAGTGTCTGCAGGCAGTCTATTATTTAATTAATGTAAATCAACTTCAGTTTAACTTGGACTTTTACTACCAATTTTGTGTACTTTAACAATCCCATTAAAAATAATAATGTATACTTAAGGGAAGCCGGCGAGATTTGATGTTTGGCGCGTTCCTTGTCCTGCAGCCATACATCATTACATCTTTATACAACTATGGTATACTATACTACACGAAATACGATGTCATTTAATTTCTAGATTGTTAAAGGTATTACCGTTCTTTTTAAAATATCTAGATTGTTTATTCACAAATGCATACGTACGTGACACTACCCTTTTACAATGGCAACGGAATATGTATATGAAATACGATAAGCACATAAATAAAACACAATGCCATGCATTTAAGAGTGGGCTTAACGGAAATCAATGTATCGCCCGCACGTCTCGTCGGCAGCTAGAAGAAGAAGAAGAAGAAGACGCCACATTTCATTCCTCTGTGTATTTCCCCAAGACATACATTGAATATAGGATCCGACTTCGAGAGGCAAGACACGTGCTCTTATCATTCAGGTCGCCACGTCCCGATCAAAACGGACAGTTCTAGCTCGAGCAGGCGTTTTACAAACTCATGGCTGGACCTCACAACATGCACGCCACATCACAGATGTCAGGAGCTTTGCGCGCGTGTCACTAACCATGGAAATACACCTTCCAAAAATTCCAAGGATCCAAAAAATGAATACACATACAGTTAACGACAGCATTTGTATTTTAATGTTAATGGAAATTACCACAATGGAAAAGTTGCTGTTTTAAATTTAAATGTTAGCAGTTTCAATTAAAAAATACCACCAAGTACAAATATGTTTTCCTTTAATTACACTGCGCTATGGATTTTTAAGAACTGGTATTGGTTAATTAAACAATGTGAATTGCAATAAAGACAAAAGAAATAACAATGTATTAAAGAAAATTGAGAATTCATTTAAAAACTGATTGTCAATACCGAGATTATGTTTAACACATTTCGCACTTTGTAGAGTCTTTCTAAAAATGGGTTTACATATTGATCATAACTAAAAATTTGCGTGCACTTTATTTGATAATGGCTTAAGTTAAAATTCCAAGAAAGTATTATATTTATCATGTTCTGGCAATTTAACAACAATTGTTAATTGGTAACCTAAGCAAATTGAGTTATTATATTGCTTAAGTACTATTTCGGTATCACATCAGAAGATTAAACTTGGCTGTAGGAAAAAGAGTTTGCTAAATAGGGAATGTAACGGCTCCCTGTAAACCATAGTGCAACCAAAAAGACACTTCTACCTACAGTTAATTATAAGAGAGAAAAACGGTATTTGAGAAAAGGAGTTTTTAACTAACTAATTATAAATTCAATTCACATTACAATCCCATAAGTTGAATGTTCATATTTTGTTTGCTGGTAGCGAGATAAAATGTTTGTTAGTGATATTTTGCATTTGAATGTAAACTGGAAACGTATACCCCCTTCTTTACTTTTTTCTCAGAACTTTATGGGGTACATTGAGAATTTTCCATTCTCCTTATCTTACATTTTCTGTTCAATAATCCCGATAGTTCTATTAGTATGTCGTTTATTTAATGGCGATTCCCTGTTCAGAACAATAATAAAACGTTCATAACCTAAATAAAACAAGATGGCTTCCTCATTATTGGAGCTCAAGAAAAAAACATCACCAGTTAAATACGTGTTTTATTCAACGAACTCAGTATTCTAATAAGATTGTGGGGTTAAGTAGTTTAAATGCAACGGTTATAAAGAAGCTAAAACAAAATATCTTTGCAGCTATTGAAATTTCAACGTAACATAACGTGGTTTAGAAAGTTATAATATACTTATCTATATAATTGCATTAAGATAACGTCATTGGCGTTGCACTATCGAAGATTTTTTTAGATTTATACCACTGCTAAGTAGCTACCAATGTGGTGTTTTAAATATTTAGCGATATACACTCGTTTAGAGCAGGGATCGGCAAAAATACCTTAACAAATCAGATTTCTGAAATTTTTATTAAATCTTCCCCGGATTTTTATGGTATTTTGATGTGTTATTATAGTAGACAAGTTGCGCTTAAAGGCGGCTTGAAGCAGCGCAACCTTGTAGTTGGAAAACTTCGTAGCCGCGAACCGCTGCGCGAAGGGTCCGGCGTGTTTCGCCTCTTCGCTGCGTCCCGACTGACCATCGGGTTTGGACGTACGTAGCCACGGCGGGTTCCACGGCACGGTCGAAGAGTCGCCGCGTCGCAATCGGGTTTCGTTCCTTGCCTCCGCTGACGAATACGACCTTGCACATTTACTGTCTCTGTCTTAAAGTCTTCACTCCGGTTACTTCCGAGCTGGTCCAAGGCGCGTGTAAATCAAGCAAACAATGCCCGATGTACAGTCAAACTCACTTTTCCGATTAAAGTTGGCCCGTCCGCGCTGCTTTTTTATTTTTAAAATTTTGCCCGTTTGCCCCCTGGGGGTTTCCCGCTTCGAGTTTGATGTTTCCTTGTTCAGCTGCCTGACCCTAGTGGCAAGTTTCGACTAAATCATACTGTCCCGGAGTCGGCCTCAACCTGCTTATACGCCCGAAGGAGGTACGTTGGTGCTCAAACCTCTATTTGTATTCGGCAAGGGCCAAAAACGGTCGGGTCGTGTCCAAATCGATCTTTTGACCTAAAATAAGGATGTCAGAGGGCCACGTCCAAGGCTACGGTCCCAAACTGCGATTACTTCAACGTGGTCAAAAACCTTTTTGGAATTTCTCTAAAAAGTGGCGCAAAAATTTGGGAATCCAAAATTCTCTACTTTTTTATAACTTCCTCAAATATCGTTCGATCCCGGCCATCTCGGTCACTAATGAACCGGGCAGACGAGACAAATAAAATGGCGTACTGGAAAAGCATCCCAGAAAAAATTTGTACCGGATTTTTACAAAAGATGTACGAATGTCCCGTTATCGATAATTCTTTTTCCAGCAACTTTGGGGCGACGGGTGGAGTCAGGTGGTGTCCCGGAAAAGACCCATCAAAAATTTGTCCTGGATTTTCGAAATCAGTGGGAACAACACAAAGGACGATACAGAACGAAACGGCGTACTGCAAAACTCCGGCGGCGTCCCGGAAAAGCGTCCCGGAAATAAAATTTGTCCCGGATTTAAAAAAAAACTCTGGAACTGTCCCGAAAGCGGAACGGGTCGAGGAGATCCGGAAAATATATCAGACCCGTCACGAATGGTGTCCCTAGAAAAACATTTGTCAGGTTTTATGAAAAAACCGCTGTAACTGACCCAAAAGGACAAACACAGCGTCCGGGAAAGCGTCCCGGAATTTTTTTTGTCCCAGATTTTCGAAAAACGCAGGAACTAACCCGGAAGGACGCGGGACAGGACATGAGGGTCGAGCTTACAAAAAATTATTCGAAAAAGGCTTCGCGACAGGTGGTAACGGGAGAAAAAAAAATGGTGGGTAGCAAATTTTGTATGACAAGCAGGTTCGGCTGTAACTCGGCCATCGTTCGCCCGTTCGGGAAGCGTCTTGGACCGGCACGGAAGGCTACTATTGCTATAGCCAAAGAGTGGGATATCCGCGTTTATGCACAATTTTCTTCTTCTCCACTCAAGAAAACATGGAACACATATTATACCCGTGACAAAGACGGCGGACTGTGATATTCAGGAGCACCCGAAATTACCCCGCCGATCCAAGGTTTAGGGCTGTGAGTGTTCCCGAGTATTGTAAAACAAGATGGCTTCCTACCTCATTTGTGTTCCAGCGATGCCTCTGGTTGGGGAAGTGATCGGCTCGGGGTAGGCTCTCTAGGTTCTCCGGGAGTTTGATCGGCTCCCCGTCTGTAACAAAGAAGATAGTCTCATTAATACACAACCCTAACATCGACGTCTGGGAGGTCCTAGATGCCCATCTAAAAACAATAATTTAATTTTATGTTTAAAGATAGTATATGAGGCTCATTTCAACATTCAAAAAATGATTTGTTAAAAATAATTTCTTCAAGAACAAAACCATTGTCGTTAAGCCTATTATTTATATTATTATTTCTTGTAGGTTTAAATCGCACCGGAATTTGCTCATTTTGTTAGCAGTTCTCAGTACACTGGTCACGGATGTCTTTTTAAAATTTCAGCTCAATCTGTTGACTCAGTCACTGCCATCCAAATCGTAAACTTTTTCCAAAACTTAGCACCAAATGTCGTTCATAAAAGTGAAGCAATAGCGGAAAAATGCATCAATCAAAAGAGTTTTTAATAATTATTTTGGTCCTTTCAAAAGACTGCGATTAATAATCATATTGTAAAACTTCCGTTTTATGCATATTTTGGATCGTCTTTTGAGTAGACACAGCCTTAAGTCGTGTTAACGTATTACTAGTCTTTTAACCCACACTGATGACCATAATTAAACGTTTAAGGAAGTTAATTTCAGTTTAAACTTTAATACCTTAGCTATTATCATTAAATTAAAAATATATTCACGCAAACTAGTCAAGATGATTATTTTCCTTTAAATGAGGAGTCAATAAAGTGATAACGAAATTCTATGACAGCGTAATTAATTAACAATTGTCTCTTCATTTCGCATTGTATACCTTCTTTTGTTTGTCACTTAGTTCGCGTATTTGTCTTTATTCTACTTTTA
This sequence comes from Sweltsa coloradensis, assembly GCA_024449915.1. Taxonomy (NCBI): domain Eukaryota; kingdom Metazoa; phylum Arthropoda; class Insecta; order Plecoptera; family Chloroperlidae; genus Sweltsa; species Sweltsa coloradensis. The sequence continues at coordinate 27,567 of JAMZAV010001127.1, read as the reverse complement.
ACTTTCTGTTTCTATTTCTGTAGTTATCGACGATCTCTCTCTCTCTCTCTGTCTGTCCGTGGCTTTCTCGCTCGAGATCTCTTTATTTCTCTTTATCGACGACTCTTTCTCTCTCTCATCTAGCCCCCCCCCCCCCGCCCCCACGTCATTAAGGAAACTTTACGATCGCCCTGGGAAACGTTCTAAAAATATCTTCTTTCTTATGGCCAAGTTCCCTCCACCGAGCTCACATAAGTCCATGGCTGCATGGCCGGCATGATTTAGGGATTGACTATTGGATCTGACGCCTAATAAACACAACGGGGTTATAAACTTCCGCGGTAGTTTCATTATTCCCTGATTGCTGATTTATTTCTGATTGTTGACAATCCACATATTTTGCGACTCTCTAACAAATCAACACGTTCTTTTCTTTCCTACTCTTTAAATGATTTGAATTTTCATCCCATTTCCCCAAATTCAATTCCTTTCTTTCGTTATCAAATATTTGTTCCTTAATCACACTTTCTCCATTATTATTATGTAGTATTTATATTTTAATTTCCAACTTACAAAACCAACTTTATTTCCATTTAAATTTGAGTTATTCAGTGTCTTCACAATATATCAACAAATTATTAAAAGTTTCCCAAAGGCAATAAGAGAATATATTTTTCCTATATTTTTACATTGATAAAATAGTGTGTGCCAGAAAAATAAATTTATTTGTATTATTTATTAATTATTTATTATTATTCTATAATTATGATTATTAATGTTGGTGTTTTGTTGTGATGTTGATTTTATATTAATGATTCGAATTCTCTTTATCTATTGTATTTGATTGTAGTTGAATTTATTTACTTTTTCTGAACATGATAGACAACATAAATAAACACGATAATATGGTGGTGTTTCAATACCGTGGTTTTCCCTAGTTATTAACAACCAGATACCGTGGTTTTCCCTAGTTGTTAACAACAAGATATTGTGGTTTTCCCTAGTTGTTAACAACCGATACCGTGGTAATTCTGTACTTATTTACAACCAGATACCGTGGTTTTCCCTAGTTGTTAACAACCAGATACTGTGATAATCAATCCATCATTATATTTCCCTGCCTAATGAACGTGCGTGCACAGTCCCATGCTAGAGAGACGGAAGGTAGACCTAGCGCTGTGTATGAAGGCGAAGTAATTAACCCGGAATGTTAGAACAACCAAACCACAACGGGGATGATTAGATTATCACGGTCGGTGGTCGAGTTGGCAACATTGTTCTGTAACAAGTACGATATGATGAGGTATCGGCCTGTTTTAGACACATTGTAGTTAGTTAGTGTTGTTCTAGGCCACTCAACAGTAGATACATTGTAGTGGGAAAGTTGTAACAGGGAACTGTCCCATCTGCAGGTGAACATTTATTATTACGTGTAGGTGTAGCGAGTTTAGAGGGAATCGTCAAGGGCTATTTTATATGGAAATCAATCCACTATTTGACTGGGAAACTTAGGGGATAAACTACCAGTTAAGGTTACAAGTCTGCCGTAATAAAGCCAAAGAATTTCTAATTTTAGTTTCACATAGCAACAACTAGAATCTTTATGCGGAATTAGATTGTAATTGTGGTTAACAATATGAACAACAAGACGATTGTAATAAAACATAACTGTTACCCATTTAGAAATTGACAAGTGTTTTCATTATGGTACACCATATTAATTACAAATAGAGAGTAGTGGAGTACACATTAATACACATTTATTTTACTGGTATTTCGAGTAACAACAAGTTTAAATAGCTTTTCCTTTCATTCATACAGTTGATGCTAATTCAATGAAATTCACAATACTTCAGGTAGAATATGAAATACAATCCAGAAGTTATAAAGTAGCCAGCTCGGTGGTTCTGTAGTTATGGCGTCCGCCCGGGAAGCGGTAGACCCGGGTTCGATCCCCGGTAGAGCTGGATTTTGTAATTTCTGGATTCTTGGATCTTCTGTCTTCTTGGAGCTTCGAACACCACATGTGTTTTGGGTTTAAAGCCCTCTACTGGCTGCCTGTCTTTGTTATGTTCATGTACTGGACATTTTCAAAGGCAAATAAATAATAATAATTGCATTTGTAACAATATTACTCTACGGGAGTGTTTGACGACTAATCAAGTCGAGAAATATTGATATTATTGTTGTTGGCGTCACTGATAATTAAGTTGAGATAGAGAAGAGTGAGGAAAAGTGAGCGATTGAGAAAGATTGATTGATTATCGTCTTTATTTGGCGGGATTAAGGCCTGTGAGGCCTAGCTTCATCTTACCATTTTAAGGAGACAAATGAAAGCGAAATAAGATATTGAATAATAGTGAAATACATGCATACAACAACATAATATGCCCCTACTCTAATAAAATAGATTAATTAGAGAGAAGGAGAGAAAGAGTTGTGTAAGTGAGTGATTGGGTGTGAGTGTGCGAGTGAGAGAGAAAGAGAGAGAGATAGATGATGAATTGCACGATGTAGCAGATCGTGCGATAGTGTGGGTAGAACACAAGGAATACCACGTGTGAGGTGATACGAGGGCTGGTTTCATGTTTAGATGAACTTTAGGGAAATGAGCAAGATGAAACATTCTTTGACCTTTCAGCTTCCCGCGTCGCTTGGCAAGGAACTCAATCAAAGAGCTAAATTGCCAGTGTTATTCTAGATACCTGGCGTAATGTACAATGGGAGCCCCTTCATGTTCTATGCGAGGTCACACTGATCAACGGATCTAGCCCAGCATGATAAACAAAGCCGGTACTAAACACCCTTGGGGTTGCTGGTGCCGGCTATTAAACCGAAGACTGTTGGAAGATAGCTCCAAAATATAAGTTTATACATACTACACACACATTATTATGTAACCAGCGGTTTAGCCGCGTTCGCTAAGCCGGTTCCCACTCGAACACCGAAGTTTAGCGACCTTGGGCGTGGTCAGGGGGAGAGTGGGTGACCGCTCTGCCCTACCTACCGCTGGTAGAGCAGACGGAGGGTTCGAGAGCTAGTGTAACGGCTTCGTTCTCCTCGACGTCTGCTCGGCAGTCCGGGTTAGTGGAGCAACCTATATGACTGTCAAGGTTACACCGTCCTTTCGGATGGGACGTAAAGCCGTTGGTACTTTTCGAAAGGAATAGGCTACGTGCCGGTACTGGGTTTCCCTTCCTCCCTTCTCTATTAAATTTGCACTAGTGGATTACCTTATCCGTTGCAAATAGAGACTTAATAATAATAAACAAAATATATTCCAGCCACATTCTACGATTTTGCTAGTAGCACCAAAGATCCCTTATGAAAAATAACTAGGAAAATGCGTAGTTTATTAAATAACTACATCATTTTGGTAGTTTTTCTAGCTAACTACCATAAGTTGGTAGTTTTTCTAAATAACTACCGTTACTTGGTAGTTTTTAAAATAATAATTATTATTTGGTAGTTTTTTAAATAACTCTAAATAAAAAATGTCAAAGTTATAAAAAATCACAACAACATTTTCGTAGTTGTTTCTAAAAACTACAAGCTATTAATTTAATTTCTATTTTTTCTTCGATTACTTTGTAGTTTTCCTCAAACAAATGCAGGAAATGATATATTTTAAAAATAACTTCGAACATTTAAAGTTTTTTATAATAACTTAGAAAATTTGCGTTTTGAAAATATCTGCATTATATTCGTTGCTTTTTTTCGAATAACTTTGACGAATTTAGCAATATTAAAAAGTAATTTATATATTTTTTTTCTACTCCGAATACTTTAAAGTTTTTAATAGAACTATAAAAGTTTTTTGGTGTAAGAATATTTATTAACAATTCGAACTTATTGTAAGCAGCAATATAAACTTTGTGTGTTTTACAAATAGCTACGTCATTTCTATAATTCGTAATTAAATATTATTTTATTTTGGTAGTATATACACGAAGTTTTTGGAAAAGAAAGGAATGTGTACATCTCGCCCTACGGGAAGGATGCCAGCAAGATGAGAGGCCACATGCAGACGAATGCTTTGGGGGCGCGGAAGCAATTGTTGTTGCAAAACGCAAAAATTGTGAAATTACATATGTATTTAGAACTTGAAACTGTTTATCACTGCGATGGAAATCTAATTTTAATTTTGCCGTGAACAGGTATGATGAAATAATGTCGATATATGCTGCGTGAGAGAGAGAGAGAGAGAGAGAGAGAGAGAGAGACGAGGCACCTGTCTTTGTCTGACCTGGCGGTTGAGGGAGGATGTTTTTCTATGGACTAGACAAGAATGGGGTGGGGGAAACCCGTTTGAATTTTGAATGACCAGACCGGTCCGTTACTTAGTCGCAGATGCGTTGTCAAGATGGTAAGATCTATGCCGGTAAAAATAAGGGCAATACAAACGCATGCGATAATACAACCCCACATATATCTACCACACAGTCTTCAAACTCAAGATAAGACCTGCGCCCGCACCCGAACCAGACGAAGTTGCAGATTACATACAAAGGTATTATATTCGCAAGCACCTAAGCAAGAAGCAGATTCCATTTTAAGGTATAATATATTCACACGATCCCGAACCAGAAGCAGTTCCAGCACTAAGGTAGTATATTTGCACGAGCCCGAGCCCGAGCCAGAAGCAGTTTCCATACTAAGGTAGTATATTCGTACGAGCTCGAGCCAGAAGCAGTTCCAACACTAAGGTAATATATTCACATAAGCCACAGCCAGAAGCAGTTTCCATACTAAGGTAGTATATTCGCACGAGCCAGAAGCAGTTTCCACACTAAGGTAGAATTTAGATACTCTAGATCTGTAGAGAAATCACAAACCTCTGGGTGTGTTACAATGCACGCATGTCTGAATGTAGAACATTTCGCCGCACACCCTTGTCTTTAGTTGTAGATTAGCTATACCTAGCCTCAGTGCATGGTCCTCTATTCTTACTCTGCATCCCATAGTTTAAGCCCGTAGTATTGCTAATATACTAGTAATTTTAAATAATGTTATATAGTTATAGCTAGTAGTTATTTTCCGTAGTTATTGCCAGTAGTTAAAGCTAGTAGTTATTTTCCGTAGTTATTGCCAGTAGTTATAGCTAGTTTATTTTCAGTAGTAATATCCCGTAGTTATTGCCAGTAGTTATAGGAAGTATAGTTAATTTTAGTAGTTTTTCAAAGAAGTTTTTTTTCCTGAAACGGTCCGAAATTACTACTCTAAATAACTACAGTTATTTTTAGTAGTTTTTTTTTGTAGTTTTTCGGTAGTTCTTTTTCATAAGGGATATGTTACATCATGTTATGCATCACTTAGCCAAGTGGTTGACCATGTATGTATTAAGTCCATGTTAGAAGTTTAAAATCGTTTGTCTGAAACGGGAATCCGTGACTTTCTGCATTGGAAGCAGGGAGTATAAAATGGGTATTATACTGGGGTCGCTGTCAGCTGGCTACAGTTTCTGGTTACAATCGGAAGTGAGCAGAAAAAATGTGCGCATGCTCAGTACCATAAAAATCCAACCAGTAATTGCAGTTGGCAGTTTAGAAAATTCTCTATCTAGTCAATTGCAGCCAACTGCGACCCAAAACCCAACCAAAAACTGTAACCAGGTGGCGGTGTTCTGCCCTTAGTGTTACCACTGTACCAACGAAACAGACATAAATAAATCAACTCTTCGCCAGCCACGTTGTCGTCATGGATTTGTAATAGTGTAACCAGAGTCGATAAAGAAGTTTCCGGAAACTTCTTTATCGACTCTGGTGTAACAGTGACCTGCGCTAACAAAACACTGTTCACCACCGCCACCTGGATATAGTACTACTTGCTGCACATCTCGGCGGCAGTGATTCCTGACTCTCGTCCGGGAACTACACTGTTCACCACCGCCACCTGGATATAGCACTACTAGCTGCACATCTAGGCGGCAGTGATGTACCTGACTCTCGTCCGGGAACTACACTGTTCACCACCACCACCTGGATATAGCACTACTAGCTGCACATCTAGGCAGCAGTGATGTACCTGACTCTCGTCCGGGAACTACACTGTTCACCACCGCCACCTGGATATAGTACTACTTGCTGCACATCTCGGCGGCAGTGATGTACCTGACTCTCATCCGGGAACTAATCTAAATAACTCGTCAGCTCACCGTGGTAATCAGCAGAACACAGCGCTCTAGTGGTGCTAATAGTAATCACACAGACAGGACCAACACCTGTGTTAAACCACACGGAGATCTCCAAATAAAGCGTACAGAAAGCACGTGAAATACGCATAAGAGGTAGGACTAGCGCGCGAAATGTTGTAATACGTCACGAATGATACATATAATCTAAAACGGGATTTCGTTATGCTGCATGAAAAACTTTTCTTTTATTGTGATAAATACGGATTTTAATCATAGAATAAAATAAAATAAATACATATTTAAAAATAAATAATAAATACACGTATTCAATTAATGTTTAGCCTATACAGATTATTAAATGTATGCGGAAACGGGTGTGGGAGTAGGCTAACCCAATATAGAAAGCTAAGCTTGTCGTTATTCTCCCACGATTGTTCTAGCATTCACTTATGGTGGAGATGCAGAGTACAGACAAATTCAAACTTTCTGGTGGACTATCATTGCCCATTTGACTTACAGACTCACATAAAACATTCTGTATCATCCATGTTCAAGAGCAAGGTCAACATTTCAACCGGAGGTCCTGTTCGGTTTCTAACGTGAGGCGTGACACAGGCATAGACGAAGGGACAGAAAGTGACTCGTCCATCACAAGATTGAAACCTAAGAGATATCATTGTAAAATATTGCGGGGTGACCGTAACAAATGAAGAATTCCACCCACACGACATTATCCGTAATATTTACATATAGAGAAAGAGAACCAATGTTCTAAAGCTATTAATCTGCCATGGCCAGAATTGAGCAGAGTAGGCTACATTGCTCACAGAAAACGGTCTGATTGCCAAACTAATAGAACCAGAAGACGCAAGTAAACACTGGATTGTAAAGGAAAGCTGCATCTATGCAAGTATGCTATTCAATTTTCAGTACTTGCGGTTTTATGCGGATTTTTGCAAACTGTCAGTTTTGACAAAACTTTGCGTATGTTTCGTGTATTATTTCGAAAAAAAATGTTTATAAATCAAATTTTAAAATGCATACTAGCATAGATCTAAGCTTAATAAAGAACCTTGTGTAAAGTATAACGCACTATCTTAAACCGGTCATCAGTCAGATGTTTATTGCGAGAGTATGTTCTAAGACAAATAACATGGACAAGATAGGGCAACGAGCAGCAGGAAGTGCCTTGTAAACGAAAGCTTTTAATTGCTTTCCGTTGAGCCATGTGTGTGTTAATAAATTAAGGACAGTGTGTATCTTATTTCACAACTATGATACTCCAAACAGCTCACAACTATGATGTACTCACAGCAAAGAGCTTAGGGTAAGACCTGCAGATCCGATTACAGCTAGACGTGCACCCCTCAGCTCCCACGCTCAAGCTGTAGACGGATCCTAACTCATATCACTCTACAGTTCAGGTATCAGGGAGAAAATCTACACAAGCATGGGTGCGGACTTTAAAAGATTCAGTTCAGCAATTTTTAAAAGGAACTTTTATAAAGTTAAGTTCCTTTTTACACCTTTATCCTTCAAATGTTCAAGTTCTCCATAAAAAGTTCGCGACTGCAAAGTGACTGACGTGCAACTTGTCCGTCAGTGAGTCGGCCGCGTCTCACGATAAAAACCGACCATGACGGAAGTCCATTTTTATTTTTTGAACTTCAACAATATACTTGACCCGTGGACATGTTTCATTTTGCACCAAATATATATTTTAGTCGATTTCTCTCTACTGGAAATTTGCTAAGCACCAGATTTTCAAAATGGACTTGACTTGTTTTTGCACCAAGGCCCTCTGAGAACATAGCTGGGTCAGTGTTATTGTACGAAGATTTTAGTCTTCCGATATCTTCGAAGTTAACCTCAAACGCGTCGTACGGGCTAAAACTTGGATTAACACATAGAAACAATTCTCAGACATTCCTTTGCACAATCCAAATAGCTAAGTATTTAGTCCGCGTAGAGGCAAGATTAGACGCATTCCGGTGTCAAAATAATTTACTATCCTTACAAAAACTCGTTTAGGAACGTGTCACCACCGCCATGTTGATTTGTAGACCTTCTGGGCTGGCGGTGGCTTTGTGCGTGTTCGGGTATTCGTCGTTCTCAGCGAAACACCGTTAGGTTCTCACCGAACTTCTAGAGATAACGAACAGCAAGGCGACAAGGTGAGGGGTTTGACTTGATGCCTGGTGCAAGGTTCCTGTCATCGGCCACGCTATTACACAGACAACGGGCGCTACTATAACGCGTGTAGAACCATGAGACACGGGTCCTAATTAAGAAGGGATAGGTCGTATTTGACAGTTGGCAAATAGATATTCGTTACGTAAGAAAGCACACAACGTATTATGAAACTTTGCATAGTTGGCAGAAAGCATACAAGTTCAGCTTCACAGTAGTAGATTACAAATTATTGTTATTATCAAAATCATATTACTCCATTATTGGTTTTCTTTACTTCATATTTAGTATGTTGATCCACAAGCCTGTTTTCCTATCATATAAATGTTTTCCATTTCATATTTCATCATAATAATATTATTTTATTACAAACAAATTAGTATGTTTGTATACCATCTTTTTCATACATTCTCATAAATCATCACTCATCGTCTCGAATAGTCAAAGTGCATTAATAATGAAACGTTAAGCAATATCCTATCAATCAATCAATCTTTTGTGTAATTAATATTAATATATGTATGATTGCAAAAACATTTTTTTGCGAATCAAAGAGTGCGCAAATGTAGAAGGGTACATAAACTCGGCCCTTCTTCTACATCTCACTGATTTTTAGTGTGTAAGGCTTGGCTGACTTTTTACAATTTTTTTGTTAGATTGGTCATACTTTACTACATCAATATAAACATTATATTTATATCTCTATATTTCCAAGTGTCATTACAAATGTCTGCTGAATCAGTTCTTAGAGCTCTTGGAAATCCAACATTTCTTCTTGTAAGTAAACCGATAATTGAAGATTTTTAATGTACCGCCGAATGGGGCTTGCTTGCCTGCAAACATGTGAAGGATCAATGCTCAAACCAATGTTCGAGGTCGTGGGCTCAAAGTCAAACCCAGTAGGCTAGAGGCTCTGCAAGAACACGAGGAAGGCAGATAGGAAGCTGCCGAAAACTCACGAAGTTTTGACTGAGCCCGCGTTGTTTAAACCAACCGTGACCAGTACTTGCGAATGTTTTCCTTAAACTCTTCATAAAACAAGTTCAAAGTTTAAAAACGTCCGAGTAGAACGAATCCCTCTCTGACAGAAAAATGTTTTTTTTTGCGTTCGTTATCGAGTTAAACATTAAAATTACGCGTTCCCAATTTGCGTGGTGAAATCGAATTAATATGCGGACTACGAAAGAGGGGCTTTTTTATCAGCCCTCTTGATTAGGGCCAGAGATTGTTGTGGTCGGACAGTCGGGGTACGACTGATCCAGTTGGGAGCACTGAATGCAGGTGTACGTCTAATTGTTGTGGCGGACGAATAGTAGGTGTGAAACTGATTCAGTTGGGAGGACTAAATGCTAGCTAAAGACTGATCCAGATGGGTGCACTAAATGATGGTGCACAACTGATTCAGTATTTGCGAACGGATAGTCATTGCACAACTGATTCAGTATTTGCGAACGGATAGTCATTGCACAACTGATTCAGTATTTGCGAACGGATAGTCATTGCACAACTGATTTAGTATTTGCGAACGGATAGTCATTGCACAACTGATTCAGTATTTGCGAACAGATAGTCATTGCACAACTGATTCAGTATTTGCGAACGGATAGTCATTGCACAACTGATTTAGTATTTGCGAACAGATAGTCATTGTACAACTGATTCAGTATTTGCGAACAGATAGTCATTGCACAACTGATTCAGTATTTGCGAACGGATAGTCATTACACAACTGATTCAGTATTTGCGAACGGATAGTCATTACACAACTGATTCAGTATTTGCGAACGGATAGTCATTGTGCCACTGAACCAGTTGTGGTTGGCAAATAGTCGGTGAACAACTATCAGTTGTGGCAGACTAACTGACGGTGTATAACTGAATCAGTTGTGGCACACTAACTGACGGTGTATAACTGATTCAGTTGTGGCACACTAACTGACGGTGTATAACTGATTCAGTTGTGGTAGACTAACTGACGGTGTATAACTGATTCAGTTGTGGCAGACTAACTGACGGTGTATAACTGATTCAGTTGTGGCACACTAACTGACGGTGTATAACTGATTCAGTTGTGGCAGACTAACTGAGGGTGTATAACTGATTCAGTTGTGGCAGACTAACTGACGGTGTATAACTGATTCAGTTGTGGCACACTAACTGACGGTGTATAACTGATTCAGTTGTGGCACACTATAACTGAGGGTGTATAACTGAATCAGTTGTGGCAGACGCACACTAACTGACGGTGTATGGCTGATTCTGAGGAGGTGCAGTGCTAATACACGAAACGCCGTGAAGGTAAATAGAGTTCAATACCGAAGATTAGGTTTATTAATCAGTCATGTAACTGAGCAGATTACTCTTTATTCAAAGTAATTATTTTCAATGTATATTAGCATGATTTAACTATATATGATAAATGGGTATTGTGTAACCATATGGGGGGGGGGGGGAGGGGGTTAAGCAGCAGCTGACATATAAACCGACAAACGAATACTGGTTTTAATCTAGCTGATTTAAAATTACATTCTCTAATTTCATAGAATAGAATACAAAGTTTTTCTCGCTGTATAATGCGGATATTTGTTTGAATGTCGCGCCAATTACGTCATTAGTGGTCGAGGGGGAAGTTTGATTAATTTGTGTTATAATTAGAGGGGGGGGGGGGGGGTTGATCAATTGGAACAAGAGAGAAGCTAAAAAATACGTGACATAGTTCATGGGTGTCCCGTTAAGTGAGATGCACCATCGTGACGTTACTTTAAAGCAGACCACACCTTAAATTGGACAACTATACCGGTATTATAAGTAGGAAAAACGGATCAAATAAATTGGACACGATTCCATCCGCGGGCGTTGTCAAAATCATCCAGCCGTTTCCAAATTTATTCCCAAGTCAAGAATTTATGGGTCTCAGTCCATATTAGAGGAATAAAACCTTCTGACTGAAGCGGGATTCGAACGCAGGACCTTCTAGATTGACAGCAGGGACACAAACCACTGGACAAACGAACCACACAAAAACATTTGAGGGTCATGAAATTAAGTAGGCACTTCCCGCTATACGCTCGCACTACCTTGCCCATGTTATTTGTCTGAAAACATACTCCGGTAAATTAGATCTGACTGATGAACGATTTAAGATAATGTGTTACACTTTAGACAAGGTTCTTTAGTAAGACTAGAAGTATGCTTGTATGCTTTTTATAGAAGTTGATTGACACACAATTTGTTTACAAAAAAAGACATGCTCAAAACTGCAATTTTGTAAAAATCCTCATGACAACGCATTTAAAGGTACTGAAAATTGAATTGCATAAGGAGCATAGATGTAGCTTTCCTTTACAATCCAGTGTTTACTTGTCTTCTGGCTCTGTTAGTCTGGCAATCAGACAGTTTTCTGTGAGCAATGTTTTGTGCCCTAATCTAGCCGGAAAGTGCGGCTCGTGCAAATTTAACTTATGAATAATGCAAGTCACAACACTTCATGACGCACTTTTGAAGTGGTTGCTGAAGCTGTTAATTTGGCTCGTTTGAAACGGGTTTGGTAGTGCGCTATCGTGTATCCTGTTCTGTTAAAAAAATGATTTACAAAGGAGGGCAACTAAATAAATCTAATTACATAGATGCAGACACAACATGAACTACAGTTACGTAAATATTTGAAATAGTAATATTAATATTACAACAACAATGTATTAATAACAGAATAATTTTGCTAAAAAAATTCAAAAAGCATTAACATATGAAATTAATTAATGAACTAAATATAAAAAAGGGAAAAAAGAAAATAAAAGAATAAAGGGAAGGACAAAAAAGAAAGAAAGATAGAAAGAAAACTGAACTGATTTATTAGACGATCTCACTCAAACGAATATGAGGTTTGCCAAAAATCAGAAACAGCAAATCAGAGAGTAATCAAACTTTCTCGGAAGAAACCACCGAACGCGCAGCTGTCCAGCCCAGCTTACTGGCTCAAACCCTGCTTGTCAAACCCCATGTGCTTCCGGCTTAAGAGGTGAGATAAAGAGGTTAATGGTATTGCGAGTATCACCACGTGTAAGGCTTCTCACTTCGACCCGGCCGCACGTAAATAATACCAGAGAGTTCGGAAAGTCACGAAGCGTAATACGACCTTTCGTAAACACAAACTTCGGAGCTTTTCACTTTTCCCCGATCAAAACCGAACTTTTCCGAAGCCATTCGCCTCGTGGCCGGCAGCACTAAAACCGTCAAACTGACATTTAGTAGACAATAGGTCGTGGAGGGGGCGGGGGGGGGGGTGAAAGTCATCTCTGAACACATAGAGAGTGAAGGACATGCACAGGCATCGATCTGCCCCCCCAAACAGTTTGGACGCGTGGTTGAAATATCTCCGGTAAGGATATATAGATAGATAGGAGATAGGTTTGATGAAATTGAAATTGAAAGTGAGGGAGGCGTTGATGGTTCTAGAGTCCGCCTAGCGTTAGACTTCCACTTTGTTTAGGTTGGTAGCACCGTGGCTAGAACATTGTTACCAACACATACGCGTAATTCTCCTCACAATTATTAAAAAATAAAAATATATTAAATCCAATTAATTCTGGTCGAGTCGGCTATAAGGAAAAAGGGATATTTGGAATTAGGGATGCACATGATAAACTATCGAAAAGTAATTTGATATTCAATATAATTTTGATAATCGGTTTTGAACATGTTACCGAAATGCATGTTTCCTGTCAGAACTTGTCGTAAACACGTCATAATATGTGTTCCTGCTCTTGACGATGATGTGGCGATCCGTGTAAGATTTCATTCGTGGTCAATTGTGTTATTGATAATAATTTTTAATTGTACGATGAAGTTGATTCGAATATCTCACACTTTTCTCATCGATAAAATTAAGTGTTAATCCTGACCACTTTTTCCGACATAATTACTTAGTTCGATAATGCAGTCACCTTTTTGATACCGATAATTTTTATTTTCTCGTCTTGCATCTCTATTTTAGAAACTCCCTTGCAAATATTAGTTTTCTTGCGAACCTGTGAGAAAGATCTTAGGTGAGACGGGGTGTGGGAAAGAGTTTTCCTGTGTTACACCATCACTCGCCGGAGTCGTAAAAAGATGGGCGTTTTTTCTTCGCGCCGATTCTAAAAGGGAGTCTTAAAGGAATATTTATGGGGCGGATTTTAATTTTCGTTCTTGCAATCTTTTCCCGTTCGATTTTTTTTACGACGGATATTGAAAATCCCCTGATCAAAAACTTTAGAAATAAATATTTTACGAGAGAAAATAAAAAAAACGGATTTACCTTTTTCCTTTTGTTTTCGAAACTTGTTGGGTCTGCTTTTATGTCCATTCAATGGAGGGTAATCGAGAGTAGGGGTTGGTCACGACAATAGCCGAGGGACTCCGGAGATTGCCGACCACGAGAACGACCAATAGAACGTCGAGTGTCTCATAAACAGGTCGGTAAATATATGAAACTGTTTGATTGGCTCTATGTAAATACAAACACAGCGACTATCCTGGTTCAGACAAACATCAATGAATATCGATTTTGTCATTTATGCATCCTAAAACAGCACTACAGGACTGACATAATATTTGAGTTGATTCTTCCTTGATATCTGGAGGAGGGGTGAAAGTTAAACAGTAATTGCATCGAGAGTGTTCTTAACAACACAGAGTGAAACTACGCGCATGTAGAAAAAGAAACCTTAGCATTCATTTTCTATTTGAAGACTTTCCACAAACATCCAAACATGAATACTATATAAAAGAGCGAAGCCCCCATGTATGCATTACTTCTTTGTTCACCCGTTTGTTCGTCTGTGCGTGTCACGTCTCACGATAAAAACCGAACATGACCTCCGATTGACATGCGTTTTTGTTGGCTTTGGCCTTCAACTAGGTTGAAACATTATGTTTTTGGTGACCTTGGTTGTTGGGGTCAGCGCCAGACCCAGCACCTCCACCATTAGCGGGAAACAAGCGCGGAACAATAGCGGAAAGCTTTGCTCCCTATTTTTGTTGAATAGAGAAAAGTTTACTTTTCAATCACAGCTCTAGCCTTAATATGTACAGTTGTAAGTTACGAAAATGCGTTCTTGATTGTGTGGAGTTGGGGCCTACTAAGAACGAACCTTGATAACCAAGTCGATATTTCCTAGCCACAAGTCGGCTGTGTTTGCATTGGTAATATGGGGTAGGGCCACATCGCAAAGCCAGGGATATTATTCCGAAGTGAATGAGGATAAGGCCCATACCATCCAGACGCACAAAGGAATGTTAGTTGTGGGATTGCGGGCGGCACTGGGGTAAATTATGCGAGAGAGAGAGAGAGAGAGAGAGAGAGAGAGAGAGAGAGAGAGAGAGAGAGAGAGAGAGAGAGAGAGAGAATATGATAAGTTGATGGCATCTACCCGACCGTGGAAAGTCTTGAGAGTTCAAGTAAAAGACGGTCAATAAAAGTCTTAACTCTGTATCAAATATGACCAAGACCTCGGTTAAGCTAGTCTGTGTCATATTCTGTAAACGCTCAAAGTCAAGTAAAAGTCTTTCGATTGATGGGTGCAATAAAATCGACGAATCGTTAAACCACTATTAATTTTAAAGATAACTGAACTGTTTATTATTTTAACATTGAAGTTACTAACTTTAGGCTTCCGTACGTTTATCAATTAGGAAGTTACATAATATCGAGAGCTGTTGTTTGAGTTAAGAATAGAAGATGGCGATTTTATACTTTTAATGGTAGTTTTGTTCTAAACTAATATGACGGACTGAACTGTTTATTATTTTAACATTGAAGTAACTAACTTTAGGCTTCCGTCCGATCATTAATAATTCGGGAGTTACATAATAACGAGAGCTATTGTTTGAATTTAAAAATAGATGGCGATTTGATACTTTTAATGGTAGTTTTGTTCTAAACTATTATGACGCTCTTTTAGTAATTTCTTTTCTTGTTTAAGTTTCGGAGACACTATGGAGTAAATTATTTCGCCATCTTAATAATTCAATGCAAAAGTTTGAGTTGAGAGTAGATACTTTTGTTTTAATGTCGGTTTTGCCCGCTACTCTCTCAGCTAACACTATTTCATGTTTAAGTTTAAGACTCAACAAAATAAGCTATTTTCTTAAAATATTTAAAAGTTTGAGTTTAGATTAGAGAATGGTGGTTGAATACTTTTTGTTTTATACAGTTTTCATTTTCTAGATTTGTTTCCGTAAATTTCTTCTTCATTTAACAATCATAAGCTTTAAACTTAGGGTTTAGTAACGTTTTCACAAAAGAATAATTTATTACGTTGATTTCATTAATTATTTGTAAGTTGTGTTCAAACTGGAAACTGGTATCAAGTTCACTGTATGAAAATCAGTTATGTGAATGAGTGATTCTAAATAGGAGTTTATTTATTTATTTATATTTTATGTATTTAACGGCAAGTCACTCGACTCTAGTGAATATTCTCAGAATGGCGTATTTGAAATTGAAAATTCATCTTAACGTGGTTTACACAATAAAAGGTAAAATGTTGGAGTATATTCCCCAGACGCAAGTTAAAGTAGCAAGTTAAACTATACAAGTTAGTGAAAGCTCTGCAGAGTTCGTCTCCGCAGGGAGCCAACTTGACAAACAGGACTTTTAATACTTTCACATACGTAAGCGACTCTTGGACTAAGTGTAGTGGCGTGTGTGATATGTAGGGGTTACATACAGTGGCGGCTCGTGAGACTCTGATTCTTGAGGTCGCGGGTTAGAATCCCGCCACCGGCAAAAAAGACTGTTAAAAATTAAAGTAGAAAAGTATAAGAAAAAGTTCGGTAAAGTAAGTTAAGTAAGGTCAAGTGAAGTAAAATAAAACGTAAAAATTGGACTGTTTAAAATTAAAATAGTAAATTAGAGAGGTTTTGTTCAGAAGTTAAGGCGAATGCTGGGATTGAGTCCTCTTAATCAGCTCTCGGCGGGCATCACTCGCAGAATGTGTTATTATTTTAACTTGTTACACTAAATTATTTTCTAAACGAAAGGTTGATTTCTGGGATAATCCCTCTCGCACAAATAACGGTACCAGTTATGATTATTTCATTAAAATATTGTGCCTGCTTAGTGACGAAACTTGCTTCTCGTTAGGAGAAGAACTATAGGTAGCATTTAGGATGTAGAGAATGTTGAGAGGCAATGTCCAAAATAAAAAGAATACCTCAATAACGTTAGATGATTAATTAAACAATATTTAAAAAAAAATCAAGTGAAAGTCTTTACCAATAAAACGTAATTCACCGAGTTATAAGAGTTTTTATTAATAATTTCCCATTTTGGTGGAGGTGCCGGGTCCTTAATTATTTTTTTGTAGTTTTTAAATTATTGATAACCATGAAGAATAAGGGGTGATAAGTTACATGTTGGATCTATCAGCGGTGGCTGTGCCATATGGTACCACCAAGGCTGACGCCTCCACCTTCACTCCACCCCCACAGGGGGGTGGGGGTGGAGCACCAATAAAACGTAATACACCGAGTTATAAGAGTTTTTATTAATAATTTCCCATTTTGGTGGAGGTGCCGGGTCCTTAATTATTTTTTGTAGTTTTTAAATTATTGATAACCATGAAGAATAAGGGGTGATAAGTTACATGTTGGATCTATCAGCGGTGGCTGTGCCATATGGTACCACCAAGGCTGGCGCCTCCCGCCCCCACCCCCATAGTATGGGGGTGGGTGAGGGGGTGAGGGGGGGGGTAATTTGATGTTGGGCTCGTCCTCATTCCTGCAGTCATACTAATAATATAAAATACTAACAATAATTTTAATAATACGTTGAGTGGTTGTTGGGAACTTTTAGAAGTAACGGTATTCTGGGCCAAGACATTAACCAATTGCGATGTATCAGTATAGTATTGTATTGTATTGTGTGTTAGATTTTAAAAAGGTTCATTAAACCCATTATTATTCGTTTATTTGGGCTTGGGTGTTCCGTAACTTATTTTTCTGAGTTTTATTTGTAGAATATATTGCAGATCCGTGAATGTTAGTACGCTTACCGGCCCATGGATTAAGTTGTCAGAGGCAAGGTTTTCTACGAAAATGTAAATTCTGTGTGTGTATATTTCCAAGGAAGGGCGAGTGACGTATATGTATTATTTCCATCCCCTCAAAAGCAGACATAAACTGTAGGGGTGGTTGGAGTTAAACCAAAAACTAATTTGATGCCAACTTTCCAGGCTATAAGTCAATATTTCTAGCGACTCACTTGATAAGCCGCCAGACAATTTAATTCACTACATGAAAAAAAATATTGCTTCAAATGAAGCCGCCACACAACATGCATGCATGCCAAGTTCTTTGTAGTAAAAAGAGACGACACTCAATTTCCTTCGCCATGGCCCGATCTTTATATCTTTCTCTTCCCATTTGTCATGTATGACCTCAACTGATTCATATCTGTGACGTAGAGAAGGCACCGCCTTTGAAACATGAGACTCGAGCTGGGCATCCATCATGGGTGGTCTGGAGGGCAGTGTGTCAGGGCTGGTGATGATGATGAGGGGTGGAGGCACAGGGGGGGGGGAGGGGGAGGGGGGGATCTCGTTTGCTTGATGAGAATACATGAGGAGGCGCGTGTGTCATTTAATGAAAATATTTCTAAAACATTGGAAAAACGTGATTTAAAAAAAGAGATTATGTGCTATTTGATTGGCACAAGCCTATAAGTTTATTCGATTTGATCTTATTAATTTCATTTCAATTCAAGTAAGTTTCAATCAATAAATTCAAATCAATCCAATTTAATTCAAGTCAGATCAAATAAATTAAGAGAATTAAATTAATTCGAGTTTTATTCCATTCTAAACAAAAAAATGAATTTAATTAAATCAGTAAATATTAATTTAATTTAATTCAGTTTCAAACCATTCATCCTATTTTTTTCATTCTATTTAAGATAATTTAACACTCAGTACAGTCCATTCTAGTAATGAACTGAAATGACTATTAAACAAAAAAACAAAAAATAACAATACACAATAATTATATTAATAAAATTTATTAACGCATAATGAAGCAGTTCTTTTCTTTTCTTTCTTTCTTTCTTTGTCTTTTTTAAATTTGATTCATAAATTAATTTCATTTAATATAATTTTTACTTTTTTCCCCAACATTTTTTAGTTATTAATACATTGTTGTTGTAATTGCTTTTTCAAACTTTACTGAAGTCTAGGTACATTATTATGTCTGCATTTATGTTATTTGGTTTATTAAGTTGTCCTTTATAATTCAGTTCTTTACTGAATAGGATAGACGTTAAATAATTATAAAAAAGCTACCCGGCACCTCCACCAAAACTTAATGTCCATGTTAAAACTAAAGTAATTTTCTCGACTCCTCTAGAAAACATTGCGCCTCATCTACATCGTTGTTCACCACACGGTAGAAGAGGGACACCAGTTAGCCTGCAAATGTAGTCGAACATTAAGTTTAGAGTACCTATCGTGCAACGAGTACTTTTACAAATAATGTTTTTCACAACTTTAGAAATCGAGTGCGTTTCACAGTACCTAATTAAAAACTCAACCTTTTTCTAACGTCAACTTATACACTTATACTGGCTTAATATATCACAATTACCAAATATGAAAATGTATAACATGTTGACCAACCGAGAGGCAAAACGCAAAATGTTTAAAGGCTTGAGCGTAATTTAAAAACAAATTAATAAAATCTCGGAGTTCCAAGTGTAATACTTCCATAATTTATTATTATTATTTAGTAGATATTATATCGTAAAAAATACTTCCATTATATTTTTCGATATAAATTCCATATAGAATGATATCGCCTCGCTTATCACATTCAATCAATGAGAGAGCCATGGAGTTATTACCGAACCGTCAATCAATCTCGAGAATGTTGAAGAGCTAGAGAGACGAGCGAGGGCCCTCTATTCTTCCCAGACAGACTGTGTTCAATACCCGCCGTGTGACGTCACGACACAAGAGCAGTCGGGACATTCTACAGATAGAGTTCAACCCTTTGACAACAAGATATTTCTCTGTGAGCGAGTTTCAACTCTGACAATTTACAATTTATTTGTAAGGTATTGACGCAGTGATGCATTTAAATAGGCTTTTATTTAATTTTGTTTAACTACCTTTTGAAATTATTAGAGGGTATGTGTGTGGGTATGGAATAAATAAATGAAATTAACAAAAACAATAGTATTGGAAATCAGGGCAATGGTCAAACAGCCACTCCGGCTCGTCACGGATGTTACATTTCACTCTTTATAGAGCTAAAAATCTTAAACTAACTAATAAATTGTAATGTTTTATACTGAAACAATTGTGTTAACACACTACCTACCATTAGGTGAAAAAGATTTTTAAATGAATTGTAATTTTTAGATATATTGAGTGAAATGTGGTGTCACGGATGTTACATTGTTTGGGAAGTGGATCCCGGATCATCATCAAAAGATAGAAAGTTCAGGTCCCTGACCCAGACAGCTAGATTTCCATATACATAGAGCTAATCCATGAAAGATGAACCCTTCTAATCACCCATTCATTGTTTTAAAATAATTATATCTATTGTTATGATTTTTTGTGTGCGTCACAGATGTTACTATTGGTTTTGTCACGGATGTTACACACACTTTGCCTTGCCAGTTTCCAACCATTTTCAATTCATATTACTATGTTATTCTTAGTTACAAATTCAAGCACTCCTTATCTATAGTATCTAAATTTTTTGGGATCAAAATAAAATTGTAAAATAAAATAAATGCGATGTTAAGAGTAGTTGCTGAGGCTGGCGCGGAGACGAGTTTAGACGCTAGCATTCTGGTTATTCCGGGTAAACGGTTTATAACACTGTTATCAAATTTCACACTAATGGTAATAAAGAATAAATCTATGCCATCCAGTATGCGTATTTCTAAATTAATTCATTGATTTTGAATTAAAATTTTGAGAAATCATCGAAATTTACTCCATTTTGGTCAACTTTGGGAATTTTATACATATTTTTTTAACTCAAATTGCATACTGGATATCAACGTTTAAATCAATGTGAACGCGTAGGTTAATCTGTTTTTATCCCAAGATAAACGGTTTGGTGGGAATTTCCAGAATTGGAATCCTTGTTTTGGATTGCTCATTTTTTCACGTTTTGGACTTTGGCCTATGTCTCGCAATGGATCTTTAAGGCTTAATTATTGCAACCAATTGCAGATATCAATACAAATGTACTTTAATAACATCCATGCAAAATTTGGTAATGATATTACCAACCGTTCAGCAGAAATCATCAACACCAGAGTACGCACATTTGAGTTGGGCCAAGCTCGGTTCTTAACTCTTAACGTATTCCTTTATTGTATAATATTATAATGATAGTTTTCCAATATGTTATGTTTTATAAATGTTTTTAAACTTACAAATAGGTAGGGTAGTGTTGTTTTTATAATAAATACAAACTTTTACAAACATGTAATAGGCTACAATACTATCGAAGTTTGGAAGTAACAGTTACAAGGGCCATACATTTCCCGTATTAAAAATCTAGACAAGAAAAAGATTAGGCTACACATCAGCAATTTTATTTTTAAATAAACCCCTTCAATACAATTGATTGATCATATTTCAAGTGCGTAATCACATCACAATCTTTCAACAACATCCGTGACATGTAACATCCGTGACACGTAACATCCGTGACATGTAACATCCGTGACACTATTTCTCAGAAATGTTTAAAGCTATGGGCACTTAAAAATCGTTAAAGGTTAGTCCACAAGTATATTGTCAACATCACCAACTTGTAGCAAATTGTAAGAACTATTATACACCAAAAAACAACTTTTTTGCCTTTATTGTCACGGATGTTACATCACAAACATGATTACATATATTCATTAATAAATGGTGTGATATAATTACATAAGACTTGAAATTCACAGTTTAGATTCTTCACACATAACCTTAACTTATGAACTGCTTAAAATGGAGGTACCAGCTTATTCTTTAGAATACCAGGCTGCCAACTTTTTAAAAAAAATCATCGTCCACTTGACACAACAAAAGCTATAAGTTCAATGGCAAATACAGACTAATAGTTATTTTACAAAATAAAACTATTTTTTGGTTTCATAAATTACATGCATTATCTTTCTAATGGTAAAACATTTTTTGTAAATTTAATTTTTTTAGTTTTTTGTACTTTTCCCTTTTGAGCCGGAGTGGCTGCAAACTAATCTCCCACCAGAGCACAAAACGATCGGGGTTTGGTCACAGTTGTCTGGACGTTGAAAAAATAGTAATTTTTACAACATCTTGACGGCAGTGCATTATTGTTGTAGTGGGTGACCGATTTCCCACCAGAGTGCAGAACGATCGACGTTTGGTCACCGCCATGTGTAAGTTCCACTGGCTCCACAATGTAAATAGTCCTGTGACCAAACCCCGATCATGCGAACCTGGCGGAAAATCCAGGCGAACCAGCTTGGCATTGCATTATGACTTTTGAATGTAGTTAGAATAAGCATTTTGTAAATAGCCTAGAATTTACAGATGGTGTCACACTGCTGAATGAGAAGTATACGCATGTGTGTGGGTGTGGGTGTGCTTGGGCGTGTGCGTGTGTGTGGGTGTTGATGTGGGTAGGTAGAGTGTGTGGGTGTTGGTGTGGGTGTGCATTGAATATGAAAACATGTGCGGTGTTGACGAACATAAAAGCAACATCAACACAAACTCTACTTCACAACTTCCATGAAATCTGCTACCTGAGTGTACAGCAGAAACACAAACAAAACAGCAAACCCATAAAACACCCACTTACTTAAAAACACCTACAAACTCCAATAATAAAGTTTATTCGTAACAAATATCGCTACTGTGGAACACATGCTATCGATATTGGTTTACCCAGTTCAGAGGGCGTTCGTTCACATTGGGGGGGATTAAATAAAGCGTCCGATTCAACGTCTCCATTCGGCCTGTAGTCAATATTCCGGGGGGGGGGGGGCTATTTGTCATTTTCAACGCAGGTTTCTGCCCACCCTCACCCCTATATAGTGCATCAATCACCTAAAAACCGCCTACGACAACAAACTTATTTCCAATATCAAACCAAGAAGGAAAGCGCTTTTCTTTCAAAACTTTCACGAACATTTCAACTAAATCTTATAACATTTGTTCTATTTTTGAAGGTTTTTCCTTTCCCCCGGTTAGCGAGACGTTACGTAAGGGATTGAGACGGTGTTGGCGACGACGTCTGGGGGAAGGAGGGGGGGGGGGGGGGAGAGAAAAACCTGTCTGGCCTCGAACCTACCGGTTCAAGTCAGGACGAGACAGTTAAAAGTGTTGAAAGCTGGAAGGTTTTTACTGTAATATATTCAATCCCAGTTTAGTTTCTGAAGAAACTGACTATAGATCTATTACAATGAATTATCCTAGGAGAAAAACAAAAAATTGTTTTTGGAGTATATTGTGATTGTCGTGTATAGATGGTTTGGACTCGAAATAAAGGGTTAAAATTTTGTCGCGCATAGAACAAGGTTAACTCAAAATTGGATATTTATTTTGAAAATAACATTTTCAAACATTTTCAACTTGTTATTAATATTTTGTTCAAGACTAGATTTGTAGAGACCCTCTACAGGTAACATAACTAAGTTGTAAAGGGGAGAGGATAATTCCGAAGGGAATGTTCGTCGACTGTGCAGGAGGACTCAATCCGAGAATTCTCCCTAACAACTAAAGAAAACCCCAGACTGAATTTCACTCAAGATCGACGGTGGCGAGATTTGAATCCACGACCTCCCGAACCAACGACGACGAGCTAAGTATGAGCTACCTCTGTCGGCATTACATAAATACTGAGCTCACCGTAAAATCATGGAGTTATAAATAGTACCGTATTGTATACAACCATGGAGTTGGAGAACAACCCACGCAAACTAAAAACTTACAAAAAAGCTCATCCACCAACGCGACTAAAAAAAGTGTTTGCGAAGCTTCCTAGTTTATAACATTCGTCTACCTGTACTTAAATTTTAGTCAGTACACAGCGCTCCCAACAGAACCACATGTCGGTTTAAATTAAGGCGGGAAATCGATCCTTGAATGGAATATTTAACCCGCGTCGTGGTACATCCTCGCAGACGGATATATATTATCTCCAGGGCACCGTGACTCTGGGGGCTGATCAAATACCTCTAATGTAATAGAACTTAGGTCATTGGGTGAACAGATGACCTACTCAACACTATAGTTCCAACAACTTTATTTTCTTATTTATTTATTGAGTTTTTAAGTGATTCTGCAGCCCGTCGAGACACCATGGACTTTTAGCTCCATGGAGACACCATGGACTTTTAGCTCCATGGAGACACCATGGACTTTTAGCTCCATGGAGAAACCATGGACTTTTAGCTCCATGGAGACACCATGGACTTTTAGCTCCATGGAGACACCATAGACTTTTAGCTCCATGGAGACTACTTGCAATGCCAATGGTTTCCACAGACAGCTATAGTGTGAGCGTTAAGCTTAGTGTGAAGATGCAGGGGGTTTGCTGCAGATATTAATATGTTTAAAGTATTTATGGGTCGAAGAACACCGGTTGACAATAACGGAACTCTGAAATTAATGTAGGCTATAGTGGTCCCAACGAAAGAATGCAGATGGCTCGAAATTGTTTTCCCAACATAACAACTTTGTCAATTCTATTCACGCTAGCTCAGCGTGGATCTTGCACACGGAGAAACTCTGTGATCTAGCACAGATAATTTTTGCTTGCGTTGGTAAAATATATTTCTCTTTCATACACAAAGGCGACATTCCTTTTACCGCGCATTCATTCTACCACCACCCCCACCACTACCAAGCATCTGCATTCTTTCGTTGGAACAAGTATAAACAGTATCTTTCTTTAGTTCTTTGGCCTCGAATACAATTCGTGCTGTATACCTTACAGTAGAATAACGAGTAAATTCCTGTCTGCTATAGCTTTTAGTGTCAGATCGCAGGTCCAAAGCGTATTTTCTCATGGGTCTTAGGTTTGAATACTGGATGAGACATTTAACTTTGTAATTGTACTTCATTTATAACGTCACTTACTACCGCGAATAGCAAACTAAAGAATACTGACAACAAACAATGTAGACGTATTAAATGGATTCCATTTTCGGTTCACTGTGACTTTTTTGACTTTCAAATGGATAACAAAATTATCCTAAGTGTTTACGGGGACAATTAAACCGTCATAATGTGCATGATGTGGTACATTGATAATTAATACTGTTGATCGTATTAATTGTAATTTCCTCAATTAAAACCATTTGTAACGCAGTGGGTAGACAATCATATTTTATTCATTTTCAATTAATGTGAATTTTATAATACTACATAACACAGATCATACAAGACCAGTGAATACAACTACACAATACAGATGAAGACAAAAATACCACAACCCGTGCTTAAATAATAATAAAAAATAAATACAAAGACATTTGAAAACAATAGGTCAACATGAATTCAATTCAACATCAAATTCAATATCACGAACAAAAGATACATATTTACGCCATCTATATAGTAACTTTCATTAACAATCTGCATTTTCCATTATGACTCGAGTGAGTAACCTATATTCAAATATATTTGCACAATTTAAACCAATAATTATAGAATAACCAGTTTCTGAACTATAATTCACTGAAACGTTCCGAAACTCTCTGGAAAGTCGTTGAGCAACATTTAGTAGATAATCCTGAGTGGTGAAAGTTTTTCTTACAAATACAAAGTCGAGACTTAGCTGAGTTCTCGGCGGGATAACATTGTCTGAGCGGATTGCAGCCAGGGCTCTTATTTCTACTACCAACTTTCCAATAGCATTCGAAGATA
This sequence comes from Sweltsa coloradensis, assembly GCA_024449915.1. NCBI lineage: Eukaryota > Metazoa > Arthropoda > Insecta > Plecoptera > Chloroperlidae > Sweltsa > Sweltsa coloradensis. The sequence continues at coordinate 2,367 of JAMZAV010001127.1, read as the reverse complement.
GGGCTGTTAAGTTAGTGGAACTTTTCTACAATTGTGTTTTCTCTAAACAGAAGGTTTTCTGAGAACTCGACTTGTTCTTAAATAGAATAATAATTGCTACGTTAATGTTAGGTTGCCACATTCAGTGACAGCCACAGCTAGATACCGTCGTTGAAGGGTATGGAATCTCTAGTTCCTTTACAACGTTAGATTCGTGCAGATAAAACAAAATCACACGCACAAAAACCCAACATTAATGATTGTTAGTCACTGAGGTAGTTACCATAAAAATATGAAGAAGGTTCCATACCCATCAAAGTTGCATTCTACGTTGAGTAATGTAGAATCAAATAACAGAACATTATCTTTTCATATGTTCAGGTGAAGCACGATCGTGGCTGTTGGCCAATAATATACGACTGACTTTTGGCGGATTAGAAGGTCATTGGGTTGGCGTAGCCTGTTTAATGATTGGCGGCAGCGTGGGGAAAAGGAAAAGAAATCGTTTGTGATTGGCTTAAAGAATAAGTATTCCGCGGTTTCCCAGTTAGTCTTATAACTGATGAAGTTAAAAAATGCGGACCTATCATTAGTGTACGGCCGATATGGTCAACGGAAAGTTCTTAATCAAAAGAGGTGACTCTTACCACTGGCCTAACAAGCCACCGTTCACAACAAGCCCCCCCCATGATCCAGATTCCAGTGAATCAGAGTTATGTCCTTCCCATCAACACCACCTACTCTTGTCCAGCAAACAGTCCCAAAACAAGTGCATGTTTTTCGCGGGCACATTCATGAAGGTGATGACTCTGTGCACCAAGCAAGAGTTCCCCTTGAAGGCATACTCCTGTGATCTCCGGGACTCTAACACGGGAGACGCCTACGTGTTGCGCCACGACGCCGGTAAAGAAGACGTCCTCTGTCGACCGGTAGGTGAAGTTGAGCGACGCCTCGTACAGTTTGAGCGCCACGCCGGGAGTCGTAAAGTAGGCGCCGCCGGAGGCGTAGGTAGGGTACAAGTGGAGGCCGTACGACTTCTCCGAGATGAAGTTCTTTGAGGATCGGTTGCGTATGGGGCGTGCGTTTTCAATGAGCCGCCCGTAGAGGAAACTCCCCGTGTCAGGTAGGACCCGGATTAACTCCATGAGTTTTAGGATGTTTACAAAAGTGTCATTGTCAGCTTTGAGAACGCGCCCGGCCTAGAAGCAATACGTCATGTTCCACTCAAAGATGGCCGCGGTCTTCAGCGTGAGGTTATGGTAAGAATCAACGTTATTGTTGATGATCACGTCAGAATGCAACAAGTCCTCTTCGGCGATCATCCGGGAGACCTCGGGATCCGATTGGACGCCAACCATGAAGCCGACGACGATCTTGCGATGATATAGACCCCAGGTTTGACGGATCGCCATGCGCTTTTCAAAGTTCCTAGGCCAGGACGGGACGAGAACGAGGAGGTCGACGTCCACGCCGTGGTTGGGACAGAGAGAGGGTTTGGGGTCGCTGAAGCCGCCCCGGTAGATGTCTCTGAGGCGAGGGCTCTCAACGACAGTCTCATTGGAGGGTATACTAGTATCTATGGTCTCGTTGAACCCCACGTGACACACGAACACATCCAAGTGGAAATACAACCACAGGAAAGCAAACAACGACGCGACGGACAACGACGCGACCAACCACAACAACAACAACAACAACAACAAACACTTTAGCCGAACGTGCATTCAAACGTATCGCATGCATGTCGGTTAGTCCGAAAAATATTTGGAGTATTCTTAAACCACAAATCTTAGGAACACTTTGTCTTTTGACGTTAACAAAAGACGATTTCGTAAACAAACAGGGCGCTCTATGTCGTTGCGCATTGCATGCTGGTTTATTTGATACCCCACAGCCGACTGGATTGCCAGATAGACTGGATCAAGTAGACCTTGGACTGGATTGAAGCCAGGGTGATCGCACTCCGAATGATGCTCTCACGCGCCCACAACACCCAGACTTTCCCAAGATGCCCGAGGTTTAACATTGGGCATTACGGGCGTTGTGATGGCGGCGGTGTTTACGGAATGCTTTGGGCACGCCCAAGCTGCAAGTTAGCATCATTCGGAACGTACCCTTAATACAGGAGGGAAAGAAAAGCGACCCATATAACTATAAACCAATCTCTTTAATTTCCACTTTTGCCAAAAAAATTTAAAGAACATTTTCACAACAGATAAATGTCATTTATTGAGAAACTTACGATTTTCCAAACCAATCAATATGGTTATCAAGAAGGCAAATCAACTTATACTGCAATGTTTGTATTTCTTTCAAATATTTATTCAGCCCTGGATCGTAATGACTCGGCAATAGGTGTGATTTACGTAAGTAAAGCTTTCGACACCA
>JAMZAV010001126.1:0-201327 GCA_024449915.1 Sweltsa coloradensis | reverse complement strand
CTTTACCCACGCAACACGGGGCAAAAACAAGCCATACATCTACGTTCTTCAACCCACTGTGAGGAGCTCTAGGCCAAGCAGTGGGGCTAGCCTTGTTCCTTACCCACGCACACGGGCAAAAAGCCAGACATCTACGTTCTTCAACCCACTGTGAGGAGCTCTAGGCCAGTGGCGGCCCGACCATACAAATTCGGGGCCATGGCCCGCGGGAAATAGGTGGGTGGGTGGTCAGCTCAGGGTGTATGGGGGTGGAGGGTGGGGGGTGGGGGGGTGGACGCAAGTAGGCCAATTAATCATTGAATGTTTGCTATATAAATATGAGCTATAAAAGAAATAGTATCGTTCCTGTATGATGAAAACTTCCCGAACAAGCCCAATACTCGTGTCAGATGGGAATGTAATTGTGATGGTTTTTAAATGCTCTCTCAAAAGACCGTGCCAAATCAATTGAAAAAGAACAAAGGTCTCCCAAACGCGCGGGTACCATCAAGAATCTAATATTTTTTCTGTAACCACTACCACCAGAGGTGCCCGGTGGGTATGGGTGTCCGCAAGGGGTGGGGCAGGGGGGCAGGTGCCCCCACTGGTTTTGCTTCCAAGATCCCTAGCCAAGCTTTTAACATTTGATAGTCCTATTTTCTTCGGTTTCTTCTTGAGCCAACATTTTTGTTAAAAACGAAATGCATGAATTAGCTTTATACTCAAGCAAGACCAAACCCCAATCGAGCTCAAAGACGAGACCTTCCAGACAGTAGCGCCCACTCCACGGGAGCAAGGTAGCGGCCGCTCCAGTAGCCTGGACGGGGGGGGGGGGGGGGGGCAAAGAAAGGTATTATTGAGAAAATAATATGAGAGAGGATAAAAGAAAAAACGCGACAATTCGAAAGAGGGTGTCACTGTAATGGAAATTAATACAAGAAAACCATACCAATGTTTTTATTACTTGCGTAGACACAGGAAAAAGTGAAATACATTGATTTTTATTAGCGCTGTGGTAAGACAATTAATTAAAATAATTAAATACAATAAAAATAGAAAATTACAACACCTCTAAAAAAATAAATAACATTATTGTAAGGAGCCTACTAATTATAATAAAAATCAAGGACATATCCAACTATTGCTCTCTCCGATGAAATAAAATAAATGTACAGGTTAATCAACTCCACTCTATTATTTATATGCATATATTTTTTTGTAATAGTTAAGATGTGAATTAGAATATTCGTAGCATTTTTATAAAAATTAACATTAAAAATTGAGAAGGGTATACACGTCGCCTAAATATCCTGGAAATGTCAATTTGACTGCACAAAAACTACATTATTTTGATGTTGCCTTTAGCCCACCACTTTTTTTTCTAAAACGCACCAAATGTACTCTAAAAACATGATTTAAAAATTTTCGCCGGCGGCGCTATTGTTTTATTTTGCCCATCCCGGACAAGATTCTTGTGGACACCCTTGCCGGTGGGTATGTTTAATTTGCCTCGGCGTATCCAAGGGCTCGCCTGAAAACGTGTTTTAGGACACCAAAATTGGGTGCATGGGCGCCTGCAGAAGGGGGTGCCCCCCTCTGTCCTCGAGCAAGCAGAAGTGCTAATTAGTCCTCATTTGATGTGTGGATTTATTATTAAACTTGTACAGTCGATTTCTTTACTGATGTAGATTTGTTAAATTTATGATTGCCAATTTTCTGCGAGATAAGTAGCTTATTGTGTCTTTTACCTGCAATAGTTTTGAAAAGAATACCACTCCATGGATCAATGCGAGTTTTGACCGTCACAATAAAAGGCTTGCAAAAGCGAAGATGTGAGGTTGAGGTAGGGTATTAGTAGTTTTAGGGCGCTTCAACGGCAAAGATTATTCGGAAAGTCAGATTATTTTAGTGGACAAAAAAGCTAATAACCGCCCACCTCAATGCTGAGAATCTGTAGCCTTTGACTTAAGGACATAATATGGGGGGGGAGGGAGATATTTTGAAGGTTTCCTTTTGGTAGTTTTCTAGTTTCGAGTATCGACTGCACAAAAATTGCATAATTTTGGTATTGTATTCAGCCCACTACTTTTTCTAAAACCCACCAAACGCATTCTAAAAACCTGATTTTAAAAATTCTCGCCTGCGGCGCTATTGTTGGGGGGCTCTGCCCCCCAAACCCCCTGTGCTTGCCCAACGAAAGTACAAATTGTAGCTTTTACCCCCGCTTCCAAAATTCCTGCGGGCGCCCATACGTGGGTGGGTGTAAAACTATAAAGTTGGCCCCGCGGGTTTTCAGGGGTTCAAGCCGCCACTGCTCTAGGCCAAGCAGTGGGGCTAGCCTTGTTCCTTACCCACGCACACGGGCAAACAAGCCAGACATCTACGTTCTTCTCCCCACTGTGAGGAGCTCTAGGCCAAGCAGTGGGGCAAGCCTTGTACCTTACCCACGCACACGGGCAAACAAGCCAGACATCTACGTTCTTCAACCCACTGTGAGGAGCTCTAGGCCAAGCAGTGGAGCCCCTGCGAGGAGCACCTGTGAGCGAAAGATGTGCTCGAACATAGTGAAAGTATTGTTACAGCGCTGAACCAAAGTCAAAGAACTGTTGACTCAGATTTGGGTGCTGACCGAAATATGTAAGTATTTTTTACTCTTCTCTTATTGTTTAATAATTGTTTTATGCTGAGTGTGTAGACTCTAAATAAGAATTAATTGAGCGAGCGTAGCTAGCGTCTTTACTAGACTCTCATGGCTCGAATGTCTGTTTTTTTTTCTTCCTTTTTTTCTGTTACTGCTTCGATACAGGTCGCACCGTTTCTCTGATCGACCTGAAATTTTGTACACAATTTTATACTACCTAGGCGGGTTTCTGTATAGTTTTTGAACAAAATCCGATCGTTGGTTATAAAAAATATAAAATAAAATAAATTAATAAAATGGTTCCGATCGTTATGAAATTTTGAAGGGTCCATTAGTACACCATTCTCTCCTTTATTACAAATTTTCAGCTAAATCGGTCGAGACCTTAAAGAATTGTTGGTATGTAACATTATGGGAATGTCGTACTCGGGTCGTTGTTGCACGTACCGGTGCTCGCTCAACAACGCGACGGGACTTCAGCGTTTTCCTAGTTTATTTATTTAATTTTATTTACGTGAATAGCATAGTTCCCGATTCTATTTTTGGCTATCGATTGTTGCATTACAACAATGAAATTTCGGACAAACATCAGATGCACTGCCGTGTTGATGTATGTATCCAGACGGCGGTGATCAGATTACTTCGGTCAAACAGAAGCAAGTGACAGCTATCAAGTCTAGGCCTATCTCCTTTCTATATGTCATCTATCTAGTTTGAATTTGAATTTGACTTTGAATTTGAATTTGAAGAATTTAACGATGTACGGTATGCGTTTATTCACCTCAAGTGAGTCATTTTATAGTTCACATGAATGTATTTTTTTTGTCTAATGTTTGGATTTTCCATTCTCTGTTACAGAACCTTGGAAACGTGATTGGCCGGTCGTGTCACGTTAGGTTTGTTCTTTTGTCCACCTCAAATTGTGGTAATTACACCTAGGTGTAAAATTCAGAATCAGAAATTTGGTTAAAAGGTGTAATATTTCACGGATGGACAAAAGAACGATTTTGTTGTAATTTGACAGCAAATTTCGAGGTTATGTTGCCAGCTGTCATGCAATTCAACACTTTCAGAAGATATCACACTCAATAACATAGCTTTGAGCATTTTCTGCAATTCTATTCCATATTATTTTATTATTACCAGTTTTATCTTCTATTTATTAAACAATCACACATTATAACGGGGTTTATTTTGAAATTGGTGCAAATTTCCATAGTTACACCTTTTACACCTCCTCAAGAAGCAGGTGCAAAAAGTGTAAAAGTTGTAATTACCCCCTGGACAAAAGAACACGTCTTTGGAAGAAATACTGTAATTAACCCTGGACAAAAGAACGCATATTTCTTCAAAGGTGCAAAAGGTGTAAAAATAGATGGACAAAAGAACAGACCTATAGTCAATCCAGACCGGGGCCCTTTAAAGAATCGCCTAGATTATTCCATTTTTAATTTTTAAATTAAATTTGGAAAAAACTAATCGTTTCTTGATCGGGTCGGGAAACTTGTGCATTTACTTCCTCGCAGTGTTTCCTGGGCATTATGTTCGTCCAGTGTGGCATTCGATTGCTGCACTCGGCATTCATTGTGGCTAAAATTTGCACGCTCTACCCAAGTCTGCTAGAACAACCAGTCTAATGAAAATTGTATTGTCAATGAAACAATCTCAAAACATCAATGCATAAACTAGGAAAACGCTTAAGTCCCGCCGCGTTGTTGGATGAGCGTAATTGGTGCATTGAGCTGCCATGTGTTACGCAGATTTTCTGTTGTTCTGTGAAAAAATTATTACTTAGTCGAAGATTTTTTTAAATTAAACTAAATAAAATAAAAAATTAACTTAATTTTTTTAATAAATCGTAATTTAAAAAAATAAAAAATCGTAAAATTGCAATTTTCATAAGAAATAATTATTCGATTGCGCTCAAATTTAACACGAATATATAAGTTCATGAAATTAAGGTTCTGTAAAAAAATCATTACAATCGGATAAAGCATGTAGGTGTTATAAGTCAAAGAATTGTTTTAAAAAAGAAAAAACCCGTAAAATTTCGATTTTCATGAGAAATAATTTTTCGATTACGCTCAAATTTCACACGAATATCTTAATTCATAAAATTAAGGTTCTGTGAAAAAATCATTACAATCGGATAAAGCGTGTAGGTGTTATAAGTCGAAGAAATTTTAAAAAATCGAAAAAAAATCGTAAAATTGCGTTTTTTATAAGAAAAAATTTCCCGATTGCGCTCAAAAACGTGGCAGTTCTAAGTTCAGAGATTTCGAAGGCCTCCATAAAATTTCATCGCAATCGGAGTATCGGTTTAGCCGGAATCGTGTTAACAAACACACAAAAATACAAAAATACAAAAAAAAAGAAAAAAAAACATTCCGGATTTTTTTCTCCAGTGTAGTGAAATGGAATCTTCGCTTCGCTCGCTACGCTCGCTACGCTCATCCAATAATTTAATTAAATGAAAATAAAATACAACTTTAAATTCAATCTTTATTAATAGCTGGCCAATTAGTATGGATGACCACGGAGATCCAGCGTACTGAACAATCCAAAGTACAATTTTTTACAAAAATAAATAATTTCAGAAAATATATAACAACACTATGAAGTTAATTACTAGAAAAACGCTTAAGTCCCGCCGCGTTGTTTGATGAGCGTAATTGGTGCATTGAGCTGCCATGTGTTATGCGGATTTTCTGTTGTTCTGTGAAAAAATCATTACTCAGTTGAAGATTTTTTTAAATTTAATAAAATTAAATAAAAAATTAACTTTTTTTTTTAATAAATCGTAATTTTAAAAAAGGAAAAAATCGTAATATTGAAATTTTCATAAGAAATAATTATTCGATTGCGCACATATTTTACACGAATATGTTAATTTATAAAATTAAGGTTCTGTGAAAAAATCATTACAATAGGGTTAAGCATGTAGGTGTTATAAGTCAAATAATTGTTTTTTTTTTTAAAACGTAGAATTTCGATTTTCATAAGAAATAGTTTTTTGATTGCGCTAAAATTTCACAGGAATACCTAAATTTATAAAATTAAGGTTCTGTGAAAAAACCATTAAAATCGGATAAAGCATGTAGGTGTTATAAGCTGAAGATTTTTTTCTTAATCGAAAAAAATCGTAAAATTGCGATTTTCATGAGAAATAATTTTTTCGATTGCGCTCAAAAACGTGGCAGCTCTTGGTTCAGAGATTTCGAAGACCTCCATAAAATTTCATCGCAATTGGAGTATCGGTTTAACCGGAATCGTGTTAACAGACACACAAAAATACAGAAAAAAAGGAAAAACGAAAAAAAAACATTCCGGATTTTTTCTCTCCAGTGTAGTGAAATGGAATCTTCGCTTCGCTCGCTACACTCGCTACGCACATCCAAAAACGAGGGAGCGAAGCGACTTAGTGTCTCCATTCAACTCAAACGGCGCTCATTCTGTGAGTCTGTGTGCGCGCGTTTGTGTGTACATCGAAAATCAGCCGAATCGCTGAACAGATTGCGCTGAAATTTTAAACAGACATCCGGTACGAGTTTACTAAAAACTGCTAACCAAATCAGCTAGATCCATTTGGATTTAAACCTACAAGAAATAATAAATTGAAAAATAGGCTGCCAATGAGTAGAAATTATTTTAACGACAATGGTTTTGATTTTGAAAAAATATTTTTTGTTTGTTATTTGCCTGGCTGTGAAATGCCGTGCCAAAGATTGATCGAATCTGGCACGCTCAAGGTACCCCCAAATTCCGCTCGGAGATTGAGTAAACCTTGCAATCTTTACACGTATTTCGTACTGGCTAGGTTTTCCATAATATTGTCACAGATGATAGTCTACATTGCGTTACATACATTTCAAAACATGTATAATAATTTTTAAAATACAATCCAGAAATTACAAAATCTTTCCCGACCAGGGGATTGAACCCAGGTCTCCCACATTCCGGGTATAAGGGCGCCTTAGCCAACTAGACTTGGGAAACGCCAAAGTCGTTGTTAGAATGTTAGACGAGTGAGCGAGTCATGTGTTGAGTACCCAGGAACATTTGCATTTAAAATTGGTAATTATATTGGTATAAATTATAGGGTTTTTAAGTTTAGTTGGTATAAGTACGCGTCAACTGTAAGGCCATAATGCGCCACTCTAGCCAATGATAGGCTAGGGGGGCCTAAGGTAGGGGGAAGAAAAGGAATGTTACCGGGTACTCAACACATGGCTCACTCACTCGTTCAACAACGACTTGGCGTTTTCCTAGTGACTTTCTTAGGGTTATCAGACTGCTGGTGGGCGACTGGCGAGTCTTGACTCTTGACAAGAAGTTTAGACGATCCCATCAAAATCAATGACAACCTTGGCGACGGAGGGAAAGGGGGAAGGGGGTGGGGTGAGCATTTTGAGCTACCTCCCCCTCCAAACAAAAAATGTGTCAGAAATAAACATTTTTGTCTTAAATTAAAACCGTTTTGTGGTGATTACCCAAAATAGTGCGAGGTATTGCGAGGACAAATTGTGACCCACAGTACTTACTCACATAAATGTACTCTCACTGCGTTCTGCTTGTTATCAATGCAGAATAAGCCTATGCCTCTTTACAATGGTTAACATCTCGACAACAAATTTTTTATTTACTCTCAACCATATGGTAGACCTGTTTTAACCAGACCATAATTAGCAGGCTAACTTAGTGTAACTATTAGTAGTTTTTTTTTAGTTCTAGTAGTTTTTAGTTTTTTTTTAGCATTAAATCTCTACTGTATTACTATTTATGTATCTCGCATATTATGTTATTGCACTAGAAAAACTCTTATAATTTTTATAATTTAAATATTGTCCAATAACTTCCAAGGTGAACATTCGCAGCGATATAGTTCCTGTAATTGATTGTTTATTATTTGACGTGCTATTACATGGTAGTATAGTTTCTAGCTCAAATTATTAAGTAACTATTAGTATTATTTTATTTTATTTTATTTTAGTTCTAGTAGTTTCTAGTTTTCTTTACCATTAAATCCCAACTGTACTATGTATCTTGTATATTAATATGTTACTGCTTTACGAAAACTTATAATTTTAGTATTTGAAAATTCTGTCCAATTACTTGGTAAACATTTGCAGCGGTATATTAGTTCCTGTATTTGGTTGTGTTTATTATTTGATGTGTTATTATAGATATTCTAAAGTCGGTGTCAAGGGAAGGTTGCGCCGAGGCAGGTAAACTTCTCCGCCGCGCTCTTCCCCCACCATGCGGCTCGGCTACTCGACAGGATGAACGACTATTGACATTCCACAGAGATGTCCCGTCAAGATAATGGTAATTGGCTACACAAGAAATTTAAAAACTTGCATTTTTGTTGTTTTGTAACTTGTTTCGAATTATTTGGATTATTGAAGAAAAACTAACATACCCTTGTTTTTAATCACAAAAAAACACCAGAAATAAGCTATGTAAACACATGTAAATTAAAACAATTGTAGTTTTTAGCTTTGATGATAAGATTATGTAATGATCTATGTCGAAATAGTGAGTGAGTGAGTGAGTGAGTGAGTGAGTGGCAGAGTTGTGTTAAATGTTTGATAACCATCACGGTGACGATGAAGTGTTATTCAATGTAATATAACGTAATAAAACACTGATGGTGAATTAAAATGCATACAACAATTTATCGAATTATTTGGATTATTGAAGAAAAACTAACAAACCCTCGATTTTGAATCACAAAAAAACACCAAAAATTAAGCTATGTAAACACATGTAAATTAAACGCATGTAGTTTTTAGCTTTGGTGATAAGAATAATATGTAATAATCTATGTCGAAATAGTGAGTGAGTGAATGAGTGAGTGAGTGAGTGGCAGATGAGTGGCAGAGTTGTGTTAAATGTTTGATAACAATGACGGTGACGATGAAGTGTTATTCAATGTAATATAACGTAATAAAACACTGATGGTGAATTAAAATGCATACAACAATTTTGTAAATAATTAAGGCATTAATGCCATAAACAACATAAACAATAGGTGCCTTGTCAGTAAATGAAATCGTTGACTAGCTAAGATTCACATTAACCACAGGGCCATTGTAAAATATCTGCAAATTCAACTTTTATTAAAATGTACACCGTTAAATACGCCACATACAGTAGCCTACTTGAAAATAAATAAAAATAAAGATAACTTATGGAAAAAAACATTTGCAAACAACTATCGATCATCTTATAATAATACTTTACATGACTTTCACAGATCTATTAGCAATTCAAATTGAAAAACATTTAAAAATATATCGAACAACTATTATTAATTTAATTTAAGCTTTTAATGCATTGTTGTAATATTACTATTTCAAATATTTACTTAAATGTAGTTCATTGTTCTGTCTGCATCTATGTAATTAGATTTATTTAGTTGTCCTCCTTTGTAAATCAGTTTTTATAACTGAATAGAATAGACGTTAAATAAATAAACAAAAATAAAAATAATTAATATTTGTGAATTAAAATAACAACATTGTTGGAGCATATCGGTACACGAGAACCTGTGTTTGGAGATCGAGAACAATGAAACGAGTTGTGGGAGCAAAACACAGCAGACACAAATTTCCCACTGGTCAGATTTCTGGAAATTACACTGTGCAGTTGAAGGGAAGTTATATGAGACATGTGATGAGTTGTGGAAAACGAAGTCTTAGATTTCATTTTGACAGCTTGCACAATCTTATCATCAAAGCTAAAAACAACATGTGTTTAATTTACATGTGTTTACATAGCTTAATTTCTGGTGTTTTTTTGTGATTAAAAAATTAGGGGTATGTTAGTTTTTCTTCAATAATCCAAATAATTCCATAAAAATTACAAAACAACAAAAATGTGAGTTTTTTAATTTCTTATTGGATGAGCGTAGCGAGCGTAGCGAGCGAAGCGAAGATTCCATTTCACTACACTGGAGAAAAAAATCCGGAATGTTTTTTTTTTTTTTTTTTTTTTTTTTTCTTTCTTTCTGTATTTTTGTGTGTTTGTTAACACGATTCCGGCTAAACCGATACTCCGATTGCGATGAAATTTTATGGAGACCTTCGAAATCTCTGAACTTAGAACTGCCACGTTTTTGAGCGCAATCGGGAATTTTTTCTCATAAAAAACGCAATTTTACGGTTTTTTTCGATTTTTAAAAAATTTCTTCGACTTATAACACCTACATGCTTTATCCGATTGTAATGATTTTTTTACAGAACCTTAATTTTATGAATTAAGATATTTGTGTGAAATTTGAGCGTAATCGAAAAATTATTTCTCATGAAAATCAAAATTTTACGGGTTTTTTCTTTTCTAAAACAATTCTTTGACTTATAACACCTACATGCTTTATCTTATTGTAATGATTTTTTCACAGAACCTTAATTTCGTGAATTAATATATTCGTGTTAAATTTGAGCGCAATCGAATAATTATTTCTTATACAAATTGCAATTTTACGATTTTTTTCTTTTTAAAAAATTACGATTAATTAAAAAAATTAAGTTAATTTTTTATTTTATTTTATTTAATTATAAAAATTAAGTTAATTTTTTATTTAATTTAATTTAATTTAAAAAAATCTTCGATTAAGTAATGATTTTTTCACAGAACAACAGAAAATCCGCGTAACACATGGCATCTCAATGCACCATATACGCTCATCCAACAACGCGGCGGGACTTAAGCGTTTTCCTAGTGTAACCGATTATCATTATCTTGACGGGACATCTCTGCGGAATGTCAATAGTCGTTCATCCTGTCGAGTAGCCGAGCCGCATGGTGGGGGAAGAGCGCGGCGGAGAAGTTTACCTGCCTCGGCGCAACCTTCCCTTGACACCGACTTTAGTTAATAGGTAGTATATAGTGTCCAGTTCATAGTATAAGATAAGTTTAATTTCATATCAAGGGCATCAAGCATTTTATATGTAAACTGTATAATGTTATTATTATTCTGTAATGCTTTATAGAAACCCATAAATAAATAAAATAAATAAATAAACCATTGAATATTACGAATTAGCCAGCGGTCTAGCCGAGGCCGCTTTTCCATTTGAGAACACCGAAGTGAATCAGCCTTCGGGCGTGGTCAGGGGTAGAGTGGGTGACTGCTCTGCCCTGGAACTCACGTATACCGCTGGTTAGAGCAGATGGAGGGTTCGAGGGCTAGTGTAACGGCTTCGTTCTCCTCGACGTCTGCTCGGCAGTCGGGGTTAGTGGAGAAACCTATATGACTGTCAAGGTTACACCGTCTTTTCGGATGGGACGTAAACCCGTTGGTCCCCTTGGTACTTTTCGAAAGGAGTAGGATACGTGCCGGTATACCGGGTTTCCCTCCTCCCTGTTCATACTGCATCCTCATCTATCACCACTCATCGTCTCAAATAGCCAAAGTGCATTAATCCAAACAATCAACCAACGATACGAATTACCATATTTTCTCAAAAAAGTTATATTATAACATTGCCTTTTTCGTCAAAACATAAACAATGCTTTTCGTGACGATGGCCCCCGTGTCGGCCCGGGGTAGAATTTGGCCCAGAGCATATTTTTGCTGATCGTAGAAGGTAAGAAAAGAGGCAGACCATCTCGCAAACATCAGCTATTGTAAGTAAGGGAGTCTTTTTCTCCCCGAAACTAGAGGCGAGATCTTGCAGGTGGATTTGTGTAACTTGATTTTCACGACTGTACTATTTAAACTCCATGGTCACACATTGTCTCGTATTTTCTTCCAGCTTTCGTTACTTTCTCCTCCTTACTTATCGACTCTCTTTGCGACCCAAACATCCACTCCCACCGCCACCAAATTATTTCCCAATTTCCACGTAAGTGTCCGGTTTCTGCACCGCAGTCTCAGGTCGCCCGTGGCTGGATCTGTCCAGCACTGGCCTTCTCCGTTGTGTGTGTTCATCCCACTTAAATCTAGGTTAGAGCTATCTTCATCCACATGACATAACATACACCCCACATAGCCCACCGGCCCACTTAGCGCTAGTTTGTATAAATATGATACGTTAAGCCCAAATCTCACCATTAATTTGTTACGATGAGTGCTTAATTGAATGTATCACGAATGCAGAATTCAATCCACATAACTTAGTTAGATAAGCTGGGTCCATGAGCTATCTGCGATCACACCATATGAGATATGGAACTACCGATAATGACTATAAAATACGCAAGCAATGACTATATCAAGAAACAAATTGTTTATATGTTATCGAATTGACAGGAAGGAAGGATTTTAACATCCTGTCAAAATACATTTGCAGTGTCAAGTCCTAGCTACGTTGGCCTAAACCCACACAAAAGATGTCGATATGAAAAAGTTGAATGAAAATATTTTGTTTTAATTGATAGTTACCCTCTCGACTGATTTTCAGTGGGGGACATTATTCTATACATTTATTATGTCTTAAGTTGCTACTGAAGAGTAGTGGTAGCACGAATGGCATACCTTAGACTAAAATAATATTATTGGTGGTCTTTGGAGTTTGTCTAAGGCCTTTATAACAAGCAGGGCTGGGTAGGCCTACATACAAAAGGGCGCTAAGGAATTCATCAACAGATCGCTGAAAAATAATAAAAAACTAAAATAATTCATCGTGTGTTGATCTTCTTGGTGGCGTCGCCGGGTTGGCGTACCTTACAAAAATCTTCGTTTCGTCTCTAATTCAGTTATAGTGGAGGTGACGGGTCAAGAGTTGTTCAGGTTCATGTTTTTTCAAGAGTTTTTCACTCCCTCCTATTTATAGGCTTACCAAAAATAATCTTTATCATCCTTGTTAGGGCAACAAAGCCAACACAAACGCATGGCAATCGGAGGTTGTTCTCATTTTATTGTGAGACGTGACACACGCACAGACGGACGGACCTAAAGTGATGATTATATTGGAGCTGCTTGGCCCTCATAACTAATTCGTAGTTCGCGAATGTTGAATTACGTTCATGAATTTATTATCCTTACCTTATTACAACTTTGGGATAGTTTAAAACAAGCTCTATAAATTAAAATACTGGAAAACCACTCAAGTCTCACGAGTTGTGCAATATCAAGTTAGAATTGATTGGTCTTTCAATCTAGAGAGAAATAATGTGATCCGGGAAGCACTATCTCTACGAGGGCACGGAAGAAACTCGATCATCATTACGGAAGAGATTACCATGTTTAAGGGTTGCAGTCCCTTGGCATAAGGTGTGAAGCTGTTCTGGGGGCGTAGCTTGCTCCTATAGGGGTTCAACCACTTATCATGTGACCTGACTTATCCAATTCTTGACAATATGTCGGTAAGAAGTTCACGCTATCTCGGTAGCAAGTGCCACGCGAAGTATAGAGCAGATGTCGGCAAAATAAATAAACAGTAAAAGATTTGGCTTCAGAGGCCATGATGAATATTTTAATAAAACCATACACGATTTAACATAATACATTGAATCGTGTAATATAGGGCCTACACTTGTACAGAAGGTATTAGGATGTCCTAAGATGAAATTAAAATAAATTTGTGACTGCAAAAACTAATACAATGCGTCAAAACAATTCACTCGGTAAATCATCACAACTCGGCTTCGCATATAAACGGGTACGGAACGCCTATAGCGACGTCAGCGTAGGGTCCTGTCCGATGCATAGCCCCGAAGTCTGACGGTCCTGGCGCGTTGTTTTCTCCTGGATAGATCTGGGAGTAGCCGCTCTGCTCCAGGGGCACACCTGGAAGAAATGTATTATTATTATCTCATTCGATGGAAGACAGCACCAAACCATGAGCAGACTGGTATGAAAATGTTCACACTATGTATCAAAATCATTCGCAAATCCAGGATTTGTTCTTTATGGGACCTTAGTATATAATATGAGTGAGGAAGAGGTGCATGTGAAAAATGTCCCATTCGCCCAGAAACAATTTAAGCACGCAGGAAAAATGATTGCATAGTATTCTTTAGCATAAATCTAACCTAAAATGAAACGAACGAAAAAACAATTTATTTCATTATAAAAAGAATTATAACATAAATTATATCATTTTTAAGTAAAGTTATGTAAGAGAGAGATGGGTGTTAAGAAGAAGAAGAAGAAGAAAGATTGTGTGAGGACAGAAAGAAACGGCGTGAGCTGGTGTGAAAAAGAAAGAAAGAAGAGGACGACATAGGAGAAGAGAACATGACAGGCCTGGCAGCGGATGGTATAATAAACTTTAAGTAAACAGGTGGTTATAGCCACCCCCTGACCCGATACGTTGGAAACAAGAGGATAATATATGTATATAATAAATATTTTAATAAAATAATATAATGGTGTACTCTGAAAACAACTTCAAAACTCACCGAACAACGTGAACCACTCTGCGTGGATCCCCATCTCGAGTATCCCCGTGAGAAACCAGTCTTCCGAGCTTGGAGACCGCGCGAGGATCGTAACGGCGACGTCCACCTCCCTCTGAGAGTTGAGTATGATGAGGTGGCCGCCCTCTGCCGCGCAGATCTTCCTAGCCAGGGGCCACGTCAGAGCCCCGGGGTGGAACTTGTAGTAGCCGACGTCGGGGAAGAGTTCGTAGCCCTTGGGCGCCGGCTTCGAGGGGGCGGGGGTGGGGCGGCAGCCATTCAGGAGGTCGGAAAGCCACAAGTTGCTGGAGCCAATGGAGGAGGATCCTTTAGAGGGCGCTGAAACCAAACATGTGACGATGAATAAATATTCGGACTTTTTTAAATCTGTGCTCCAAAATATTTCTTCAATATTGTAAGCTAGAATGAAATTTAATCCAAGTGTTAATTAAGACCTTGTAGCCTAGGTTGTATCCAAGTTCCTCTGAAACTTCCAGCGGAGTTTTGGTGGAATGGTGCTATCTAGCATATGACTTTCACTTCTCCCAACTTGCTTTAGGGTGCACATATTATATACATTTTCAAATTGATAAATTAGTTAAATAAATTACAGTCCAAATTGATATCCAATTCAAATGCATTTTCTGTTGATATTCTCTTAACAAGGATGATACCAAATATTTTCGGTGACCCTGGAGGCTTGGGGGGGGGGGGGGTGTGGATAGCACCCCATAAAATGAAAATATTTAAAAATGCCTTTCACCTCCATTATTAATAAATGCTGGGAAAAAGGAGCCCCAGAATGTTTCAATATCCATATTCCATATGCTATAGATTAGAACAAGCTATAGGAACAATAACTGTAAGATTTGCTCCTTATTTGAGATACTCTTGTTCCCATACTTGTTGCGTAATAAATCTAATTTGTTCCCACGCTCTATTATGGTCTCCAATTTGACTGATTACCTCTAAGGTTGACGACAGTTTCCAGTGTTGCCTGCCCCTCGCAACTTAAGACATGCTGGTCAATGTCTGCCAACCACTCGTTGGCAGCCTCTGACTGTCTGTAGGCAATCTGTAAAACAAACACTTGCAGTCATTTAGTCCTCAACAAGTAGTCGTGGAAATATGTGTGTATTTAGGTTTCCAATATGACATAATATAAAAATTTAAAAAAATGATGAAGTCGAATTGTATACTATGTTGAACTGCAAACTATACTCACCTGTTTCCAAAACATTTTCTTAGTTTAGAAAAATAATTTTGCTCAAATATGTTGATGAAATTTATTGGAAGTTCTAAAACCGAACATCGCATACCTAATATTACCTCCCCCCCCCGTTGGCACCCGGGCACTACGTAATAATAATTACGCTAGTAAATATTATTATTCAATAATTATTTGTACAATCATTAGGAATATCACATCGATCATAGCCCTTAAACATATAATTGTGTGTGATATCTTAAATAGTAAATATAATAAAATTAATATTAAAGTAGGAAATTAAAATTAACATTTATGTAGCAAGTTTAAACAATAAAAGATAATCTAAAACTAGATAAAAACTCATACAATTAAACACATTGTAGGCCTACCCACAATACTAACATTCAGAGAAATTAAACATTACTCACATACAGCATTTGAAATGAAAAGAATAATGTTAAAAATTATACAAATCTCTGAAAATAATAGAATTTGAAGATGACAATTACATGAAAGTGTAAACTCCTACTTTATGGATTCCCGCAGAATTTCCTAAATTACCAGTGCTTAATGTTAATGTTGAGATCCTTCAGATCCAGGGGAAGTTGTAATAGTATGCTTTTCCTCCCATAAATATTTCATGATAAAAATCCACATCCTGGATAATAATTATAGATAACCCAGTAAAATAAGCATTAATTTGAAAGTGTTTTAATCAATCAATATTTAAAGTATTTCCAACTCTTAAGTCGGGTAGGGGTGGAGGTTCCCGCCACATTCTTGACTCTTCAGGTTTGTCTAAGCGCAAACAAGGGAGCATACCGTTTATCGTTATTCTACCATGTTAGTTCTAGGGTTCTATTTTCCTTAGTGGAAGATATATAGATATTCCAACTATCTGGGAGGTGGAAGAGGGTAGTCCCTCCCCTATGGATGGGACCTCACCTAATTGTAACTAATTAATTAAGAATTAAGCCAACTTTGCGACGTGATTTTCTCATTTGCCTTCACATTTTAAAATTGCTGGTTATGTTGCCTCTGTTGATTGATTGGTTAGATATTGCTTAATGTCACATATTAATGCACTTTTGCTATTCGAGACGATGAGTAGTGATAGATAAGGATGAAGTATGAACAAAAGGAAGGATGGGAAACCCCGGCACGTAGCCTACTCCTTTCGAAAAGTACCAAGGGGACCAACGGCTTTACGTCCCATCCGAAAGGACGGTCATAAATGTTGCGTCATAAAGGTCCCTCCACTAACCCGAACTGCGGAGCAGACGCCGAGGAGAACGAAGCCGTTACACTAGCTCTCGAACCCTCCATCTGCTCTAACCAGCGATATACGTGAGTTTCAGAGCAGAGCGGTTACCCACTCTACCCCTGACCACGCCGAGTTTGCTTAACTTCGGTGTTATCGAGTGGGAACCGGTTAAACGACCTCGGCTAAACCGCTGGCTGTTGCCTTAGTGTGTGCACATAGATGGCAAGTAATAAACCAATACCTCGAGAGAACCATCGAGTTTGGATCGGGATATAACAAACTTTTAAGACAAAGACATCTTAGCAGATTTGTTCGCACCCTCCTTGGCAATCACTCGTCGCCTCAGGTAGGGGTCGCGACGTTTCCAATATGACGCGCATGCCAAGTCGATACCAAAGTGTGCCCAAGAATACTTAACGATATCACAATGTGTGAACTCATTCCGAGGATGCAGTTTGAACAAGACGCTGGAAAAATATGGAGGCTCGCAGCCCCATACTGAGATGGGAAGACGTTGTAGCGATGGATTTGAAAAGGAGAAATACAGCTTGTGAAAGGGTTAACCAGGAAAGATGTTGGGAAGAAAGAACAATATGGAAAAAAGTGGTGGAGGTCTTCGAGGAAGAAGAAAGTGGAGAGAAAGTAAAAGCAAGAGTGTGGTAGGACCCTCCCACTCCCACCCTCTCCTGTACCCGACATAAAAGTTGGAAATAGGGTTAGATATCGATTCATCACAATGTGAATATACTTACTTGCGTGTGCCAGTTTCCCGTGTCATTCTTGATGTTCCTCAAGGAGACTCTGAATGTAGACACCTTGGGAGCGACGCATTGCTGGTCAGTGTTGGGGCTGGGACAACCACCACCACCACCACCACCACCACCAAGCAGGCGACGACCGACACTGCTAACGACAACATGACGACGATGATATACCCACCAGTCAGGGGCCTACCTGCTCTTATACCTCACACCAACGATATGTCTGCCGCGCATTATCTTATGTAACGTGAGGTAGCCTTCTAAATTAGGCCTATTCTTTCAGTCAAAACAAGTCTGCCGTCATGAAGTAAACTCAAATAACGGTCTAACCTTGTTCAAGCCATAAATGTCAATCATCTGCAGTTTGCAGATCGGTCGTTTCATGGAGGATGACATTTACAAATTACAGTCCTAATTGGTTGAGAACCACCCTCTCTACATTGGAGATCGGGTAAATGGTGGACGCTCTGTGGAGAACATTTTTTAATCCTCGGTCATTAATGCGAATACCAGGGATTGAGTTCTCTTACACATTCCTTCACAACTGTCCTACCGCAACATACCCATAGTTCACCTAAAGAGGGGCACACATTGCACCCTACATCAGGATTAATTCCCACAATAAAATTAAGGACTTTCTTATGTTTTACAGACTGCGAGTGGGCGAGTCTTGACAAAAAGTTTAGACGATCATCCCATCAAAGTTAGTATCAACCCAAAAAAGATTGTGTCAGAAATAAACCTTATTGTCTTAAATTTAAATCTTATTGTTGCCGTACATTTCTTTTCATAAAAATATGATTTTCGTTCAAATCTCTTTTTTGCGATCACTTTTTCATAAATCTTCAAGTAAATATTTGCATTGCTATTTACCATAAGGACAAGTATGTGTAGGCCTATGTTTAGCAAAGACATGATCCTAGTCGTAAGGGAGAATTTATTTATTTTGTATTACAAAGACTATTGTATCCACCTATGGCCGATATTTTGACTAGGAAGCTTCGCAAACGCTTTTTCAGGCGCGTTGTTGGATAAGCGTATTTATAAGTCAAAGAAATGTAAAAAAAAAATTTAAAAAAAACGTTAAAGGGCGATTTATATGAGAAATTATTTTTTGATTGCGCTCAAATTTCACACCAATATATATTTTTTTTTATATAATTAAGGTTCTGTGAAAAAATCATTACAATCGGAAAAAGCATGTAGGTGTTATAAGTCGAAGAAATGTTTTAAAAATCTAAAAAATCGTAAATTGAGATTTTCATAAGAAATAAATTTTTGATTGTGCTCAAATTTAACACCAATATTAATTCATAAAATTTAGGTTCTGTGAAAAATTCGTCACAATCGAATAAAGCATGTAGGTGTATAAGTCAAAGAAAGTTTGTAAAAATCGTAAAAAATCATAAAATTGCGATTTTCATGAGAAATAATTTTTCGATTGCGCTAAAAAAGATGGTAGTTCTAAGTTCAAAGATTTCGAAGGCCTCCAGAAAATTTCATCGCAATTGGAGTATCGGATTAGCCGAAATCGTGTTAACAAACAGCCAA
Source organism: Sweltsa coloradensis (assembly GCA_024449915.1). Lineage (NCBI taxonomy): Eukaryota > Metazoa > Arthropoda > Insecta > Plecoptera > Chloroperlidae > Sweltsa > Sweltsa coloradensis. Next base: position 182,575 of record JAMZAV010001126.1, on the reverse strand, counting down.
AAATACAAACAAAAAAAATATCCGGATTTTTTTCTCCAGTGTAGTGAAATGGAATCTTCGCTTCGCTTGCTACGCTCATCCAAAAATCAAAGAAACATGGCTGAAAAGTTTTCTGAATGAAAGAGGGCCTTACATATTGCAGAAAAAAATAATTGGTAATTTTTGGGGCGGGACAAAACCTCATTTTTGGCCATTATATGTTGTTTTTTGACAATAGTGTATAGCCAGCACATCTAATGGAGAATCGGTTTTCTGTATATAGTTTTTCTAAACACCTTTAGCTTCAGCTTCAGCTGTAAGGATAAATAGATTTCTGAAATAACCGTATAAGATTTTTTTGTCAAACGATATAAAAACCGATTTTTTTTTGTTTTATATCGTCTCGTAACCGCCCACACAGCACACAATATCTTATGGATATCCATGAATGATCTACAATATCCACAATATCCATATCCATTATAAATATCCATAGAACGTCCAAGGGATATTTAAAAATTGCCTGCTTATTCTACAATATCTTATGGATATCCTGTGGATATTGTTCATTAACGATTATTTTTCTACGCTGAAAATATCTATTAGATGTCCATGCAATATCTTTCAAATTTTCGCAGTTTAGATTTTTATATTTAAAAAATAAATATCAAATTGTGATGCAAAACGTGAAAATTTACCATTTTTGGTTGTTTTTTTTTTTTTACTATTTTAGTTTGTGGCTGGTATAATAAATTCTGCAATATATGGTTTGCAGGTAGTATTTCTCAAAACACAATTTAAAATGTGTTTTTACAATGCATTCAACAAATGCATTAAATTTTTATTTTGATTGAAGTACCGATTAAACTATACATTTCTCTAAAAACTTATTGAAATCAAGTCAAGAAATAGTATTCATAACTATAGTTTCGTACAACTAATTAAAGTTTTTTGTGATGTATAACCTTTTAGCAATACATTTGGTGAATAGTCACAATAATAAACATTCTGGAAATCATGTTGTTTACATATTATTAAAGCATAGAAGAGTACAGCATACAATTTTCGTTATCGATGTTTGCAATTACATATTTCTTTCGTTTAGTTATTTCAAATGTAATTGTTTACATCATTTTGTCCTTTGATTTGACATTTTTCTGATATTTTTTTTCGTTGTTTTGGAGGTTATAGTTTTATTTGTTCACTTTTTTATTCTTGTGATTTCGTTTTATTTTGTTTGGAGGATTTTTATTTTTAAAAAATGGATGATTTTGTTGCTCCTCTAGGCTTTCATTTATTCATTGTTATTGTGATTTTTTAAATATGTTTCTGTACGAATTTTACATTTTCCAACACATTATTTTGTATTATTGATTTGACGTGGCAGTAATTTTTACGTAAAATAAGAAAGTATTCAAAAAATCTCCTACCCCGCTAGCCATAAAATCACAATAAAGAAATTAATAAATAAATAAATAAATCAATCAATCAATCAAATTAGTTCGAAAGAAGTGTCTATCTGCACAGTCACAGAACTGATTTTCAGTTATCAACTCGACCAAGCCAACCCTGCCGGCGCCGATACCATCAACGAATACTTATGAATGTATTATTCTATAATAAATCAATCTTGTAAAGAAGATTCTAATTTTAAATACCTATATTCAAACAAATATATATTAAATTTATTATTGAGCGAGCGAAGCGAGCGTCTCCACTTGACTCTTATGGCTCGAATGTCTGTTTTTGTTTTTTTCTGTTACTGCTTCGATACAGGTCGCACCGTTTCTCTGATCGACCTGAAATTTTGCACCCCTGTACATACCACCTAGGCGGGTTGCTGTATGGTTTTGTGGCAAAATCGTTCAAAAAGTTAAAAAGTTACTTTAAAAGTTAATTGAAAGTTTTTTTTTCAAATTTTAACGGAGACAAACTGAGGTGGCCCCAAATCATTTAGAATGTCCGTCCGATCACGAATATGTTATTTTTATTTTGATCCGATAAGTAGTGTAGTCGGAAATTACATTATAACAAAGTCCCGTTACCATGGCAACGGCGCACGGGTTTCAGGTCACTATGCACTCCCACCTAGAAGTAATAAAAACACTATCGGGGAAAAGCAGTGTATTATTTGTAACCAAAGAGTTTAACAAGGAAATGATGTCAAGGTCTTCTAGATGGCGGTGGATTTTATCCATTCTCTCCTATTTTTCAAATTTTCATCTAATCGGTCAAGACCTTAAAGGGATTTATTGGTTTGTAACATTAGGGGGAAATTTGTCTTACTCGGTCGTGTTGACGTACCGGTGCTCGCCCCAACAACGCGTCCAACTGAGCGTTTTCCTAGTGTAATCTAACCATCAATCGGCATCTAATTCTTATTTGAGTTTCCCTCAAATATTCTCGTTTTGAAATGCTAGCCAATAGGTTTGGGGCCCCACTCTGTAGCCTAAGTCAAATGTCGCATTGCTATCATTAAAAATTCAACCGTAATTTTTATGATTTATGAAGCAAGTTAATATTTCATAATCACAATTTTAATGTGTGTGATATTATTTAAAATATCATTTATAAATGTTTTTCAACACATGTTTTTACAAGTAAAGTGAATTAATGCAAACATAAAAAGTCACTCTTTGACGGCAATTTTCCGACATTTTTCGAACTGTAACGATGCGCCGCGATGGAGTGAAATGTTCAGTGTACAAAAATCACAGAAGATTTTTAAAGGTACGTGAAAAATTGATACAAATTGTGTAAATTAATTAGTTGAGCATGCCACGCATGAAAGCTAGGTCACGAATAGCTCTGAGGCCCTACCCTAGGGACTGGGTGGCGTATGTAAATAACATTGTTGACAACCTAACCTTACTTGTGGCTTTTCCCTTTTTCATGTTTCAACAGGCCTAGCTAGGCTAGCCTAGGCCTAGGCCCCTACTATTTAAATTTTAAACTATGCCTAGGGCTTGAACTTTGGGGCGTACTTAGCCTTGGTCCTAGCTACCTTGGTTTAAAGGGACCTGGGTCTAGGCCTAGGCCTAGTCTAGGAGTCAAATGAATGCAAACTGCCCCATAGGCTAGCCTGCCTAGCCCTAGACCTAGCCCACGTCCACAAAGGCCTAGGGCTAAGCCTATGATCTACGCCCTAGGCCTAGGGCCATTCATAGATATTTAACCCTTTACACCCAACTACCCGGGGCCAAGTGCCTTTAGGCCTACCTACCTACCTAAAACATTGGTTTACATTTTAAAACTGAGTGAGTTAAAAGTTCCCCACTTCTTTAATTGGATAGTGTCAAATCCTCTTTAGTGTATAGTCGTTGGGTGTCTAGTGTTAGACCCCTAGACCCCTACTAGACACCCAACGGTATAGACGTACGGTCAGCCGTACGACAGATCGATTTTATAATGACTAGTTTATCAGGCGAGCCAAGTTTAGACTGGCCCCGTCCGGAGCTTTTATTCTGGAACTGGTTTTGTACCCGGTAGGCCTACAAGCTCAGTCCGGACTGGAATCACCGCTGTGATTAAATGATTAGGGCTAGGCCTACAACTTGGGGCCTAATAAAGATGTTCGCAAGTTTGTTATTGAGCTCGCTTGCTTTTAAATTTTCAATTTTATTTCCTTTTGATTTTCTAACAACAGAAGAAGCCTAGGTCTATATTCCACTATGCGGGTCTAAATGGAAACTACTCTAAAGCCTATAAGTAAACGGAATACCCTGTCCTACACACACTTAAGGCCGATGAAACAATTGCCCGGTAACGAGAACGGGAACGAGAACGAGAACCGGGAAGAAAGTTGAATCACATGTTAACTTACGACACAATGCACAATAAAGCTTCCCTTTCCCGGTCGTTCCCGTATACCCTGCAACGACAACGGGAAAACATCACCAAGTTTTAACTTTCCGTAACGTCCCGTTCCGTACGTTACCGGAACCAATGGGAATCAAGATGTGCACGTCCTAAAACTTTTTTTATCAGCTGATTGATGGTTTATATGCGAGTAATATGCAAAAATAAATTAAATAAACATGCGCGGGAATAACAAAATAACAAAATATAATCCACACACTTATTATTGATTTGTTCCCGTCGGCTTGCTTCCAACGGGCTGTTGTGCATCGAACCCCTTATCGTTAAGGCCCATGCACAATTGCCCGGGGTAACGCAACGAAAAGGGGACAACGAGAACGGGAAGAAATTTAAATCACACGTTAACTTACACACGATGCACAATAAAGCTTCCCGTTGCTGGTCGTTCCCTTTACCCCGGCAACGACAACGGGAACATCACCAAGTTTTAACTTTCCGTAACGTTCCCGTTCCTTTACGTTACCGGAACCAATCGGAATCAAGATGTGCACGTCCTAAAACTATTTTATCAACTGATTGAGGTTTATACGCGAGTAATATGCAAATAAATTGAATAAACATGAGCGGAATAACAAAACAACAAAATATAATTAACACACTTATTATTTGATTTGTTCCCGTCGGCTTGCTTCACGGGCTATTGTGCATCGAAGCCCTTATCGTTAGCGTCTTCCCGTTCTCGTTCTCGTTCCCGTTCTCGTTACCGGGCAATTGTGCATCGGCCTTTAGAGTCTTCCCGTTCTCGTTCTCGTTCCCGTTCTCGTTACCGGGCAATTGTGCATCGGCCTTTAAACTAGTCAAACCAGTTTATTTTGTGCGGGCTAGGCTAGAGATGGCACTTTGACGGATCAAATTAAAATTGACAATTGACCAAAAGTCAGTCAAATATAAAAAAAATGATTTTGCTAGAAGTATATTGTGAAAAGATACTTTAGAGACATTTGTGTGCAACCTCGGTAATCATATGATGAATGATCCGGTTAATTGGGACGGACTTTTTTTATTTCTGAATGTAGTAAATAATAATAATTACACCTACAGGAGTGTTTCCCGACTAAACAAACGAGAAAAAAATGATGAACACGTTCAATTGTGATTGAAAATTTTTGATGAAAATTGAGTGAATGGGTTAGGCCTACCTTTGTCGTGAATTGTCTAGATTTTAAATTTGTAAGGGAATATATGGTAACTTAAATCGAGTTATCTTTTTCAAGAATGAGTGATGCCAACTAAATGAGTAGGGCCTGGGCCCCAAAACAAAACTTGATCAATTATTTGACCGGCCAAATTACCGGCTTGCCATCCATGTATTAAATTAAATTAATTTTTTATTCAGCACTTACAGTAGCCTACCTGTAGGCTACTGGAAAGTGATTGTTTCTTAGTTCTAAGATATTTGATTAGGTTTGCCACCTAGTATTGAAGAGAAGTCAAGAGATTTGACATTAAAACAGTTTAGGCCTTCAAGCAAAGCAAAAAAACTAGGCCTAGGGTAGGCCCTACTTAAAACCAGTCATATTTGTAATTTGTCTATAAAATATTTTAACTTGCAAGTTGCAACAGGTCATTCAAGAGGTGTTCTAATAAAAATTACTACAATTTCAAAGGAAATGTTTTGGGAAAAATTTTAAAAAAAAAACACAAATTGTTGTTTGTAGGCCTAGTTAGATTATTTTCAACTCTTAACTTTGTCTAGGCATGGCCCTTGGGGCTGCCTTATTTATTTATGTTTTTTTTCTTGCGTTCCCCCAATTGTTAGAACAAAAAGTGTCTGAAGTTCACTAATATTAGCAGTTTTTATACCTAGGCCAAGTATTTTCAATTCAATTCAATTGTTTTATTCCCCCAAACTGAGCTACGCTCTTTACAGTGACTTTTAGTTGTAGAATATTTAGTTTCATGGATATTTTATTAGATACAGTAGGCCTACATAATAATGGACTGCAGGTAGACCCTAACATATAGCCTATAGTAATTCCCTTGCTCCCAATATATTTTATTTCATCTAAGATATCTTGGTTTTAAAATAAATGCCACCTGCCAGGCTCATGTCATAAGTAGGCCTACCATAACCTGAACAACTCAAGCAAGGCTGGGAGTTTTTTTTATATGGGGCCCCATGTTTTGTTTAGTGCGTTTGGGCAATTGCAACAACGATTTACCTTTAGAAAGTAGAAATTATTACCTAAGGTGATTGTTTTTTATTGTATTTAGAACTACAGTAATGTTTAAAAAATTATAACATATGGTTGTGCAACAATAATTAATAACTTTCAAATTATCAATCTAGTGGATTGTAAGAAAATATAGGCCTACAGGTCTTAGGCCTGAAGCCAAAATATCTTATCATCACTAAAATAAAAATTGGGTATTTGGTTGTGTATGAATCAAGAGATTTTCCGAAGTGATTCCGTTTTTAACCAAATAGCAGACAGAATAGAAAGTATGGTTGGCACGTGTAAACGCTCTTGGTGGTTTAAACGTTTTAGTAATTTTAGACTTAAAATTAACGTCTGTTTATGCCAATACACTCTAAAAAAACTGTGATTTCCCCTTCCACCCTCGATATCAAAAGTACACCAAGATAAAAATGGCTGTGGTCCCATTGTTATTTGACCCATTCAGTGTGGTTGTCGACTCTATGTTAATCACTGTATTACGCCTATATCTCAAAGTCAAACACTTGAAAGGGGGAATATTTGGAATAATTCAGTGTATGGTTGGCATTTCCATTTGTAGAAGGGTAGGCCTACACGTTTAAATGCGGGTTTATAAAATTTTTAAACGTTGAGTGAATTTAACAAAATTGGACAGCCCTAATAGAAATCGTTAGCATGTTTAACCCATTGTAGAAAGAATGCGTGGAAATTAACAAAACCATGCGATTTTAGTGTTTGGTCTCACGTCCCCCGTAGTTTTTGTTCTATTTATGGCCCTTGTTGTAGGTGAAGGCCTATTAGAACAAAAACCATGTACGCTTGGGCCCTTGGCTAATATGTAGATGTAAGCAACAATTTTTTTTCCTGTTTCAGCATTTAGCAAGACTGCCCGATTGCCCCCCAATTCGAAATATGGAAGTGCTGCACCTGATCAAAATGGGAGTCAGACTTGGCTGCTGAATACTACCCCCCGCCCAGTGAGAAGACAAAGTGTTGAATCATGTATTTCTTTCAGTGAACTTGCAATTTTTTCATAGCTCAATCAGTTATTATTTTTGGGATAAGAATAAATTTAAATCCGTCAGCAAATGTTTGTTAGTAAATTAAATTAAAATTTAATTTTTTTAATGTATATATATTTATTTATATAGCCTACTAGCCTACTATATCCTATTAGTTACTTATTTATTTAATGTGAATTTTTATATTGGTGACACAAAATAAATGTTTCAAAAAATAATGTGCTCCCTATTGAATATTAATTGCTTAAGTAGCGTTTTCATGTGGGCGAGCAAATAGGTTCTGGAGCTATCACAAAGCAATGTTATAGCAGCACGCGAAAAGCGAAAGTCGCGACCAACATTAATGTAGTAGTTGAAACATGTCATGTCGAAACGGGGTTTGCTTGGTCGCTTGGTTACTGTCGCCCACTGAAAATCAGTTATATGACTTGAGTGGGTAGACTCTAAATACAAAATTTATTTATTCGCAAGGCACCATTTGCTCGTCTACATGAAAATGAGGCTTTGTGAAGGCACGGTTTCTGCTCTCAATCCTAATCCTACTTTAAACTCGCTTTTTCCGCCAAATTTGGGAGAACCCGTCAATATTAGTTGTCCTAGGCCTATGATCTAGGCCAATACATGTTTTAATGTTGTGCTTTCGTGATCTTTTAATTGTTTTAATGTTTACTAGTTTGCCATCTTTATATTGTAACTTTCTTTACCTCCACATAATAATAATATAATATTAATAATTTAGGCTTACTTGTAGGCCTACCCATATTCCAAGCAATGATTTTCATCAATGCCCTTTGGCCGGCACCTGGCCTTACTGTCACTGCCAGACATATGGTGTCAGATGGGTGCTAGTCAGCACTCAGCAGGGTGTTTCTGTTAGGTCCGTGGTTAAACAGACGAATAAATAGGCCTAACTTTTTCCTGTTAAAATTAAATTTTAAATTAAATAAGGCGGCCTTAAATTTAAATTAACGCAGCTCTTAGCAAATCACTCTGCAGGTTTTAGACATGTTTTTGCTGGAGTAATTTTTGTTGTTGTATTTGTTTTGATTGGGATTGTGAAGGCTTAAATCAGATCAATGTACCGGGTTTCCGATTGGCTCTCGCTAACTCAACTCGCTAGAAAGTTTGGGAAAAAAGCTGGACATTTTACGTGGCGCGCGGAGAGCTCGCGCTCGCTGGCTCACCATCTGACAGCGAAGGCGGCAAGTTCCATGTAAATGAGTGCAGGGAACTCCCCGAGAGCTACTCGCGCGATTCTCTCGATCGTCTGACAGGCGCTTTACTAATTGGCAAATTTTTTTTGAAAAATTGTTTTTGTCTTTGTTTTTTTGTTTTTTCTTGTTTGTGCATTCACAACATAAAAACATAATTATTAGGGATTTACTTTTAGGCAAAAATTATTTTTTTTTTTTTTTAAATTAGGCCCTATAAAACTGCTATGAAATCTGGGCCAAGTGCTACATTAAAAGGGTTCCCTGATGACCTGGGGCAGTTATCAATTGTTTTGCATTCTTTGGGTTTGGGTGTGAATAGGGAAAACCCAAAAGCATGCAGCTTTTTTACCTGGTTGGCAACTGCAGAGATCTTTTTAGTTTAGATAAAAACATTAAAATGATTGAAGAACATACTGCAACAAATATCTTACAAAACGTTTGGCCGAAACAGTTTCAACGTTTTTCGTGTATGTTCTTTTTAATGTCTATCTAACCTACCATATCCCTGCATTGTCAATAGGTGTGTTGGGTTCTTTCTTCATACCCCTAACCAAGCAATTAACTAGCCGTTAGGCCCCTTCTATATCATACATTTGCTTTGCATGTTATACTCTTTATTAGTATGCTTTTTCATATTTATTCATGGTTTTTGGTAATATATCGTGGCCCCAAAAATTATTAATTACTCATTGGTGCATAATCTTGAGTCATTAGGGATGCATGCATTATCGTTGTCGAGGTTGATTATGCACGCACTTCCACTCTGCCCAAGCCTCTCAACACACAGTTAGGCGCAAGTGCACTTTTTGAGGCGGTAGATAAATTGTAATACACCCATTTACAATTGCGGAAAGATCAGCTGGCAGTAGCTGAAATTTTCCCCTCATAATTTTACGACAATATCACAATAATAAGCATGGTGATCATATACCAAGTACACTTGTGACTTTTATGCTAATTCATATCAACCTTGATAATTCATACAAATATGATCCATTATCATGTTAGTTTCAATTGAAGTTGATGATGGTTTTATACTCGACTAAATGTGTGCATGTATTATTAATAAATAAATATTAGGTATAAATTCAACTGTATTTAGTTTTAACAATAAGTCAATGCTAACAAATATTTCATGATAATAAACAATTCAGAAGTTAAAAAGTCCATCCCCCGACGGGGGGTACGAACCCAGGTCTCCCATATTCCAGGTTTTGGCGCTTAAGCCAATTCTATAGACTGGCCGAGACGGTAACTTTTTAACTTTTGAATTGTAGTTGCATTATATAGATCGGAATGGATTTACGGTAATTTTTTTATTGATCCCCAACCCTATAAATATTAGTTAGGTGTATAGTTAGCGTGGGTGTAAGCACTTTTTTCTTCAGACCTACAATGTAATTAAGCATGATTGGTCGGGATTGATTTTTTAACTTTGAACTCGGGGGGGAACGGCAGCCAGCTGTTTTTCCCCTGCAGTATATCCGGTAAAGGTTTGTACGTTTTATTTCTGTTCCTGGATTAATACCCCCCCCCCCCCCCCTAAATCACATAAGTACTTACATGATGGTATTGCAAGATGAATTTCTTCTTTGGAAAGAATAGCTTAACTTCACCCCCCCGGGTATACGTAGTACCAATGTAATAGTTGGCCCATTTCTTTAATGAAGAATCGTTTTTTCAGACTTACTCAACACATTTGATGATATATCAGTTCATTAATAAGCCTATAAATTTATTGTCTTGATACAATACTGCGCCTAAGGGGGGGGGGGTTGGATCTGTGACATGTCCATAAAGGTCTACACAAATCCGGTAGTCCACAGAAAGCCTTGTCAATGTCTATACAACATCCCTGTGGATGATTTTTTGGTGATCTAAAAATTTCCCAGGTGGACATTTGGATATCCACACATATCCCCTAGATGTCATGCCACATTGATATCCTGTGGAGTTTCAATGTCCCAAAGGGATATTTCAGGGTATCCATTAGACTTTTGTGCTGTGGCCCCACTGTTTTCCGAAATCTATTTGTCCTTATAGCAGAAGCTGAAGCTAAGTGTTTAGAAACTAATCCAGACACCGATCCCCAAAATTTAAATTTCCACAAGATGTGCTTGCTACCCCTTATGGCAAAAACGACACTCCGATAGAAGTTATGTCCCGCCTGAAAATAGATATTTTTTTGCTGTTTTATTAAGGTATTCGTTCATCCGCCACTTTCATGGACTTTTAAAGGGTTGGCCCTAGGTGATTACATAGTGATTTTACCCAGATAGTGCGAGTGTTGCCCGAGGCACTTGGACCTTTTGACCTACCTAATACTAACATATGCACTCTCACTGCGTTCTGCTTGTTATCAATGCTGAATAAGCCTATGCATCTTTACAATAGTAAATCTCGACAACAAAATTGGTATTTACTTAAAACCACGTGGTAGACCTGTTTAACCATTTAGTATCTCATTCAATGGTTCAACGATACGAATTACCATGTTTTCTCGAAAAAAAGTATAATTTATATCGAGTGTCCCTATTGCCATTACGTCAAATCATAAACAATGACGATGGCCCCCGTGTCGGCCCGGGGTAGAATTTAGCCCAGAGCATAGCCTTGCTGATCGTAGAAGGGAGAAAGAGGCAGACCATCTCGCAGACATCAGCTTTATATAGTATGGGAATCTTTTTCTCCCCGAAACTAGAGGCAAATTCTTGCAGGTGGATTTGTATAACTTGATTTTCATACATTTGTCACACATTGTCTCGTATTGTCTTCCAGCTTTCGTTACTTTCTCCTCCTTACTTATCGACTCTCTTTGCGACCAAAACATTATTTCCACTTAAGTGTCCGGTTTCTGCACCGCAGTCTCAGGTCGCCCGTGGCTGGATCTGTCCAGCACTGGCCTTCTCCGTTGTGTGTGTTCATCCCACTTAAATCTAGGTTAGAGCTATCTTCATCCACATGACATAACATACACCCCACATAGCCCACCGGCCCGCTTAGCGCTAGTTTGTATAAATATGATACGTTAAGCCCAAATCTCACCATTAATTTGTTACGATGAGTGCTTAATTGAATGTATCACGAATGCAGAATTCAACCCACATAACTTAGTTAGATAAGCTGGGTCCATGAGCTATCTGCGATCACACCATATGAGATATGGAACTACCGATAATGACTATAAAATACGCAAGCAATGACTATATCAAGAAACAAATTGTTTATATGTTATCGAATTGACAGGAAGGAAGGATTTTAACATCCTGTCAAAATGCATTTGCAGTGTCAAGTCCTAGCTACGTTGGCCTAAACCCACACAAAAGATGTCGATATGAAAAAGTTGAATGAAAATATTTTGTTTTAATTGATAGTTACCCTCTCGACTGATTTTCAGTGGGGGACATTATTCTATACATTTATCATGTCTTAAGTTGCTACTGAAGAGTAGTGGTAGCACGAATGGCATACCTTAGACTAAAATAATATTATTGGTGGTCTTTGGAGTTTGTCTAAGGCCTTTATAACAAGCAGGGCTGGGTAGGCCTACATACAAAAGGGCGCTAAGGAATTCATCAACAGATCGCTGAAAAATAATAAAAAACTTAAATAATTCACCGTGTGTTGATCTTATTGGTGGCGTCGCCGGGTTGGCGTACCTTACAAAAATCTTCGTTTGGTCTCTAATTCAGTTAAAGTGGAGGTGCCGGGTCACGAGTTTTTCAGGTTCATGTTTTTTCAAGAGTTTTTCACTCCCTCCTATTTATAGGCTTACCAAAAATAATCTTTATCATCCTTGTTAGGGCAACAAAGCCAACACAAACGCATGGCAATCGGAGGTTGTTCTCATTTTATTGTGAGACGTGACACACGCACAGACGGACGGACCTAAAGTGATGATTATATTGGAGCTGCTTGGCCCTCATAACAAATTCGTAGTTCGCGAATGTTGAATTTCGTTCATGAATTTATTATCCTTACCTTATTACAACTTTGGGATAGTTTAAAACAAGCTCTATAAATTAAAATACTGGAAAACCACTCAAGTCTCACGAGTTGTGCAATATCAAGTTAGAATTGATTGGTCTTTCAATCTAGAGAGAAATAATGTGATCCGGGAAGCACATATCTCTATGAGGGCACGGACTTGACCTACACTTAATCAGAAACTCGATCAAGCGTTACGGAAGAGATTACCATGTTTAAGGGTTGCAGTCCCTTGGCATAAGGTGTGAAGCTGTTATGGGGGCGTAGCTTGCTCCTATAGGGGTTCAACCACTTATCATGTGACCTGACTTATCCAATTCTTGACAATATGTCGGTAAGAAGTTCACGCTATCTCGGTAGCAAGTGCCACGCGAAGTATAGAGCAGATGTCAGCAAAATAAATAAACAGTAAAAGATTTGGCTTCAGAGGCCATGATGAATATTTTAATAAAACCATACACGATTTAACATAATACATTGAATCGTGTTAATATACACTTGTACAGGTAAGGTATTAGGATGTCCCAAGATGAAATTAAAATAAATTTGTGACTGCAAAAACTAATACAATGCGTCAAAACAATTCACTCCGTAAATCATCACAACTCGGCTTCGCATATAAACGGGTACGGAACGCCTATAGCGACGTCAGCGTATGGTCCCGTCCTATGCATAGCCCCGAAGTCTGACGGTCCTGGCGCGTTGTTTTCTCCTGGGTAGATCTGGGAGTAGCCGCTCTGCTCCAGGGGCACACCTAGAAGAAATGTATTATTATTATCTCATTCGATGGAAGACAGCACCAAACCATGAGCAGACTGGTATGAAAATGTTCACACTATGTATCAAAATCATTCGCAAATCCAGGATTTGTTCTTTATGGGACCTTAGTATATAATATGAGTGAGGAAGAGGTGCATGTGAAAAATGTCCCATTCGCCCAGAAACAATTTAAGCACTCAGGAAAAATGATTGCATAGTATTCTTTAGCATAAATCTAACCTAAAATGAAACGAACGAAAAAACAATTTATTTCATTATAAAAAGAATTATAACATAAATTATATCATTTTTAAGTAAAGTTATGTAAGAGAGAGATGGGTGTTAAGAAGAAGAAGAAGAAGAAGAAGAAAAGAAGAAGAAGAAAAGAAGAAGAAGAAGAAGAAGAAGAAGAAGAAGAAGAAGAAGAAGAAGAAGAAGAAGAAGAAGAAAGAAGAAGTAAGATGATGAAGAAGAAGAAGAAGAAGAAGAAGAAGAAGAAAGAAGAAGAAGAAGAAGAAAGATTGTGTGAGGACAGAAAGAAACGGCGTGAGCTGGTGTGAAAAAGAAAGAAAGAAGAGCACATAGGAGAAGAGAACATGACAGGCCTGGCAGCGGATGGTATAATAAACTTTAAGTAAACAGGTGGTTATAGCCACCCCCTGACCCGATACGTTGGAAACAAGAGGATAATATATGTATATAATAAATATTGTAATAAAATAATATAATGGTGTACTCTGAAAACAACTTCAAAACTCACCGAACAACGTGAACCACTCTGCGTGGATCCCCATCTCGAGTATCCCCGTGAGAAACCAGTCTCCCGAGCTTGGAGTCCGTGCTATTATCTTAACGGCGACGTCCACCTCCTTCTGAGAGTTGAGTATGATGAGGTGGCCGCCCTCCGCCGCGCACGCCTTCCTAGCCAGGGGCCACGTCAGAGCCCCGGGGTGGAACTTGTAGTAGCCGACGTCGGGGAAGAGTATGTATCCCCTGGGCACCGGCCTCGCGAGGGTGGGGGCGGGGTGGCGGGCATTCAGGAGGTCGGAGAGAGACAGGGTGCTCGAGTCCACGGGGGACGTTCCTGCAGGGGGCGCTGAAAACAAACACATGTGGTTTCATTAAACTCGCATTCCATTCAGTTTGGATCAAGTGCACATTCGTCATAGTCATAATATTGTATCCAATCTACTCCTGTTCATAAACATTGATGTATTTTATGATCACAATGTAGGCTACAATATTTGTAATGTGGAAACGGAACTAATAAATAAATAAATAAATAAATAAATAAAAATAAATACAAATAAACATATAAATCAATCAATGAAAAAATAAATAAATAAATAAATTAATTAATTAATTAATAAATAAATTAATAAATAAATAAATTATACCAGAGGCGCATTAAACCTGAAAATTGACACGCCCTTAACTAAATAATCTAAAATCTTGTTCAGTATATTCTGTTAACACATTTTAAATCGATTCATTAGGACTTACTTTCGACAGGAACTCATCGTTCCACGTCCCTAATTTTTCCTGTATCTAGAGCTACGGTTTCCATTATGACTCTTACCGCTAACATTGACTACAGTTTCCAGTGTTGACTCCTTCCCCTCGCAAGTTAAGACGTTCTGGTCAATATCCGCCAACCACTCGTTAGCAGCCTCCGACTGTCCTTGTTTGAAGGCAACCTGTAACACAGACAGACGAAGACGTATGATTACCAGCTTCCAGTATTAATAATATAAATTGATTATAATAATATTTATTAATATATATATTATATTGATTTATTGATTGAATATGCACTTTGGGTATTCCAGGCGATGAATAGTGATGAAATATGAACAGAAGGGAGGAGGAGAAATCCGGTACCGGCACGTAGCCTACACCTTTCGAAAAGTAAGGACCAACGGCTTAACGTCTCATTCGAAAGGACGGTGTAACTTTGACAGTCATAGGTTCCTTGCACTAACCCGGACTGTAGAGCAGACGTCGAGGAGAACGAAGCCGTTACACTATCTCTCGAACCCTCTTTCTGCTCCTAACCAGCAATAGCGATCACCCACTCTACCCCTGAGTCCCTGACCACACCCGAGTTACTTAACTTCGGTATCCTCGGCTAAGCCGCTGGCTACATATATATCATATATATGTAATATTTTTTACCGCCTTTGCCTGACCTTATCTAGTAATAATTGGATGAGCGAAGCGAAGACTTCGATTTCACTTACCCTGAAATAAAAGCTCGTTTTTTTGTCCGTTTGTTCGCTCTCTACCGGGTAAACGACATATTATGCGATCTTGATGAAAAAGGAGGGGACCTTTAAGTTTTTTGGTACAATCGAAGAAATTTCGCATGAATATCATACGTTTACGTTTTTTCGATTTTGAATGTGATATTTCCGTGATATTTGGCTTGCAACCTAGAAAACAGCTAGCAGCTTAGCAGTTTATGGGAACGTTCAAAATTCCTGAACTTTATATGTTAGATTTAGTTACAATCGAAGAAATTAATATTTCTCATAGAAATCGTACTTTTAGGGCAACGATAATCAACCATTAAAGCTCATCCATCAACGCGACTGGAAAAAGCGTTAGTGAAGTGGCCTAGTTACATAATAGTGTAGCAATAAAATATGATTTGTAAAAATAAATGCATGTCAATATAAACAATGTATAGTTGGAGTAAATTTCGTTTTTGGTGGAGGTGCCGGGTATTATTTTTCCAAATTACATTATTATAAAGTTTGGGTGACGCTAGCCGAGAAAAAAAAACATCAAGTATCAAACTTGTTGATGGGCAATGATACAACATAAAACGTATGGCAATAATTAGAGGTCTTCTTTGTGACATGACACACGCACGGGCCATAGAGATTACCTCGCAGGCGGAAGAACGGACAGAAAGTGATTCTTATCACCAACTGACGGAAGGAAGTGATTCTTAACACCAACTGACGGACAAAAAGTGATTCTTTGTCACTAGGGAAAGGATGTTCAGGACATCTCCTTTTTTCTATTGGTAAATACATGTCTGGAAAATAGTTTTAAGTATGTTTCAAGTGTGTGGGATGCCAAAAATATGCATTTTATTTTGCCTTAAAATGCCTATTTACATCATTTCATGAGTAAAGGTCCTTTTTGGTCCTTTTTAATGTTCTATTGTCCTATTTTTATATAATTTGCTATAACGGATGCAAAACGTGCGAGTGGAGTGCAGTGTCGGTTAATATGTGAAATTAAATAAAATTTTTTTTTTCATTTTTCATCTTGTGTTTGATATATCGACAAAACTATTTCCCCCCCCCCCCCCCTCTCAATGAAAATATATTTGTGTAACTGTAATAAAACATTACTGAAAGTAATGAAAACAATAGAATTCGATTAAATTCAATAGGTCCTTTTTTTGTTTTTTTAGGTCCTTTTTTGCTGTTTTAAAAGGTACTATTTGCCTGCCCTTTTCTCACTTTGAAAGGTAACATCCTTTCCCTACTTAACACTAACTGATGGGCAGAAAGTGATTCTTAACACCAACTGACAGACATAAAGTGATTCTTAACACCAACTGACGACAAAAAGTAATTCTTTACACCAACTGACAGACATAAAGTGATTCTTAACACCAACTGACGGAAAAAAAGTAATTCTTAACACCAACTGACAGACATAAATTGATTCTGAACACCAACTGATGGGCAGAAAGTGATTCTTAACACCAACTGATGGGCAGAAAGTGATTATTATCACCAAATGATAGCCAGAAAGTGATTATTATGACCAACTGACTGCCAAGTCGATGTCGGAATCTATCTGAGGATACTTGAAGATACATCGCGATCGTGTCGAGATTGTGTGTAGTGTACTTACCTGCGTGTGCCAGTGTCCCGTGTTATTCTTGATGTTCCTCAAGGAGACTCTGAATGTAGACACCTTGGGAGCGACGCATTGCTGGTCAGTGTTGGGGCTGGCGACAACCACCACCACCACCACCACCAAGCAGGCGACGACCGACACTGCTAACGACAACATGGTGACGACGATATACCCACCGTCAGGGGCCACTTGTCTTTTATAGCCAACACTAGGGATATCGTCGCCACTCGCTTTCTATAGTGTAGATGTAGGCCTTGTCGAATATATAAATAGAGAGAGAGATATTGCTTGTGTAATATCGAATTGGCATGAAGGAAGGAGTGCAACATCCTGTCAAAATGATATCAATTACCAGTGTCAATCCTAATTATGTGGGCCTAAACCCCCACAGAAGATATGCCGATAAACATGCAAAAGGTTATAACGAAAATAAAAACATAGTTTTAAGTATTGGTTAAGGCTATTCCAGAGCCCTTTTACCGATATTTTGAAAGTCAAAGGAAAATGGCTGATCTAGGTTGAATGAAAGAGGAACTTGAATAAAAAAAAGTTATTTTTTGAGGGGGCATAAGCTCCATTTTAGCCATTATATGCAAACTTTGGGTCAATAAGAAAATGAATGTTCTAGGTGCAATACTTAATTTTAAGCTATGATTTTTTGTTTCAACACACTTTTGTGTCCGTACTGAGTGAAGGGAAAATAATTTTCTGAAATAACGTTTGATGTACGATTTTTTCGTTCTCTTATTTTTGTACCACGTGACAAAAAAATCGCACATCGAATATTATTTCAGAAAATTATTTTCCAATATACTCAGTACGGAGACAAAAGTGTGTTGAAACAATAAAAAAATCATAGCTTAAAATTAAGTGTTGCACCTAGGACATTAATTTTCGTATTGAACTAAAATTTGCATATAATGGACAAAATGGAGCTTTTGTCCCATAATTTGTTTATTATTATTATTATTATTATTATTATTATTATTATTATTATTATTATTAAAGTTCCTCTTTCATTCATCTAACTTTCATGCATTTTCCTTTGATTTTCAAAATATTGGTACGAGAGGACTGATTTTAAGTGGCGGACATTATTCACACTTACTAGGAAAACGCTAAAGTCCCGCCGCGTTGATGAATGAGCTTTTTAAAGTTTTTAGTTTGCGTGGAATATCTTTACTTTTGCAAGTGCTTTGTTTTGCTGCCTACGCATTGTAGGTGAATGTTGTCAAGTTTCTTTTGTTTCTTGTCAATTGGTATTATTTACCGTAAAAAACTTTTATTAAAAGCTTTATTTCTATGGATTCTGGCTAACTTTTTCAACTTTTTCTTTCAAAAGGTACTACATCACCATAACCTTAATGTCCATGTATAATATGAACGTAGTAGCCCCACCCGTTTGGTCAGAATTGGCCCAAATGGCACGAAAATATCGCACAAAAAATCAAAAAACTTATATTAAAAGCTTTATTTCTATAGATTCTGGCAAAATTTTTCAACTTTTTCTTTCAGAAAGCAATACATCACCATTACCTTAATGTCCATGTGAAATATGAACGTTGTAGCCCCACCCGTTTGGTCAAAATCGGCCCAAATGTCACGAAAATATTGCACTAAAAATCGAAAAAAAATCGTAAAATTCGATATTCATGAGAAATATTTCTTCGATTGTACCCAAAAATGTAGCAAGTCTAAGTTCAGAGAAAACGAAGGAAGTGTCAAATTTTCATCAAGATCGCATATGCCGTTTGCCCGGTAGAGAGCGAACAAACAGACGAAAAAAAAAAAAAAAAACACCCGAGCTAAATTTTTTTGGGGGTCAGTGAAATTGAAGTCTTCGCTTCGCTCATCCAATTATGTCTTTAGTTGCTAGGAGAGTATCCTACAAATTGTATACCTTGGTCTTAAACTAGGAAAACGCTTAAGTCCCGCCGCGTTGTTGGATGAGCGTAATTGGTGCATTGAGCTGCCATGTGTTACGCGGATTTTCTGTGTGTTCTGTGAAAAAATCATTACTTAGTCGAAGATTTTTTTTAATTAAATTAAATTAAATAAAAAATTAACTTAATTTTTTTAATTAATCGTAATTTTTAACAAAGAAAAAAATCGTAAAATTGCAATTTTCATAAGAAATAAATATTCGATTGCGCTCAAATTTAACACGAATATATTAATTCATGAAATTAAGGTTCTGTGAAAAAAAATTACAATAGGATAAAGCATGTAGGTGTAATAAGTCAGAGAATTGTTTTAAAAAGAAAAAAAACCCGTAAAATTTCGATTTTCATGAGAAATAATTTTTCGATTACGCTCAAATTTCGTACGAATATCTTAATTCATGAAATTAAGGTTCTGTGAAAAAATCATTACAATCGGTTTAAGCATGTAGGTGTTATAAGTCGAAGAAAGTTTTTAAAAATAGAAAAAAATCGTAAAATTGCGTTTTTTATGAGAAAACATTTCCCAATTGCGCTCAAAAAACGTGGCAGTTCTAAGTTCAGAGATTTCGAAGGCCTCCATGAATTTTCATCGCAATCGGAGTATCGGTTTAGCCAGAATCGTGTTAACAGACAGACAAAAATACAGAAAGAAGAAAGAAAAAAAACTTTCCTGATTTTTTCTCCAGTGTATAGTGAAATGGAATCTTCGCTACGCTCATCCAATAAATATCTAGAGGTACGTACATTTAGTGTTTTATGTTTCTGATGCTAAATCGGTGTCTTTTTGATAACTCTACAAAAAGCTATAATTTTACTAAAAAATAAGGTTTTCCCATACATCGTGAGAATTACTTTCGCATCTATAAAGCATCATTTTCTGTTTAGTAAATGTTATTTTACGTACCTCTAGAAATATACTTCTACAACGACAACACACCTCGATATAAAAACTGTTACCGGTAGAAATGCGCTATTTGATGTCGGCAACAACATGGTATTCGTGACTCTCGTGACTATATACAAAATGCACAAATCAAACGGAAATTGTTCTATTACTAGGAAAACGCTTAAGTCCCGCCGCGTTGTTGGATGAGCGTATATGGTGCATTGAGATGCCATGTGTTACGCGGATTTTCTGTTGTTCTGTGAAAAAAAATCATTACTTAGTCGAAGATTTTTTTTAATTAAATTAAATTAAATAAAAAATTAACTGAATTTTTATATTAAATATAATAAAATAAAAAATTAACTTAATTTTTTTAATTAAGCGTAATTTTTTTAAAGAAAAAAATCGTAAAATTGCAATTTGTATAAGAAATAATTATTTGATTGTGCTTAAATTTAACACGAATATTTTAATTCATAAAATTAAGGTTCTGTGAAAAAATCATTACAATCGGATAAAGCATGTAGGTGTTATAAGTCGAAGAAATTTTTTAAAAATCGAAAAAAAATCGTAAAATTGCGTTTTTTATGAGAAAAAATTTCCCGATTGCGCTCAAAAACGTGGCAGTTCTAAGTTCAGAGATTTCGAAGGTCTCCATAAAAATTTCATCGCAATCGGAGTATCGGTTTAGCCGGAATCGTGTTAACAAACAGACAAAAATACAGAAAGAAAGAAAGAAAAAAAAAAAAAAAAAAAAAAACATTCCGGATTTTTTTCTCCAGTGTAGTGAAATGGAATCTTCGCTTCGCTCGCTACGCTCGCTACGCTCATCCAATAATACTTTTGATGGTCATAGAACTAAAGGCTCAGTCACAATCAACTTAGGCCTCTAACTTAACAGCTAACTTATCCTCTCACTTTAGGTGGCTGTTCATGATAGATGTTTTTAAACTAGGAAGCTTCGCAAACGCTTTTTTTAGTCGCGTTGATGGATGAGCTTTTTAATTATAAAATGTTAATATTATTTAAAATAATAAAAACATATTTACACGGCCCATACACAGCAATCATTTGGTCTGTTGGATCTTTGATTGTTTGTAACAAGGCTGTGAGTAAGGTATAAAATCTCCTGTGAAGTTTTCATACAAAGCTGTGAGAAAGATATAAAATCTATATTTTCGTGCTATTTGGGCGGATTTTGACCAAACGGGTGGAGCTACAACGTTTATATTTCACATGGACATTAAGGTAAGGGTGATGTATTGACTTTTGAAAGAAAAAGTTGAAAAAGTTAGCTAGAATCTATAGAAATAAAAGTTTTAATATTTAACACCTCAAAAAACTCAAATTAAAACCTTTATTTCTATAGATTCTGGCTAACTTTTTCAACTTTTTCTTTCAAACGTCAATACATCACCATTACCTTAATGTGCATGTGAAATATGAACGTTGTAGCCCCACCCGTTTGGTCAGAATTGGCCCAAATGTCACGAAAATATCGCACTAAAAATCGAAAAAATCGTAAAAGTACGATATTCATGAGAAATATTTCTTCGATTGTACCCAAAAACGTAGCAAGTCTAAGTTCAGAGATTTCGAAGGTCCCCTATAATTTTCATCAAGATCGCATATGCCGTGTGCCTGGTAGAGAGCGAACAAACAAACAAACAAACAAACAAACAAACAAACAAACAAACAAAAAAAAAAAACACCCGAGCTAAATTTTTTGGTGGGTTGGTGAAATTGAAGTCTTCGCTTCGCTCATCCAACAAGTACGGCTTAGGTAAACAAAAGAGGGAGCGAAAGTTCTTCATCAACAGAGTGATGAAAAAAAACCTAATATGATTCACCGTACGTTGTTCTTTATGGTGGCGTCGCCGGGTTGGCGTACCATACAAAAATCTTCGTTTGGTCTCACATTCAGTTATGGTGGAAGAGTTTTCAAACTTTTGTGATCCTAACTACTTTCGCCTTAATACCACGGTCACCAAAAATATTCTGTATAATCCTTGTTAACCATTTATTGGATGAGCGAAACGATTGATTTTATTCTCGATGACTTTAGCGTGTTCCTAGTAGTACAAAAGACCGGGACCCAAAATATTGCTTTCTACCTTAACAATTTGAAATTTGTGATTTTTTAAAATGAATTTAATGTTTTATTAATATTTTTTCCCTCTATCTTTCAGGAAAAATATGCAGATTTGGATTCCAAATTGGGATTCCAAATTGATTTATGTTTAATTTTTTTCTTTCAATTTTACATGTTTTTCCTTTTTTTTACATGTTCAAATTGAATCTTCTACAGGCAAACAAAATATCCGGGACATCTTGGAAATTGGTGTATTTTTGTGTTTTCATATACAATTTGATTTTTAAATCATTACAAAAATCGTTCTTATCATTAGAATTTAGTGGGGAAAAATTCTACCAATTCCAGACAAAACAAAGCAGCTTTTTAGCCGGGTTAAAAGTATGAAAAACTGGCAGATATAACTGTGTAGCTTTTGAAAAGTGGTGGTTAATAATATGTATCCCGCTGTCCTATATAAACGCAAGGCATTCCGAGGTCGCACAGACGCACAGACGCATGGACGGACGGACAGAAAAGTGATGCTTATATTGGGTAGATTAGGGAAACGCCAAAGTCGTTGTTAAACGAGTGAGTGAGCCATGTGTTAAGTACCCGATTACATTACTTTTCTTCCCCCTACCTTGGGCCTACCTAGCCTATCATAGGCTAGAGAGGCGCATTATGACCTTACAGTTGACGCGCCCTTATACCAACTAAACTTTAAAAACTATTATTTATACGAATATAATTATCAAACTTAAATGCAAATGTTCCCGGGTACTCACCACATGACTCGCTCACTCGTCTCACTACGACTTTGGCGTTTCCCTATAGTCTAGTTGGCTAAGGCGCCCTTGTAGCCGAAATGTGAAAGAAGTGAGTTCAATTCCCTGGTCGGGAAAGATTTTGTAATTTCTAGATTGTATTTCAAAAATAATTGAACATGATTTGAAATGCATAATATAACGCAGTGTTGTCCATCATCTGTGGCAATAGGGCCTACTATGGTAAACATAGCCAGTACGAAATACGTGAAAATATTGCAAGGTTTACTCAATCTACGAGCGAATTTTGTGGGTACCTTGACGTGCAACATTCGACAGACCTTGCATGGGCACGGCATTTCACGGCCAGGCGAATAATAAACAAAAAATATATTTTCAAAATCTAAAACATTGTACCCGATTACATTACTTTTCTTCCCCCTACCTTAGGCCTACCTAGCCTATCATAGGCTAAGAGAGGCGCATTATGACCTTACAGTTGACGCGCCCGTCCCCGTATGCCAACTAAACTTTAAAAAACTATTATTTATACGAATATAATTATCAAACTTAAATGCATATGTTCCCGGGTACTCACCACATGACTCTCTCACTCGTCTAACTACGACTTTGGCGTTTCCCTGGTCTAGTTGGCTAAAGCGCCCTTATAGCCGAAATATGGGAGACGTGGGTTCAATCCCCTGGTCGGGAAAGATTTTGTAATTTCGAGATTGTATTTAAAAAATTATTAAACATGTTTTGAAATGCATATAACGCAGTGAAGTCCATCATCTGTGGCAATAGGGCCTACTATGGTAAACATAGCCAGTACGAAATACGTGAAAACATTGCAAGGTTTACTCAATCTACGAGCGGAATTTGGGGGTACTTTGACTTAAAACATTCGACAGACCTTGAATGGACACGGCATTTCACTGCCAGGTAAATAAAAAACAAAAAATATCTTTCAAAATCTAAACATTGTCGTTAAAATAATTTCATAACATTGGAAGTCTATTTTTCAGTTTATTATTTCTTGTATGTTTAAATCGCAATGAATCTTGCTGATTTTGTTAGCAGTTCTCAATAAACTCGTACCGGATGTCCGTTTAAAATTTCAGCGCAATCTGTTCAGCGATTCGGCTGATTTTTAACGTACACACACACACACACACACACACACGCACGCACGCAGAAAAACAATAAGGGGCCGTTTAAGTCGAATGGAAATCACTACGTTCGCTACGCTCACTCGTTCAAAAAATACTGGAAAACCACTAAATTCACACGAGTTGTGCAATAGGGTCTATCAAGTCAGAATTGATTGATATTTCTATCTATAGAGAGAAATAATGTGGTATCTTCCCCATTATTACTCTCATATTACAACATATCCGGAAAGCACATCTCTATGAAGGGTTCGGACTTGACCTCTAATCAGAAACTCGATCACGCGTTACGCATGAGCTACATATATTGTCACGTTTAAGGGTTGAAGCTTGGCATAAGGTGTGAATGCCGGAGAAGCTGTTATGGAGGCGTAGCTTGCTCCTATAGGGGTTCAACCATTTACCATGTGACCTGACTAATCCAATACTTGACAATATCTCGGTAAGAAGTTTGATATCACTCGCAACCTTCTCGTGACCAGGGACCACCAGGCACAAGCAGAGAATTTTTTATCCGAGAATTAAAAGTAAAATACCTCAGTACATACTATTTCCTATGCTATTATAAGGACTATCGGTACTTGTTCATTATAGGGATCCCACCCCAACCCCCCTCCCCCGAAAAGGAAAGTAGGTTAGTGGGGTTGGGGGGCGGCGCAAAGGGGGCCAAGTTGACCACCGCAAGGCACTTCATGCTCCCCCCCCGACCCCACTAACCTACTTCCCTTTTTGGGAGGGTCCCTGTACTACCTGGCTATCTTATGATAGGTGCAAGAGTTACCGTTTTAAAGGGAATTTTAAATTTTGTAGTGTTATCGTATACCAAACATTTATAAACCGATTGTTCCTACTGAGCTGTGTCCACCGATCTAGTCGGGTTTGTGTTTCCTATTAAAATACCGGTATCTGGTTGGCCATATTGTTCGCTCGTCGATGGTGTTGAGTGTTCACGCTGACAGCGTACGCTTGAAATTAAAATCTCCCTCTGAAAATCAATCATGGTGACTTGAGTGGGACGTGGGAGACTGTATACATGCGTTTTTTTATTTGTTGTAACTCTAACACCCCTACAATGTGTATGCAGGATAACTAGTAATTTATCTTACAATGGTCCATTCTAATTTTTAGGAACAATTTAATTACTTTAAAGTACATTTTTTTATTCAATGTCAGTAAAGATCTAGGAGGATTTAGTACATTAGGTAATATTCTGAATCCTCCTAGGTAAAGATTTGGCTTCAGTGGCCATAATATTTTTTTAAATAAAACCATACACGATTAACATATAATACTTTGAATAGTGTTAGTACGCTGAACAGATAAGTTATTAAGATATCCCAATTTCAAATTAAAATAAATCTGTTATTGCAATTGAAGACTAATGCGTCCAAACAATTCACACGATACATAATGGTTAATTTCTCGATTTTATTATTCGGGAAACACTATAATAGGTAGATTAAATATTATGCATCTAAGTGTAAGATACAATGACATAGATAAAGAAGTGCAAGTGTGTGTTTGTTAATTGTTCACTTTACACCTGGGGCAACTCGTAAATCATCACAACTCAGCTTCGCATATAAACGGGAATGCAACTCCTATAGGGGCGTCAGCGTAGGGTCCCGACTTATGCATAGCCCCGAAGTCTGACGGTCCTGGGGAGTTGTTTTCTCCTGGGTAGATCTGGGAGTAGCCGCTCCGCTCCAGGGGCACACCTGGAAGAAATATATTATCATCATTTAATTCGATAGTCGACAGCCCGCCCCCCCCCCCCCCCCCTCAAACCATGAGCCGACTGCTATATGAAAATGTTCACACTATGTATCTAGGTGCCCGTTAGGGCGCCGCAGCCAAGCCGCGGTGCGCTACACACTCAAGCACCTTATACACCAAGCAGAGTTGGGGTGATTTCGAGGTGTTACCCAGCCGTCATGTAACGTGATGTGAACTTGAAAACTATCACAATCGAGGGGATTTAGGTACCTGACAACACATGCCAAATTTTATTGGGGTACGACCATTCCTTCTTGGTGAAAAAATGGCTTGAAACATGCTCAAAATCACTTTAAGGATGTTAGCTACTCCTACTGCTACTACTGCTACTTACATCTAATACGTCGGCCCGCGATTCTGACCAGACGGGTGGGGCTACAATGTTCATATTTTACATGGACATTAAGGTTATAGAATGATAGTCTCTTTTGAAAAAAAAAGTTGAAAAAGTTTGTTGGAAGGCTTCCAAATAAAGGTTTTAAAATAAGCCTTAAACACTTGGCATATAATCAACAAGTAACCATAGTTACTTGACACTTGTTGACGGTATAAGCAGAGTTAGGCGGGAAAGTGCGATACGTAAACAAATGGCGGACATTTAAATTTTTCTTCTTTGTGTGGAACGAGAAAAGGTGTCATTATACTCTCATAAAACAAATCAGAAACCGTCCCTGGCCTAGGCCCAGATGTAGAAAATTATTTATAATACAACAGTGTAGGTCTAAAGTTCCATTAGGCTATAGGACTAGATAAATAAATACTTACACTACATGTTTGACAAGCCCTAGGCCTTTCTTAGCCAACACTAGGCCAGCACTTCCTTGTTTTGACACACTTCCCGCAAAAATAACTAGTTTTGATTACTACAAGCCTAATGCAGATAAACAATGGTATGATAGTCCTAGGCTATTCCAAAATTTACGGCAATAATAAGCTTTTTCTTTACTTTTAATAACCTCACGCAATCTCCTGTCACTTTTAATAAAAATGTAAAACAAAAGATGGTGAAAATTTTCAATATTCTTCTGATTATCTGATGATTTACATGGCTGTGGGTCAAGGCCGTCTAGATATATCGCTTCCCTCGTGTGGGTGCAGTGAAATAGGTGTAAAATTACATTAGTTGTGCGTTTGTTGTTACATGGGAAAGTTTTAATAGGATGTGAGTTGCCTAGACTTAACCAGTCCTTATACCGTCGTTATACCATGGTTATACCACCTATACCCAGGATGTACATGAATCCGGGCCTAGATATTTTACATCCTATTGTTATTGCTAATACCATAAAAATTAAATCAACTTTGATAAAAATATTATATTTTAACAAATAATTTTGTAATGGAACTTGAAAAAGTAATAAGATCACACACATAACAAAAACTTGTAGAAATACAGCCAAACCTTACACACTCAAAAGGAATGAGATCTAAAAAAAGGGCCAAGCTCATCTACCCTTCCACATTTGCGCATTCTTAATTCATAAACGTACAGTGTCCCATAACAGCATCCTCGAAAAGCTTGGCAAAATAGAATTTGCATGTTTACGTTTAAATTAATTACAAAAAAAGAACTTGGATAAACTACTACGTTAAATTAATAATCGCAAATTCTATTTTGCCAAGCTTTTCGAGGATGCTGTTATGGGACACTGTACGTTTATGAATTAAGAATGCGCAAATGTGGAAGGGTAGATGAGCTTGGCCCTTTTTTTAGATCTCATTCCTTTTGAGTGTGTAAGGTTTGGCTGTATTTCTACAAGTTTTTGTTATGTGTGTGATCAAAATCATTCGTAAATCCAGGACTTAATCCTTTTTGGACCTTAGTTTAAAATATGAGTGATGCAGAGGTGCATGTGAAAAATGTCCATTTCTTAAGTGCCCGGAAACAATTTAAAAAGACTTAAGAACACAGGAAAAATAAGCAGAAATACTGTGGGAGGACTGAAAGAAATGACGTGAGCTGGTGGAGAAAAGAAGGAAGAAGAGGAAGAAATAGAAGGAGAAGAGAACATGACAGGCCTGGCAAGCAAATGATAAAATAAACTCTGCAGTGTGCCCAAGAAAACAGATTGTTAGCCACCCCCTGAACCGACTTATTACGTTGGAAACAAGAGTATAATATATATATTTATATATAAAAGTGATTACAGCGGGGTTCGATCTTCTTATATTTATACAGGAAAATAATTGTGTACTCGGATAACAACAAAAAGACTCACCGAACAACGTGAACCACTCTGCGTGGATCCCCATCTCGAGTATCCCCGTGAGAAACCAGTCTCCCGCGCTTGGAGTCCGTGCTATTATCTTAACGGCGACGTCCACCTCCCTCTGAGAGTTGAGTATGATGAGATGGCCGCCCTCTGCCGCGCAGACCTTCCTAGCCAGGGGCCACGTCAGAGCCCCGGGGTGGAACTTGTAGTAGCCGACTCCGGGGAAGAGTTCGTAGCCCTTGGGCGCCGGCTTAGCGGGGGTGGGGGGGGGAGTGGTGTGGCGGGCATTCAGGAGGTCGGAGAACCACAGGGCGCTCGAGCCCATGGGGGAGGTTCCTGTAGGGGGCGCTGAAACCAGACAGAGTTAAGTTCAAGTTTATTCATCTAATAATGAATGGTAAATTGTTTATTAGTTGAAACTTGAAAGCCAAGCCATTTATACAAGTGGCACATTATAACATGAAAATTGACGAATGACCCCAAGGACTCGATATCGATAAGAATACGTACCATGGAAACTTTTAAAATACCAAATGTCTCTTATATCTAGAGCTACAGTGTCCATTAGTTACCTCTGAGGTTGACGACAGTTTCCAGTGTTGACTCCTGCCCCTCGCAAGTTAAGACATTCTGGTCAATGTCTGCCAACCACTCGGTGGCAGCCTCTGACTGCCCCTGTTTGAAGGCAACCTGTAACACGTAATGGTATGGTAACCAGCTTCCTACTGACAAGTACATCCGAAACTGTTCGTTTATTATTTATTATTATATAATTTGTATTAAAATTTATTCCCGCATTGGCTACATCTACATAATAGATCTTGATTCTTGATCTAAACACGGCAGGAGAATGATTCTTATCACCAACTGACGGACAGAAAGTGATTCTTATCACCAACTGACGGAAAGAAAGTGATTCTTATCACCAACTGACGGACAGAAAGTGATTCTTATCACCAACTGACGGACAGAAAGTGATTCTTATCACCAACTGATTGACATAAAGTGATTCTTATGACCACCTGATTGACATAAAGTGATTCTTGTCACCAACTTATTGACAGAAAGTGATAATTATTTATTATGATTAACTGACTGCCAAGTCGATATCGGAATCTCTCCGAGGATACTTGGAGATATCGCGATCTTGTCGATATCACGGAGATGACATTGTTTTGTGTACTTACTTGCGTGTGCCAGTTTCCCGTGTCATTCTTGACGTTCCTCAAGGAGACTCTGAATGTAGACACCTTAGGAGCGACGCATTGCTGGTCAGTGTTGGGGCTGGCGACAACCACCACCACCACCACCAAGCAGGCGACGACCGACACTGCTAGCGACAACATGATTGACGATGAGTATGACTATACTTCCACCAGCAGTTACTTGTCTTTTATAGCTCACACTAGCGATGGTCACCGCACTTTATCTCCTGTGGTTGAGTGTTAGACCAGTCACATCGAGGAAGAGAGGACGGGCGTGGTGTTACACTGAAACCTCCCCAGGCAAGAACTTCTTCCTATCAACAGGGATAGGCTACTTCTTTCGGAGCTGCAGATTATGGAATGATTTGCTGGTGGACATTCGTAAAAAAACAAAAAACACGTTCAGTGCGATTTAACTACTCTATATCCTGACACTATTTAAATTCCACAGTTAAATTCCTTATGTAGGTTACCCTATGCCATATTTTAGTTTTAGTATTTTTGTTGCTTATATTATTACAATATCACTCCCCCCCCCCCCATCACCCGTTCCCACTCTACCTATGCGAATTTTTGTGTTATCCATGATATGATGGTGTTTGGAGTAGATATTCACTTCTTATTCTGGCCAGATGTCACTTGTCAATGATGGACTCGGCGTCCAAGGTTAAATATTATCAATTCCCACTAAGTTAGTGTTTCCCGACAGCAAATCGAGAAATAAAACATGGGATTTGAGCATAGTTTGAAAGGATTGCCTGTGGGCTATTATTTTAGAGCACTTGCGTCTGGATTAAGGCTATTCGAGTTCGACCGCGTTTTTCTATTTTCCAAAATATGATACCAAGTCAAAATAATATAGTGAATGACTTTGAAACCTGACTCTTTTAGAAAATCAAAACTTAAAAAAAAAAACTGATCCAGTTTGGCGGTATTTTGTACCGATTTGTACCACCAAACGAAAAAATTCGCAGGGAAGACAATTAAAAAATACTTTTTTCTCTCAGTCAGCCTCTAGAAAACCAGTTAAAAATTAATGCTTAAAAACACAACACCCTACGTTGAATGGTCTACCTTGGCGAATTGAAGTTTGAAATTATTTTGAGGTGGTAATATTGGCCGTGTACCTTATCAGAATTTAAAAAAAGTTTTGATTTTCTACAAGAGCCAGGTTTCAACGCCATTCACTATATTTTGACTTGATAGCATATTTAGAAAAAAATAATTGAAAACATTCAGTCAGGACATCCGTCGGTCTGAATTAAATCCATAATCTTTCGAATAAGCGAGTTTCGTTCTATGACTATGAGCTACCAGACCAGTCGCCTTCACTATTTCCTTTGGAAAACCACAATTGTTTTGCGTTGGTTGGAGCTCATAGGTAAAGTTAAATTAAAATGATTGCAAAAACCAAAATATTAGATACCACATCCTCTCGAATGATTAGACAAATAGGATGTGATGTGGATTCTAAAACTGATTTCGCGTGAACCGCTGCCAATCTACAGATTATTTGCACTAAGTTAGCCACAACTAATTTCTTTCACAAATTAGCATTCAAATTTAAGGCTTTCGTGGAATACTATTAAAGGGGCTATTACACCATAAATTCTTTTTTTACCACATAATCTATAGCATATTACAACACTAAAATAACCATTTAAAAATTATCTCTACTAACTGTGATTTTACACGAATTTTGCATTTTTTTTAGCCATAAATTCGCGAAAATTGGTGTTTTGGGAAATTTCTTTTTCTTTAAGCCCCGTAACCTTGGAAGATTTTGGTTAAAAAAAATACTGGCGTAACGTACTAAACAGCCTTTTATGTAAAACCTCTATATTTTGTTTTGTAATTTGGGCAAGTGGTTCGGTCAAAAATGCTGATTAGAAAGAAGTGGTGTGATTTTGGAATGCATTTTTCCGTGTTTGAGTGTATATTTGTGCACAGTTTGAAGGCACGATGTTATAAAGAGCCATTTTAGATTTTTTGATGCTCTAGTATCTATGCGGATAAAAAAGAAGCAAGTTAAAGCCGATTTAAGAAATTTCCCAAAACACCAATTTTTGCAAATTTTGAAATTCACGATAAAAAAAATTGAAAATTTCGTGTAAAATCTCAGTTACAAGATATAATTTTAAAACGGTTATTTAAGTGTAGTTGGATGAGCGTAGCGAGCGAAGCGAAGATTCCATTTCACTACACTGGAGAAAAAAATCCGGAATGTTTTTTTTTTTTTTTTTTTGTATTTTTGTCTGTTCGTTAGCACGATTCCGGCTAAACCGACAGTCCAATCGCGATGAAATTTTCTGGAGGCCTTCGAAATCTCTGAACTTAGAATTGCACGATTCGAAAAATCGATCAAAAAATTATTTCTCATGAAAATCGCAATTTTACGATTTTTTTCGATTTTAAAAAAAAAATCGACTTATAACACCTACATGCTTTATCCGATTTTAATGATTTTTTAACAGAACCTTAATTTTATGAATTAATATATTCGTGTGAAATTTGAGCGCAATCGAAAAATTATTTCTTATTAAAATTGCAATTTTAGGATTTTTTAAATTTTTAAAACATTCTTCGACTTATAACACCTACATGCTTTATCCGATTGTAATGATTTTTTCACAGAACCTTAATTTTATGAATTATAATTATCGTGTGAAATTTGAGCGCAATCAAACAATTATTTTTCTTAATAATTGCAATTTTACAATTTTGCTATGGTGCTGGGATATTGCTAAGGCTTTTACAATTTTCATTTTTTTTTTTAAAAAGTGAAAGGTGTTTAAGATTAAAAAACAATACATCTAAACATTTACCAGACGGATTTTATAATTTTTGTTTTGTTTGATAAATATGAATTTTTCCTTTTGCATTGTTTGAAAATGTATGTTTTTTGTGAAAAATCTATATTTCCCATATTTTAAATAAAAAACTATAAATCTCATCAAAAAAGTGTCCAGTGAATTTGTCAGAATAAGACTTGTGAGCACATTAAAAAATAAATTATCCTTTCATCTTAAAAACTGTAGAAGAAGTAGGAACAATTGTTAGCAAATGTGCTAGAATAAAAGTTTTGAGATAATAACATTTAAAGTTTATTTATGTTGTTTTTGGGTAAAACAACAGAAAATCCGCATAACACATGGCAACTCAATGCACCAATTACGCTCATCCAACAACGCGGCGGGACTTAAGCGTTTTCCTAGTATTATGCAATAGATTATGTGGTAAAAATATTTTTTGTGAGCCCCTTTTAATCAAACCGTTTCAGCATTGTGTAGAATTTGCCTGCGTTAGGTAGAAGAACAAAAAATAGGGTACCCTACCTAGTTTGCACATTTCTATGCACCTGCTAGACATTCTTTACTTCAGCCAGCAGTGAGTTCTTTTGTTAATATCAGTACAGTACTACCGTGGAAAGGGTTAGACAGTATGTACAGTAGCAGGTCTATTTCGTTTAGAAGTTTGTTAGAAGTAGTAAGTAGTATTGTTTTCTGTATTTACATTAGTAACTATATAGTTATCGTATGGGTCTAGTAGTGGGTATGTCAGGACCATATGGTTTCCTTGATTACCGTAGGCCTACTATGTAAATACAAATTATAGGTTCCGAGTTATAATTCTATATTTCAGAATTGCATAGTTTTCTTGACATATGTAAATACAAATTATGTTGAAAATTCAATATTTGAATCCGAATTATTAAAAATGATCTTGATCAGCTCAGTGTATACCCACTTGTAATTTAAATTTGGTGCCACAAGCTTCACTCTGGGACTACCTGGGCCCTGATTCATGTATATTTTTCATCTCTAAACCCGGCTACACATTCACAGTTCACACACATGCTAACCTCAACCAATTGCATTAACTAACGCAACTTGCAACAAAAGCAACTTGATACTAGGAACAGTTTCCAAATTTAGGTTATTTCTATATAATTGGTGGATGTTTTTAAGTTTTGTTTTAACATTAGCATGTTATTTTATCAACTTTTATAGGTTCTATAGCACTAGTTAATTTAAATTTTAGTTATAATTAAATCTTAAATTTTAGCATTGAAATTATTTGGTTGGAGCATTTCGGTCTTACCTTGGCTAATTTTAGTAAGTTAACTTGTTTTTCTGAGGATAGCTCATGCATTTTGAGCTGAAGCGTCAAAAGATAATAAATCTAGGCGGTGAAATGTGATGGTCAAATAATTTTAATATTAATATTCAGGGCCGCAAAAGCCTTAAATTTATAATGATAAACGTTTTTTTTAATTTTTGTTATATGCATTTAGTTATTTATTTGTTCATTCAATGACTCTTATTCAGTTCTAATAACTGATTAACAAAAGAGAACAACTAATAAAACTAATTTAATACACTTTATACTGTTACTATTATATTGTAAAAATCAAGTTTTGTATTTCCGTGAAGAATAAATTTGTTCATTAAGTGTTACTGGTGTAACTGCCATTAAATCCTCAATATATTTTGATGACTACTGGTACTTAAAACATTCTTGGCACTACCTACAGTATTAAATTGGTGTTTGTATAAAATATGGGCCAATATATATTTTTTTCATCTTCCTCTTTCTCTTATGAAGGAACCCTTTAAAGAAGTGTCTGGAAATCAAATATAACTTGAGATATAGATGCAGCCCCTCCTACAAGTTCTATTTCACAAACTTCACTTCACATCACATCCACACGTGGAATGTGTAAGTTGTTTGGTTTGGATGTAGTACTGTATTTTGATTAATATACCTTCTAATTTTGTCTACCACTCCTGATAGGCGCTGTTGTTTATAGTTATAATAATTTAGTTTTATAGGACAACTTTCAATACTCGCATGTCCTAATGACATGATAATGAGTGCAATACGAAAGACATGAATAATGTAACATGCTCAAATGTTTTTGGATGAGCGTAGCGAGCGAAGCGAAGATTCCATTTCACTACACTGGAGAAAAAAATCCGGAATGTTTTTTTTTTTTTTCTTTCTTCTTTCTTTCTTTCTTTCTGTATTTTTGTGTGTTTGTTAACACGATTCCGGCTAAACCGATACTCAGATTGCAATGAAATTTTATGGAGACCTTCGAAATCTCTGAACTTAGAACTGCCACGTTTTTGAGCGCAATCGAGAAATTTTTTCACATAAAAAACGCAATTTTACGATTTTTTTCCATTTTTAAAAATTTCTTCGACTTATCCTACATGCTTTATCTGATTGTAATGATTTTTTCACAGAACCTTAATTTTATGAATTAAGATATTCGTGTGAAATTTGAGCGTAATCGAAAAATTATTTCTCATGAAAATCAAAATTTTACGTTTTTTTTCTTTTTAAAAACAATTCTTTGACTTATAACACCTACATGCTTTATCCTATTGTAATGATTTTTTTACAGAACCTTAATTTCATGAATTAATATATTCGTGTTAAATTTGAGCGCAATCGAATAATTATTTCTTATGCAAATTGCAATTTTACGATTTTTTTCTTTAAAAAAAATTACAAAATTTTTTATTTAATTTAATTTAATTAAAAAAAATCTTCGACTAAGTAATGATTTTTTCACAGAACAACAGAAAATCCGCGTAACACATGGCATCTCAATGCACCATATACGCTCATCCAACAACGCGGCGGGACTTAAGCGTTTTCCTAGTAGTAAGAAACAAACAAAAACAAATAAATAAATATGGATTATCCATAGCAGACAGTCGTAACGGTCTACACAAACACACCCTGACTGAGCTTCATCTTTTAGAGTTTGGACTCATCCCGGCTTCCTCAAGAAATGCCAACAATTGCGACGCACAATAATGCTTACGAATGTAGCATAATAGCATTTCATTTCTCACTGTTAAAACATTTGTTTTACCTACTCAATTTTATTTTTTATTTATTTATTTAACGTCTATCCTATTCAGTTATAAAAACTGATTTACAAAGGAGGACAACTAAATAAATCTAATTACATAGATGCAGACACAACAATGAACTACATTTAAGTAAATATTTGAAATAGTAATATTACAACAATGCATTAAATACTCAACAAATTTGATAACAAATAAAAAGGATATTAAATGCAATTTATGAATGAATCGAATACAAAAAAAGGGTTTCTCGCTATATATAATGACACTATTCTTGCAGCTCGTAACGACTGCTACCTCAGTGGCTTAGTGCACCTGTCTCGAGTGCTGCACTATACATTCTTGATTGGTACACTATGGCTAGACATCCGAGGGTAAAAGTGTAAAAAATAGAACTAGAAGTAATCATAACTGTGGTTGTACGTATTAGAAATTAACTTCTGGTTTGGCTTGGCACGCTCTCGTTCTGACCCACTCTACTGGTTTCAAATGCATTTTCCATGCGACAATTATATTGTTCAGACTTCTTACACTATGTCCTGTGAAATAATTGATTTAAAACATCGAACGATTTCAAACAACATAGCATGGCAAACCTGCACTATTTCAAGTCTGCCATGCTTTATTGGATGAGCGTAGCGAGCGTAGCGAGCGAAGCGAAGATTCCATTTCACTACACTGGAGAAAAAAATCCGGAATGTTTTTTTTTTTTTTTTTTTCTTTTTTTTTTTTGTATTTTTGTCTGTTTGTCCACACGATTCCGGCTAAACCGATACTCCGATTGCGATGAAATTTTATGGAGGCCTTCGAAATCTCTGAACTTAGAACTGCCACGTTTTTGAGCGCAATCGGCAAATTTTTCCTCATGAAAATCGCAATTTTACGATTTTTTTCAATTTTTAAAAAATTTCTTCGACTTATAACACCTACATGCTTTATCCGATTTTAATGATTTTGCACAGAACCTTTATTTTATGAATTAAGATATTTTTGTGAAATTTGAGCGCAATTGAAAAAATATTTATCATTAAAATCGAAATTTTACAGGTTTTTTCTTTTTTTAAACAATTCTTTGACTTATAACACCTACATGCTTTATCCGATTGTAATGATTTTTTCGGCAGAACCTTATTTATGAATTAATATATTAGTGTAAAATTTGAGCGCAATCGAGAATTATTTCTTATGAAAATCGCAATTTTTTGGCTTTTTTTCATCAATTAACGATTTATTAAAAACAATTAAAACAATTAAGTTAATTTTAATTTAATTTAATTAATTTAAAAAAATTTCAACTTAGTAATGATTTGCCACAGAACAACAGAAAATTCGCATAACACACATGGCAGCTCAATGCACCAATTACGCTCATCCACAACGCGGCGGGACTTAAGCGTTTTCCTAGTAGAAAATGCAAATCGGCTGCATCTCACGCATTGTGGAAAACAGGATTTCAATGCATCACACAAATAACATGAAACAAAGCAATGAAGCTTTTGATGAAATGATGCCTAGTTGAAGTAATGCATCCCCATCCAAACGATGCCCTTATAGTATTATTGAGTGGCTTAATGGTTCAATGTTCGAATCCCGCTTCAGGTAGAAGAGTTTCTTTTTTACTTCAGATATGGACTTAAATTCATCAAGTCTTGGTTAAGGCTATTCGACCGCGTTTTTCTATTTTCCAAAATATGCTTGCAATGCACATTGAAGTCCCCCGCTGAAAATTGTTTGCGACTAGTCGTGTGGGTAGACAACTCTAAATGTGATGCTGAAAACATAAATATTAACACTATTTGGTTGACATGCCAAACTCTATAATTATGTTGAGTCTTCAACACTATGTGGTCACAATTACTATTCACACTGCAGTCCTGCCATTATAATAATTGGAGCAAAATCATTGTACAAAAATTATAAATCAAATGTTGGATTTTCTCATTTTGGGTTATCTATTAAATTAATAAAATTAAAGTTTATTTATTTAATGTACCTAATATAAAATATTTTATTTGTAAGTAGCTATTGGCCATATTACATTGACATTGGACCTTAAATAGACCTACTCTTACAGAGCTACGTATGTATTTTCATTTCTTCCAAGAAATAACATAAAACATATAATTTAAAATAATTGGACAGTAATACAATATTTAAAGTAATGGTAAAGTACCAATATTGAACATAGATTTTAGTTTAGTGAAGATACACACATATTAGACACTATTTATTAATTATTTCAACATGATTCCAGCACTGCTGGCATTTTAGATATATTTTTTATAAATTATTTACATTTTTAAACATATAAAAACAATATACAAATTATATATATAAAACTCAATAAAAAATACAACAAACAAAAATTATATTTAAGCACCCAATATACTGGTAGAATAAAAGTTATTCCATTATTAATTAATACTCAACTTTCGTGAAATGATATATAAGATGACAAATTGTCGATACAAAATAATGAAACATTGAAAATAACAGTTATCACTTAGACCATCACTTGGTTAGTACTTGGTACTGCTGGTATCGCTGAATGCAGTAAAATAAGATATACCTGTACAACAAAATTAGCTTCATACAGAATGAATTTGTTAGTAATTCTAGTAAATACCAATTATCTGCTGCCTCCAGCACATGATCGTATGAATGAGAAGAAAAAAGTAATAAAATAGTTTATAAGTCGCCGAGTCCCAAGTGCTGCGCATTGATTACCTCTAATAGATTTGAAATACAAACCAATTATAATTTTATAGACGTCATGTTTACGATTCTAGTGATCAAGGTAAATAGTAAATACTCTAACCCCAAGTCACATACCTACCTACTACTAAAAAGTATGCTATACTATAGGCCTACAGAAATGGTTAAAAACAATGAGATTTCAAAAAACAAAAAATCAAATATAGACGAAATACTTATCATCAGTAGGGTATTTATTACTTGGAAGAGTTTTGTTAAAAAAATAATGTTATAATTAATATAACTTTACATTTGATAAAATAAGCTACCTACATTCAAAAACTTGCTTACAAAATACACTTAATGTTTTAACATTTGTGATAGTCCTTTTGTTGGGTAGATATGTTAATGCAATTAAACTATATCAGATCCTTCACTGAATTGGTAATTTTAAGACCAAAGGTTGCTTTACAATGCACAACTTTCAAGCATTGCAGTTGTATGATACCATGTACTGTGATATTGTGTCCCTTGTAACTTGAGAAGTTGAGAGGCTTTATATATTTATTTAATTTATTTAACGTCTTATCATATTCAGTTAAAAAACTGATTTACAAAGGAAGACAACTAAATAGATCTACCTAATTACATAAATGCAGACACAACAATGAACTACATTTAAGTAAATATTTGAAATAGAAATATTACAACAACAATGTTTAATAACACAATAATTAGGCTCGGGAGTAGACACTTGGCGCACTAGAATGTAGTATTTATGTAGCCTACTTTTCAAATTAGACAGAAAAATCAACAGTTTCTTGTTCTGGTTTCATCCTTTCCTTACAGATAATTAAATACTAAGGGCCTATTTCTTAAACATAGACCTTAATCCATGTAAGTCTCATAATTTTGACTGCAATTGAGAGACGTCATGCAAGAAGGGGATAACTGCAATATATTCTAGTTTTGAGCTACAGAGCGGCAAATAAACTTGCATGCTAAAGTGTGACTTACAGCTTGCAATAGGCACTCGCGCTGCCATCTGTGCTGAGCCACGAGAACTAAAGTTTGCATAGCTTACAACTAGATCGACGAATATTAAAATGTGGTAATATGTGAGCGGTTATCCCCTTCTTGCATGACGCCCCTCAATTTCCCCAGGTACCATTACATTAAAAATGTTCATTAAAGAGGAGTCGCTGAGGCTGGTGTTGAGACGAGTTTAGGGCGCTCAGCTTTCTGTTTTTTTTCTTCTTCGGGTAAATGGAGAATATACTGACTATCAAATTTCACACTAGGCTTAGGTTAATAAAGAATAAATCTATGATGTCAAGTACGCGTATTCCTAAATTAATTCATTGATTTTTAATTAAAAATGAGTGAAATCACCCTAATTTACTCCATTTTGGTCAACTTCGGGAATTTATTCCAAGTGTACCTACAGATTTTTTTAACACAAATTTGCAAACTGGATACATTTAAATCAATGTGAATGCACATGTTAATTTGGTTTTATCGTAAGATAAACGGTCTGGTGGGAATTTCCAGAATTGAAATCCATGTTTAGGATTTCTTATTTTTTCCACGTTTTGGACTTCTCGCAATGGATCTTTAAGGCTTATTTTTTGCAACCAAGTGCGGATATCAATATAAAAGAACTTTATTAACGTTCTTGCAAAATTTATTAAAGATATTACCAACTGTTCAGCAGAAATCATCAACATCACTTGAGTGCATGCATTTGAGTTGAGCTCAGCTTGGCTCTTGGTTGATATCTGCCAATTTAGTGAGACCAAACGGGACCTAAATTTGACAAACAAACCATGCAAAAAGATATACATCACCTTTCCGAGTATTCATATAAAAATTATATTTGTCGATAAAAAATGTGGATGTACCGGTAGTTGAATAGTATGTATGCATATTTTGGCTTTAATTTGATTGTGATTTAGAACTTTGTCCACTTGTACACAATGATCGTAAAAACGTAAAAAAAAAAAGGTCGCTTTGATTTACTGTCCCCCACTGAAAATCAGTAAGTAGGTAGACTCTAAAAACAATTTATTTATTTATATAATTATATATGCCGGTCTCTAGTTTGTCATTATTTGCTCATCGATGGTGTCGGCGCCTACAGGGTTGGCTTGGTTGACTTTAATGTCTCCCCACAGAAAACCAGCTCTGTGACTGAGTGGGTAGACTCTAAATACAACTTTGTTAACGTATTTATTTATACAAAATATGAATGAAGTGTAAGTTGCACACAAGTTACAATTTCATAAGCTTTCTGTGGCAAACAAGTCACAACAAAAATAACCGTCTACAAGTGGTTAAACATTTGCCCTCAATATTCGTAGACTTAGTTCTTCAGTTTCACTTTGTTTTACCCAAGCCTGAAATATTGGATTTTTCATCAATGCATGTTTTTGAGTAAGGTACAACAATTTGTCGGGGACAACACATCGTACCTTTTCATTGATGCACTCATCGTGAAGGTAATTAGTAACCATAAGGAGGTAAATATACTTAACATACTGAGTATCAATGCATTGTATGGATCTGTTATATAAATTTAACTCTTTTGAGTTTTTAGCACTGACAGCTTGTAAGTAACCTTCAGTAATGATTGGGATGACATAATCCACCTGCTCAAAAGAGGAGAAAATGAATTGTTCTGGGTTAGAGTTAACTTTAGCTACATGGTCATTCAAAATAAGAACGCCAATTCTTTGTTTGTTACTTCTTTCTTGTCGAAAAATTGAAGCTACTTTATATGCAGTCTCTTCCCCGTCTGATGCAAAAGTAACCATGACTTTCTTTGCATACTTTGGTCGCGGAACTTTAGGCTCCGGATTTGTTTGAAGGTTTTCGTGTTCAACTGTGGGAGTGTTAGGAACCTCGGTAATGCTACAAACTTGAGCGGAGGTAAAATCTCGGAATATAAGAGGTACAGATGGCAAGAAAGAAGGCAATATGACATCAGTTTGGTCTTCACGCTGCTGGTCGCTGCCATCAGATAGAGAAAAGTAACCACTTTCTTCTTGGTTTACTGATTCACGATTCCTGATCACATCGTCAACCAACCGAATCAAATGATCGCTCACCTGGAGAATAACATCGTACCGTCCGATACTCTCCAAAGCGATGATTATTTTATCCAAAGTGGAATCACGATACTGTGTGAAAGCTTTCAGTGTATGATAAGTAGGGTCTTCTGTGTTGAAATGGAAGTCAATGCACTGAAAAATTGTAAACATAGTAATGGAACAATAGTCGTGTCAATCGTTGTTAGTTACACAGAAATGAAGTTGGCAGGCCTAAAACACATATATATAGTCTATAAGTATCCATACCGTAGGCCTCATGTGACATGCCCTTTCTT
This sequence comes from Sweltsa coloradensis, assembly GCA_024449915.1. NCBI lineage: Eukaryota > Metazoa > Arthropoda > Insecta > Plecoptera > Chloroperlidae > Sweltsa > Sweltsa coloradensis. Next base: position 141,700 of record JAMZAV010001126.1, on the reverse strand, counting down.
TTTAGGGCCAAGGTCTATTGCAATTCAGGACTAGGCACATTAACAAGCCATTTGCAGACCAAAAAATATACAGGATTAATGGAGCTCAGGGGTAATGACAGGAATAGCATTTAACTGTCTAAAGATGGCTAGAGATATAGGATTGAATAGATAGGAGAGGGGATCGAACATTGGGACATCTGGAAAAGTAGCTCCTTCCTAGACAGAATGGTGATGGAAGTAGAATGGACCGTCAAAGGGAAGGTGGGGGGTAGCTAGAAGGTTACGTATTTCCGGCTTAAACGGTGAAAAAGAAAACCAGGGAGAGAAGGAGAAAACTGAAATGTTGATGCTTAGGAAATAACAAATAAGGAGAACACGGAAGAGAAGCAAATACAGATCCTGCCACCGGCTAAATCCGTTCAAATGCAGGAGAGAGAGAGAGAGAGAGCAAACAAGAAGTGGAAAATCAATTCCTAGCCTACTTGCATTACTTGCCAGTACTTATACTTACCGTATTTACCCGATTGCAAGCCTACCTTTTTTGACACATTTTTGCAATTCAAAATGGCACCCCAGCTTGGAATCAATGCAAACGTAATGAGTATTTAAATGCTACACTTGTTTGTTAGATGAACTTTTAATCAGGGGTCAGCTTGCATTCGGTGTCGGCTTGCAATCGAGTAAATACGGTACTCACTGGGGGGTCAGTGCCATAATATGTATTGTACTTGTGTATTTTCTCAATAAGTAGCCTATTCAATTCAATTCAATCGGAGTGTCTATACGTCCGACGGGTCGGACGGGCAAGCAACCACAGGCTGTACGCCCGCCGAGCTTGTGGACGTAATTAAGTTTTCTCTGTGTACTTTCGTTAGGTTAATCGAACTTTCCGCCTAGTTGTAGTACGCCGCGCTAGTTCTAGGATATAATCGATAAGAGCGCATCCGAGATCCTTAAGTTATGCGCTCCTTGGCCGTCCGCCGTCGGACGTATTGCACAAACTCAGCTGTACACCCGACATCCCGTCGGACGTATAGACGTGGCCCAATTCAATAACCTACAATTCCAAGTTAATTTACTGACTGCTTACTTTTATTTTCTCAGAGCTAAGACCAATTTTACTGGCAAAGGACTCCCATCCATTATATTGGTGGGAACTTCTTGTTGCACTCAGGAGTAAACACAGCTTTTGAGTCACTTCCATATTGCTTGCATCAAAAAGGTAAGCAGCATGTATACGAGATGTTTTTTCAAGCAGCAATGCGATTTTTTCCTTTATGTCAGGTGGGCCTTCAACGTTCCTCCTCAGTGCTTCGTTTTCTGGATCCACTGCCAGTCTTAAATCCAAGGAAGTATTAGACCCTACACCAACACAATACAATTAAAAACAACAAAAATTTATTATTTACTATTTCCTTACCTCCCAGCTGATGCCATTTCTGTAATAAACGTTACTTTGCACAAGTGCGTTGACAGATTGACAGTCATCTGACAGATTTAACACAGTGTTTTCCTCAAAGATGTTTTTTGTTTTGACTTTCCTTTAACCTTGCGCAGTTCTGCCAATCCACAATACGAGGCTGGCGAACTCGCGATGAAGTAGGCCCTAGTCCCGTTTAGTTCTTTCGTCGGGAACGGGAACCAATTCTTTTTAATCAGGATTGTCGAAGGAATCTAGCTTTGTTTGGAAAATATAAATTTAAAAGTCGGTGGCGTTTCACGGGCGCTTGCAGCTCAAACGAGCTGTGCATTTCAGGCGTTGGCATTGATATTTAACTACTGTTGCGTTGGTAGTTCTGATAGATCGTTTTCCAACAACACGTGGACGGGACCTAACCTCTAAAGTTCAATTCTGTCTTGTTTTCACTGTTAGCGTAGAAAAAACTGATCTGGAAACAATTTGCAATGGTAACAAAGAGAAAGAATAGAGTTGGTCTTGGTGCAAGTGTACAAGAATGGAAACCATTGCAGTTAAATCAGGCCATTCTTTGTAGTGGGATTGAAGGTTTGATCGGCATTGAAGAACTTGTTGACTATAAGCCTGCCATTCTACAAACAAAATCCAACCAGGATGTCAGTGTTAAAGACTCGAGAGCCGAACCTAAGGTAGGACCGTTAACCACTCTGGTCATGTGTACCTAGTAACTTTGGCTTCTCTTTGGCTCCGACTAGGCCACACATGACCGAATGGATTCACATCGACAAAACGTTTGAATAGAGCGCAGTTCCCTCAACCCAGCCAACGCCCCCACGGCCACCGACCAATATTTACAACTTTACAAATTATCTAAATTTAAATTCATTGCACTACAGTCTTATGTTCCTTGAAGACGGAATTATTTGAATTTACACCATCAAACAACTCATGAAACTTTTAAATGAATTATTTTGATCCGTAGCACATTTAAGCCTACAACACAGTGGATGTCATGATCTACACAATTGGAAGCTAGCCTGAGTACACGGAACTCAGCACTCTAATTAAATGTCTACGACTATTGAAGGTACAGCGAAGCGATTTCATTTCCTACTGAAAAACCGGAAGTGTGATTCTTCCTTCTCTGTATTAGCTCTGTCTGGACAAGAATTTAACTGGTCGATTGTGCCTGGTCTGTGGAATCACAGCGCGGTTGATGAAACTTGGATGGGTAAGGCCAAGTCTCGACTGAACAGAACACTTTGCTGAGCGGCAATCGAATTTGTTCTGATTGCAATTGCGATTTTTGCAAGTAGATGGGAAAAAGCTTTTCAATTTTAAACTCTACACCTTTACACTGTAATGATTTTTCAAGAACCTTTTAAATCTATATTATTTAAACAAAAAAAATAAAGGTACAATAGTTTAATTCATGAAAATCTTGATTTTACGATCTTCTAATTCTTCGCCCTAACAACATGTTTTATCCATTATAATTTTCACGAACCTTAATTTGTAAAATAAGTATTTCTTTAAATTTGTCGAACGAATATTACTTCCTTAAAAATTTCATTAGTTACGATTTTTCCTTTTTTATTACGATTATTAAAAAAATATAAGTTAATTTTTATTTAATTTGATTTAATTTTAAAAAAAAATTCAACAAAGTTCTGATTTTTTCACAGAACAACAGAAAATCCGCAAGACACATGCAGCTCAATTCACCAATTACGCTCATCCAACAACGCGGCGGGACTTGAGCGTTTCCTAGTTTAATGCATACCTGACAAACAAAAATCACTGGTGATCCTGAGCCTAATTCCAGAATAGGCTAAATTAGGGTCCCCACAAAATAAAGACATCAGAAAACTGAGCTAAAACCCGAAATTTTCCAGAACATCTTACCACCATACATTATAATAGTAGGCCTACTTGGTGTGCGCCCACTCCAATTAGTCGAGTGCCCTCCCCAGGGAAATGTCTGAATTCAACACTGCACATGACGAGAATCGACTTCACACACAAAAGCGTTTGAATAAGAGTTTCTTCAACCCACGCCAACGCCACACACGGCACACGAGAAATATGTTTACAACTTTCCAATTAACTATCTAAGATTTAAATCAGTCAACTACAGATCCTTAGTGTCACCTTGCAAAACGAATATTTGAATTTCACACCATCAACACTCATGAAACTTTTAAAATGAATTATTTACGTAGGGCCTACACATTAGGCCTACACACATGTTTGGGTGCATGAAAAACAGTAACAGTAGGCCTAGCACTGGACACCAGAACTAGCACTGCGACAGGTCCCTGACCTTCCTTCATTCTACACGCGGTTTAAGGGGGTGGAGACTCGCTCCATAGCTGGCTGGACAAGAAGTTTACTGGTCAGATTGTGCTGTGTTCTGTGGAAATCACAGCGCGGCTTTGAACTCCGCGGAGGGGTGAAGCAATGGCTCGTCGGACGAGAACACTTGGCTGAGAGGGCCGCGTTGTGTGCTGTTTCTGCCACAGCGATCAGCAAGAGGTAGGGATGGGAAAAAGCGTTTAATTTCGTAAACGTTGAACCCCTTCAACTACCTAATCACGTTTAAACGTTTTAAACCCTATTTTCTAAAAAAAAAAAAAATAGGTAGGCAGAGGCCTAGGTTTAACAACAAAAATCGTAATTTTGTACTATGACCGGCCGCCGAATAATTAGGCCTAACAACGGTTTTATTCTCACTCTTGCATTTAATGACCCGGCACTTCCACCATGTGTAACAGACAAGATGTCTTAATACAGCCTGGAACCCGGCACCTCCACCAAAATTAAGCACTTTTAGAAAATTATCGGCCTTATCTGTTAGCCCGTGTTTGTGTAGGCTCCAATAGTGATAGCAAAATAACATTTCATATTTTTTTTTTTTTTTTTTACTAAACGTTTTGCGAATTTAATAACCTCTAACCGTCCACGAAACGTTTAAACTTCCCATCCCTAGCAAGAAATACAGCGCAACCGAAACTGCACGGTGTAACGTAACAGCTGGCCATTCGCCGAGCATAGGCCTAGGTAATAATAATAATTCTTGTAATGTACAATTAAAGTGCATAAAAAGTGAGATACCATCTTACTTTTAATAATAATTATTGTAAAAATTAAACTTGAGCCCAAAATTGAGAAATACCTACTACATAGTGTAGCGGCTGTAGCCTATGTTTATTTCCTCTCAACTTTGGGTGGTGCTGCAGCGCCACAGCTCCTTAGGTAGAGCCGCCACTGCGATCATAGGCGTAGATGCTTTATTAAGCGCAATTGTCGGGATGGAGGTTGTAATCACAGTTGTAGGCCTAGGCCTAGCAGCCAATGGCAATGGCAGTGCTCAACTTTCCTACGATTCTGATTGCAATAAATTGTGCTTGGACCTTAAAGTTCGATGCACAATTGCACAAAACTGGGACACAAAAGTTTATCTTAGTATTAGGCCTACCGGTACATCTATGTTCTGATGTTGAGGGTAGAAAGGGAAATAATAGCCCTATTTTATTTATATTTTTATTTATTTATTTAACGTCGATCCTTTTCAGTTATAAAACTGATTTACAAAGGAGGACAACTAAATAAATCTAATTACATAGATGCAGACACAACAATGAACTACAGTTTAGTAAATATTTGAAATAGTAATTACAAAAATGCATTAAAACACAACAATTGTAACAATATAAAAGGATAGCATGAATGCAATTATTAATTAATCAATAGGCATATAAAAAAGGTTAGAAAAAGCAAAAAAGAAAGAAAAAACATTAAAAAGAAAACAAAAAAAGATAGGCTATAATGAAAATTTCAAGTGTTTTGGCAAAGCGGACTTTTAATTTTCGTCGCAATTTACTAAACGTTTAAAAGTTTGTGGGTGTTTGTTTACTGTTAACACTTTTATATTGTCAACCTTAATAGATTCAAGATTGTAGTAAAACCTAGACTGTCTTGCACTCTTGCACCATATTCTGTTGCCATGGGCTTATTTAATGTTGGTAAGCCCTAGCTAGGCCCTATATTAATTTCTTGATTTTACTATTTCAGGCTGGTAAGAAATCTGGAAAAAAAGGTTCTGTACATGTGAATAAAAAAGCCTTGGCTAAAGATTTATTAAAATCAGAAAAGGGCTGTTTAGGTGGAGAACATGTCTCTAAAAAGGTGGAGAAAGCAAGTAAAGTTAAAAAACATGACTTTAAAAAAGCTAAAGTTGAGTCTTCTGAATGTACTAATTCCAAGCCCATTAAGTCTGTCAAAAAAACTAGCAAGCCAGCTACATTCAATAAATTTCTAGAATCAGAACAGTTGGAAATACCAATCTCTTCAGTTTTAGATTTGATTTCCCAGAAGAAAAACGATAGAAAGAAGAAGAAATCAGGGCTACAAATTGAAAGTTTGAGCAAAACAGATTTGCCTGAAGTGGCTAAGCCCAATGATTTACTATCTCCAAGTTTGTTAAAGTCCCAGAAGAGACCTTTGTCTTCGGAAACATCCACAAGTGATGTTCCCCCGAAAAAGAAAAGGCAACGTTCTAAGCAAACTAAACTTAAAAAGGGCACTCAGTCAGCTGCACCGGAGGAAATTTCAGGTAAAAAAAAAAGGAAAAACAAAAAACCAACAGAATATTCTTTGGTTAATGTAAAGAGAAAGAAGAAGAGCAAACTAAAAGCCAATACGGCAGTTGTGAAAGAAACGGACGAAATCCTTGGGCCAGTGACTGGAATGGAAGCATGGTCTGGTTTGAATCTACCAGATACCATTCTGAGAGCTCTATCTGAAAAGGGATTTAAATCTCCTACAACAATTCAGGTTTGTCCAATTCATTTATTATTAATTACTTTACTAGCATCATTCAATGTTATCAGTGTAAAAAGGTTTCAAGGCATAATCATGCACTTTGTAGATTCTACACCCTAGGGCCTACCTATGCAATGTTGATAGTTCACAAAGCATCTAAGCCTAGTTCAAATTGTAAAACGTAACCTACCCTATGTGGCATTTAATTTAGAAAAAAATCAATACATTATGACAAGGATTTTGTGGGGTCGAAGTATTAAAAAACGAGTAGGCCCTAAAGTTTTAATTTGAATTAGGCCTACTGGTAAATTGATAAATTGTTATTTTTGCAGGCACTATCATTGCCTTCAGCAATTCTTGGTCGGCGAGATATCATGGGGGCCGCAGAAACAGGCAGTGGAAAAACTCTGGCTTTTGGTATTCCGATAATATATGGCATCCTTCAACAGAAGAAAAAGGAAGCACGTGAGTAGACCTAAGCTTACTAAATTCATGATCAACATTAGGCCTATCCATCACCATTATCTGCTTCTGATAAAGTCAGTTTGGGATTTCCAACCGAATTCTTCCACCACTTCTTTCGGATCCCAAAGTTGGACCTCTTCCACATCATTCGAGTCTTTTCTTGCCTCTAGATCTCCTGCTATGGTCTCACTCTCCTTCCATCTCTTTCTTGACCCCTTTTTTCTTCCTTTCATTCCTTTTTAATATGTTATGAAGAAGCCACTCCAATGGGAGCTGGCGAAACATACTTCGACGCTGAGGTCGCAGCCATTGCCAGGGCGGCCGAAAAAATCGCCGAGACCCCCGCCTTCCCCCTCAACAAGACAAAATTTGTGATCCTAAGCGACAGCGTCTCAGCCATCCAATTTGTCTCTCAAGCAGCGAACCTCCATCCTAAATCGCTGCTTTTCAAAAACTCCCTTGTCGGCATCCGACAGCAAAACAAACTATTAGAGACTCAATGGATCCCCAGCCACTGCAAGATCATGGGGAATGAAAAGGCAGACTTCTTGGCCAAAAGTGCCACAAAAGCACCGCAACCACCAGCAGCGCCTCTCTCCTACCAAAATGTCAAAACTAAGATCAAGTCAACCACAAAAAGGATCTTCAGAAACACCACAGAAGAGACTTCACGACTAAAGAACTGGTGGACCGAGATCAAAAAAGGGCCAGACAAAGACTGGTCGAGGAAGACGGCCACCGCCCATTTCCGGCTTGTAACCGGTCACGACGTCTTGCAGCACCACCTGCACCGCTTCAACATTACAAACGAACCGGCCACCTGCAAACTTTGTAATTTAGAAGATCAAGACAGAGCGCATCTCTTCAGATGTGCCGCCCTCAAGAATGACATTGACTCCCTGCCCGATGACCTGAGCAGGATAGAAAAGGAGGCAGTCTTATATTGGATAGCAAGACAGAAGAATGGCTGAAGAGGCCAACTTTGCACAAGAAAAAAAAAAAAAAAAAAAAAAAATTATCTCTGCATGGGCGCCGGGAGGAGGGGTGGCAAGGGGGCGCGCTTGCCCCCCCCCCCCCCTCCTGGATCTCAGGAAAAAATAAATTTTAGTTAGTTATTGGGGTTTTAGGGCACACAACAATAAAGTTATCAGTGCCCATCAAATTTTCTGGTTGCTATATAGGCCTAAATATGAATTTCAAAGGTTTAGGCCTACTTTGCGTAAGAAATTAATAACGTTATCCAGGCCTCCAAAAATTTACCATAATGTTAGTAGCCAGCCAAATTTTCTAGTAGCCAGAACACTTAGGCCTAATTGTTCAACCAATGCATCGCCATCGAGTCGACAAATCTAATATAATGTAACACAGTCTTGCGGGTGGGTGGCCTACCTGTCACGATGATTTACTGCACTTTCCAGATGTTGAACCACTGAAGCCTTGAACTACTCTTGAATGCTTATCAGAAATCTCAGGATATTTTGAACATAATGAACATTTTGCAATGCCATTTTCAAACTTTAACCATGTTAATTCATCACACCACTTTTCTTGAAATAGCCTTTTCCCATCTTTTGTTTGTTTACTCTCAATAGAGTCGGACGATGCGCTCGTAGTCGCACTCGCAGTCGCAGGCCTAGGGTTAGGAAGAACTAGGCGGCGGTCTACTGATGATTCTTGTAGCCCTAGGCCTAGGCCTACCCCTACCTCATCATGTTGTTGCACCGGTCCCGTAACCTCACTTTGATCTAGGCCTGCATCTTGGCCTGGGCTCAAACACGTCGCCGTAGACGGAACAGCACTTTTAAAGAACGAGAAAAGAGTCTTTTGTTTCCCTGCCATTACACTTGCATTGCATAACACAACACCGACGGCAAACACACGAGAACTTGAAGACTGAATATGCCACAGGTGGAAAACACTGATGTCAGTCTAAACTAGGCCACTAGGCACATTGACTGACGCCGTGATGGAAACGATTGTAAAACTCGACGAGTCGAAGCAGGCTTGGAATCGATCGATCGAACTGAATAACGACGTGGTGATCTTGGCTGTAGTCACACTTGGATTGGTGCAGCGTGTGGCTTGGGTGAGCGGGTGGGGGATCGGCGAGGGCGGGTCGACTACGAAGCCACGCCCTAGCTAGCCATTGCCGCTGGAAATACGTATGTCGGATAGCGAGCGGGAAAATTTGAATCTGAATTTTTTTGGAAATATCCGTAGTACAGGCCCATATTGTGCTACATTATATGGGTCGCCAGGGTCAAATTTTTAGTCGCCAGTGGCGACCTGGCGACCGCATTTTTGGAGGCCTGACGTTATCGCTTGTCGTGGAGTTATCTGATAAAAATTTCTTAATCAATTTTAACCGGCGATATGCGTTTTATTACATATAAATTAATGTATTTGTCAAACCGAAATTCAATTGAAAATTAATATTAATAATATTAATCTATATTTTAATGATCTGATCGGGAGCAGAGTGTTCCTGGTTTTATTTTTTCCTATCAATAAGGGACATTTAGTTCTATCATACAGACAAGTGATAACACTAGTCATTCACTACGTTTACCAAGGGTTCTAGTCCGGCTTACACTGGGCCGGTTTCATCTAGTCCGAGGCGTAGGCCTATATCAACAAAACTAAGCCTGCCTACTTCAGTCCAATTTCAAGCCGAACTCGTCACAGCCTGCTAAACTACCTCCCAATCAAGTTGCAGTGAAGTATTTATCACGCTCGGCTGGCTCGCTTCAAGCGATCTAGACTCGTTGGTGGTTTTTTAGTTCCGAGTATTGACTGCACAAAGTTTACATAATTTTGGTATCGTATTCAGATCACTACTTTGCTCTAAAACCCACCAAACGCATTCTAAAAACCTGATTTTCAAAAATTTCACCTCCGGCGCTATTGTTGGGGAAAACCCCCTGTGCTTGCCCATCAAAGTACAAATTGTAATTTTTACCCCTCCTGCCATAATTCCTACTGGCGCCCATGGTTCTCTGTCGGCATGTTCTCTTCCGGCATTCGTTTCATTAACGCTAGTAGGCCTAGGCCTACATACGGTAGGCTACTCACAACACAAGGCAAAAACATGATCTCCATCTTGTAGCCAATGAATGTTCTACGAACCTTGACCAGAAAAACTATGATTTATTTATAGAATTCTTTACAACCTTGTTCCAAAAGAAATACAAGATAGCCTGTACCACAATATAATATTAGGTAAATTAAAAAATGAGCTGACAAAATTTCTATTACAAAAAGCTTACTTCATCGTAGCCTACATGTCTTTATTACAGCAACTGACCTACCGCAATGATAAATTAGCCTAGTGTATTGTTACTGGTACAGTACTAGCTTAGTAATCTGGAAATTAATATTCATAATCATTAATTTAATATATATTTTTTTTTTATCCAAGTTACCGTACCTAATAGGTAATGTAATGTAATAAATAATGTAATTGTAAGTAGCCTACTATCTTCATATTGGCATTTGGCGGTGCGGTAGGTAAATCCAATGTGTTGATTATCCATTAGTAGTGACATGGTCATGATGGTATTTTATAATAAGTCGGTCCTCGGTAGGCCTACATTAGCTACAGTATTAGGCTACTAGTACTATTCTATTTCGTAAATTTTATTATTAATAACGGTACTTATTAATGTAGGCTCCTTACTTGTGTAAAATGGACTACATGGTATAAACTGTTATTTGTAACTAGTACCTACATTGTCACCCTCTCCCTCTCAAAAAAATGAAAAATTGAAAATTGTCCAAACCCACTCATCCTTGTCCTTCCTGTCACCTAGCATTACATGTATGTTACTAGGCCGCTTCGCCAACGCTTTTTTTAGTCGCGTTGATGATGAGCTTTTTTGTAAGTGTTTAGTTTGCGTAGGACCACTTTTCCTTTGCAAGTGCTTTCTGAATGCATTTTTAGGTGATTGTTGTCAAGTTTCTATTGTTACTTGGTAATTGTTATTATAAACCTAAAAAAATCTATTAAAATCTTTATTCTATGGATTCTGGCTAACTTTTTCAACTTTTTCTTTCAAAAAGCAATCACCGTTACCTTAATGTCCATGTAAAATATGAACGTTGTTGCCCAACCCGTTTGTTCAGAATCGGCCCAAATGTCATGAAAATATCGCACTAAAAATCGTTAAAAACCGTAAAAGTACGATATTCATGAGAAATATTTCTTCGATTGTACCCAAAAACGTGGCAAGTCAAGCTCGGAGATTTCGAAGGTCCCCTCCAATTTTCATCAAGATTGCATATGCGGTATGCCGTTAGCCCGGTAAAGTGCGAACAAACAGACAGAGAAAAAAAAACAAAAACATTGGAGCTCAATTTTTTGAGGGGTCAATGAAATTGAAGTCTTCGCTTCGCTCATCCAAAAATTAAAATGAATACACTTTCCCAGGCCTACCATTTGAAAGAGTTTTAAGTCAAGTCTATGTACTGCATCTATTTCTATTGACTCAAGTCAAGTGGCTGATTTAAGTAGCTAAGGCTACCTGTTATTATGATTTATGTTGATTTATTATTTGCATAGGCCTAAATGTTAATATTTACCAGCACACACAATATGTTTGGGATATCTGAATATTATATAGCTGATAGCTCAGTAGTTGGCTTTATAGGCCTAATATGGTAGTTTTATACTCAGTCATTACTTTTGTCTTACTAAATTATTATCAGTGAGGATTTTGTTTGTTGTTTGTTTTGCCACAAGAAATTAAAATTATCGGTGACTACACAAAATTTAGAAAGGAATATTGTAATATAATAAAAAGCAAAAATGTTAAGTTAAACCAAAATGATGTATTGTCCTGGGACATTACCTATGTAAAACTTAGAGGATACATTACATTCATTGTTGTATAAGCCTTGACCAACATATTATATAGCGTTAATTTTATTAGAGATGAGAGTATTTTGTTTAAACTTGTTGATTGATGTTGATACTTAGATTTTAAGATGAGTTGTTTTTTTTTTTTTTATACTTACAGAATACATCACATACATTGTTATAAGCCTAGACAAACTTATATAGGCCTAGCGTTAATTTTATTAGAGATGAGAGTATTTGATTTGACTTGTTGATTGATGTTGATACTTTGATAATAAGATGAGTGTTTATTTTTAAAGTGATGCCAGTGAGTGAAAATGTATTTGAAATGACATAACTTTTGTGTGTGGTTATAAATGTTATTGAGTTTGACTGTTGTGTTATCAACTTGCATTTCATCCATTGTATCTTGATGTACCATATTTTGTATTGACTGAAAATAGGAACTTGTGCTAATAATAAAGAACACTACTACTACTACTAATATGAGTGTATGGCTGTAGCCCACAACTCGCGAACTCAATGACTTCATAAAGGATTGATCTTCATAAAATATAATATGTGTTTAAATTAAAATTTCAGGCTTACAGCAGGAGAATGAAATGGAGTGTGATGAAATTACAACAGAGCCAGAAAACGAAAATATTGGTTCGGAAAATGGGCACTCTGGACACTCCGTAGATGAGGATGCTGATGAAGGAATCGAAGAAAATGAGAATAATGCAAGCGGATATGATAGTGAAGGTATCGGAACCAATGCGGACGGAATCGGTTGTGTCAAAGTCATTGATGACTGTGATATGAGTCAATTTTCTAACAAACCCACTAAAGTTCACAACCCCTCTCACAACAGCAGATTATACGCTCTAGTGTTGACTCCGACCAGGGAGCTGGCCGTGCAAGTGAGAGACCACCTCAAGGCCGCGGCAAAATACACCGGCATTAGGGTAAGCAGGCTCAGCCTTCTGTCTTGCTTCATTGCTGTTTCTTCTTTAGCATTGTTAGTTCATTGTTCCAGTATGTTTTGTAGAATTTTATTTTACCTCTTGGTAAATTTTTCTCAGCTGCATCTTGTACTATTTTTATTATTTGTGAATTCTGCCTGTCTATACTCTCTTTAGGCCTACCCTTTCTCTCCTCAAATACTCTCTCATGTAATTGTCGTAACCCTCTCTAGTTTGCTTTCATGAAATTCCATGTAGGGTCTACACTTTTTCTCTGACTAGTTTTATTTTATACCCAGCTCCCATAGAGACTTCAAGATTTTCTTGTTTTACCTAGGGTCTAGTTGACCACATCTACCAGTCATAATAAATTGTACATAATGACAAAGGAAATTTGGAAACAACTAGACTGAAGAGTGGGACTAAAGGGGAAAATAGATTACTCGACTAAAAAAGGAACTTTTTGAAAACGATTACGAAAATATGATTTTGCTCACTTATTTTAAAAGTTCCCTTAACCCAAGAGTAGTCGCGTGTGGTCTTTTAGACCGACTTTTTTTTTAAACAGTTGTTATTTGTACATCGCGCATGCGTGGCTTGTCTAGTTCCGCCTACCTTCCCAAAATAGATTTGTGAAGCCAGTGTGCAATACGCGATTCAGTGTTCTGCAGAACTTCATCTAAGATAAGAGTTCCTGTTCGGTTGCTCGGTCTTTTCGACCGCTGCGCGACTACTAAGGGAGGCAAAAATATGCATACTCAATCACTATTATGAGACATGTATTTTGTTATTGTAGGTTGATTATTCTCCAACATACAGTGTTGGCATAATATTACTGTCTTGGTTTACTAATAATTTGAACTACAGGGTGTTTCAAAACATATTTTTACACCTTTTTGTAGGTTTGCAACATTCTGTGTTTGATTGATTATTGATTGATTATTTATTGATTATTGATTGATAATTGATTAATATAACCATGTATGCTGTCACATATATGATAAACAACCTTAGGCCTATATTCGTAATCAAAACGTCATCCTAACGTTATTAGCCCATAATAAATAATGCGGTCTAAAGGACCGGGCGCGACTACTAACGTTACAAACAGGGGTGCGACTACTCTCGGGTTAAAAAGTTGCATTAAAAGGGATCCTGTTTCTTAAAAAGTTCCTTCTCTTAACTATGAGTTTAGGGATGTCAATATCTGAGTTACTTTACTGGCACCTAGGTAGGTAGTAATACATTGCATTTATTATTTTCTGAAGATGTTCTGATAGCTCACAACACGTTCATCCATATCTTAGATCACTCTTGGACTAGAAAAGGATTACTTGTTTCATTCTCGTGCAGTTGCCTACAAGGGAAGGCAAAGGCTGCTAGCTGCTGACGAATTTAGAAACTTTGGTGCGTCTAGCATACTGTTTTGTTTATGGTAGGTGGCAGTGGTGATTGGAGGACTGGCAGCTCAGAAACAAGAACGGCTGCTACGCACGTCTCCTGAGATCGTCGTGGCAACACCCGGCCGCCTGTGGGAATTGATTCAAGAAGGAAATGAGCACCTGCAGCAAGTCGATGATATCAGGTATTGACTGAGTGTTAATTGAAGATTGTTGGATTAAGGGTAGCACACAACTTTAAATTAGCTGCAGTTGTCATCAGCAGGTGAAAAGTTTTGTTGCCCCCAGCTCTTCAGGCTGGTCTATATATTCTCTATGCTTTCCCAGCCAGTCAACCCTTCTCCAATCTAAATTGAAGATTGTTTTGTAACTAACTATTTATTTATTTATTTATTATCAATAGTTCTTTTACTTCTTTACTAAGATGGGTTGCAACATTAACAAAATATATAAATATTCAATACACTTAAGCTCATATAATATTAAAAAGCATTCACCATCAACCCCTACATTTGTGTTCCAGACGGGTTGTTGTTTTCAAAACTTGGTAAGAAATTTAGTTCAAAAGTAATTTAGTAGGTATACTTATACACATTCATTCATGACTACCAATTCTGGTTAATAATTGTAGCTTTCCGGTGGGAATTAGTCAATACTTACTATCGTTTTTGAGTAAGGCAATATTTTAAATTTAAACTTTATTCTCCCTTCAATGTATTTTATGTTGGCTGGCAGTTTGTTGAAATGTTTCCACCCCATTTAACTCAGTGGTCTTCAGACAGTGGCCCTGCTCTCACGTCATATCGTGATTTCATGGCCCACGTGTGGATTTAGTTTTCTTCCTTTAAACAAATTTTTTAGATCGAGTATGGATAGAAATGAGAGGGAGGCATGTTTCTACTGGGCAGCTAGATGCATGATTTACTGGTTAGTGGTACCGGTAATTATGTAAATGCAGGCATTAAAAACAACAAATTGACAACACTTTCCCTCCACATGTACAGGCAAGGTTGAGATAATATGTTTAGATACTATACTACAAATAGTTAGTAGATCTGGTTTTGTAGAGTGTTATGTGGACTAATTTATTTAGTTGTCCTCCTTTGTAAATCAGTTTTTCAATCAGTTTTAGACATTAAATAAATAAAATAAATAACGATGTTGTATTATTATTATTATTATTATTATTATTATTATTATTATTATCTATTCTGATTTTCATCTGTGCAGTTTCTTGGCCATCGACGAGACTGATCGCATGATGGAGAAAGGCCACTTCCAAGAACTCCAGGAGTTGTTGGAACGAATCAACGTGAACGAAGAGAAGAAAAAGAGCCGCCAGAACTTTGTGTTCTCGGCGACGCTAACGATGGTCCACGAGCCGCCGTACAGAAAGAAGGACAAGAAGAAGAAGATGCGTTTGAAGGTGACGCCCGGACAGAAGCTGCAAGACGTGGTCCGCATGCTGGGCATTACGAACCCAAAGTTGGTTGACGTAACGCAGGAGTCGGGTGTGAGTGACTTTTTCCTCCACATCCAACATTGGGTTGAGGAGGAGCAGCGTGTCCTCAACTCATCTCCCACCTCCGCTGGCATATCTACAATATCGATACTTTGGGGATTTTTTAATGTGAATACATACATGTTTGTTCTCTGTTACCGGTTTATCCATAGGGTAACAAAATAAGGTGATCTATGATAAACGTATGTTTTTATTAATTTTTATTTCATCTAAAAGAGTTAGATGAGTACCTCGGTCTAATATCAATTACCTTTTCTTTTATGTTATAAATTAGAATAGAATAGAATATTTATTGACAACTTTGATTGCAATGATTACATTTTGACACAATCGGTGGCTGCTCAGTATACTATACATAGGCTAGTATTATGTAAAAAGTATGAATATAACTACATAGTAAATTATGATAAACTATTTGTAGAAGGGTACAAGACATAATACTTAACTTTTCAACAGTCCTTTTAATACTTTCAGTGATTTAGGAAGAGTCACCATTACTCCTTTTGGGAGAGCATTCCACTCCCTTTTGGCCCTAGCCAGAAAAGAGTATTTGCCAGTATTAGTTCTGCTAGCTACAACCCTCACTTTGAAGGCATGGTCACCTCTTCCTAGATAGTCGGCCCTTTCAAGCCTGCCAGATAGGTCTACCCACGCTTGTTCTCCGTTGTATACCTATTGTTCAAGCATTTGTTTAGTATAATATGCAGTATAGGAAGCCTATTGAATTTTCAATAGGCGAGGCTTGCTGGTACTGGTACTTGCAAAAAATTCTCATTCTAATAATGACAAATATTTCAAGAGCTTGTATCAGCCTGTTCATTATGTCACCAGGCACTTCTGGAACGCTGGAGGAAGCTCAGATCAGCTGTACATTTGACGAGAAAGATTTCTATTTGTATTACTTCCTCATCAAACATCCTGGACGAACGTTGATCTTCTGTAACAGCATCTCGTGTGTACGTCGTTTGGCACAGCTGCTCACGATATTGAAGTGTAAACCGTTGCCTATTCACGCCAATATGATACAGCGTCAGAGACTTCGAAACCTTGACAAGTGAGTAGAAACGCATGCCTGACTGTTCAAATAGGATAGGCCTACCGACAATCATTCCAGCAGTATCCAGTAGCGTACTACGAACTTGCAAGTTGCGCCTGCGCAGTCAGTTTTAGTCGGAAATAGCCGAATCTTTGCTTCGCAATAAGTAGAGGTAATGAGAAATGGTGATATAAAAATCCAAATTTCGTTTTCTATAACCCAAATTTCGTGTTTTTCGCGATTTCATTTAAATGGTCAAAAACATATATCTAAAATAATGAAAATTGATGAAAAAAAAAAAAAAGCCCTTTAAGCCCCAAGCAAAAATAAATATTTGTACGCACTTTTATTTTGGTGGACTATTGCCGCGGTTTCCGTGATACGCGTTGTTATTTTGGCGGTCTATTTCCGTGGAGCCCGTGACGTTACGAAACGATGTACCGCCCGCTGCGCGCGTAATGTTCGGTCTGGACCGGCACCTCCACCAAAATTTTTAGACCGGCACCTCCACCATCCCCCCACATTTTGAGCACTAAAATGTTTAATTTTGCAAGTTAATTCGCGTTTTGACCAGTTTTATAGAATTTTGTTCGTTATTTCGCGTTATACACGAGATTTCGCGAAATTCGCGTTTTCAAAATGTGTTTTTTCCATCTCTAAATGATGTAATTCGTCGACAATATTACATTTTAGGCAATAAAATGGATATTTAAAAAATTTCGCAAATTTCGTTATCACCATTTTTCACTACCTCTAGCAATAAGCGTTGGAACTCCGGCAGGACTGTTGGATTATTCTTGGGGAGTCGAGACATCGTAAGAAACAACCTTTAAATTAGGGTTGCCGTTCGATATGAATTTGAACATTGATAATCGCCCATGTGCAATTGAGGTGTACGGAATGGTTATTATACATGATACATTATGCTTGATATACTTGGTTTATTAACGAGACACACGATACACAAAGAACCGTTGAGAATGAGACAAGGAATGAGAAGAACTCTCTAGGACATGGCGTCATCAGAGATACATCCACCTGACAACCATGTCAATGTAAAAGTGCCAACTTGTAGCAGGGGATACAAGCAGCCAACCTAAACTGGTGGCGGCAAAATACAAAACATACACCTTAATCGAGTATCAATCGATAAATATCTATATTTTATTTTTTACGTTGATCAATAATCAGAAAAAAAATTAGGCCTATACTTTCTTGCATACTGACGCGGACTGTGGACCTTTTGCGAGTCCATCCTTTTGTTCCTTCTATTTGCCCAAAACAGGGTTTTTCCATGCTAGCAATTTGCGTGCGCCCCTTTCCCACACGTGGTTGGCCGGCCCAACGAGAGCGTGCTACGTAGTGTAAACAGATGCTACCCGGTTCGTGTGTTGTCTTAGTGAAGGTCGTGCTTTTCGGAAATCTTAGTTCTGTGAAGTTTCATTTCAGCTTTTGTTTTGGTTGTCGTTCATTCATTTACGAAACGTGATGAATAATATTCGACATTACTTTGGAAGACGACGTAATATTGGTCTGAGAGAACTGATAAGATAATATTATCTTAGCACTCCGGAATGAAGTAAAGCGATACCGAGTTGGCGCGGGGTGGGAAGGAATGCATCTCGATAGATGCTTGTGTTGACCTTGAATGGCAACTACAATGTTGGTTGTGACGAGGCGAGGTTGAGCAGTCGGCTCCTGCAGGCGCGGTGAGTGAAGCACACACGCACGCCATGCAAGTTGCCTACACTGCAGCAGAGCAAGGCAGGGGCGATGTGTTGTGCTTTGGACTTAGTGCCTTACGCTTGTTGTAGTCTGGAAGTGGACGAGTTTTTCACGGAATGAAGCGATTAATGTCTTGACTGGAAATATTTTATAAGGTTCTGCAGAGCAAGCCGTTAATTACAAAATTTCGGAAGGGCGAGCTATCTCATTTACGTTGTTCATGTAAATAAGAAGACTGAAACGATTATCGATCGTTTCGGGAAATAATCGTATTTGAATATTGATCAATGTAACGATTATCAAACGGCAACCCTACTTTAAATTATAATTTTAAAATACCTATGTGCACATCTGTAGGCCTATCATTAATCAATATCAAAATTCTCAAAACATGCAATAAAAATTACAGATTGATTAGGCAACTCAGTAGCCTACTAGCACAATATCAAACAAGACAAACCTATACAATAATTGATAAAAATGATACTTTTGAAAGGCAATATGGATAGGCCTACATAATAGTTTTAAGAACTTGACATTTTTCCTCTAGGTTCCGCGATAATCCAACTGGCTTGCTATTGGCTACTGACGTGGCAGCACGAGGTTTAGATGTGCCCAACGTTGAACACGTGATTCACTACCAGGTGCCACGTACTTCAGAGGTAGTTAATATTTTATTATTTAAAATATTTAAAATACGGTATGTGTCAATTTGAGGGCAAATAAATTATGATTATCTATTTATTGCCTACCCATTTAGTAATTTTTAGTGTTATTGTTTGCTTCTTTATTGGCTGCAGGTATTAATAAATGGCATTCTGTACTTAATGTAACTTTCTTCTACAATTTGCGGTTGTGTGTGCTTCAACCATTTGAAAATACGACTTAGCCGATGGAATGAGTGATGTTTTGTACCGTCTTCTTCTCCACCACCACATCTTTAGTAGGACTGTAACATACCGTATTTATTCAATACACACTTCTACTTACAGTCCGCCTTCGAGTAAAGGCCGCACCCAAATTTGACCACTAAACTGTAAATAGTATGCTATAAGTATAACTTATAACTAGGAAGCTTCGCAAACGCTTTTTTTAGTCGCGTTGATGGATGAGCTTTTTTTTAAGTTTTTAGTTTGCGAGGGATATCTTTACTTTTGCAAGTGCTTTGTTTTGCTGCCTCTATGCATTGTAGGTGATTGTTGTCAAGTTTCTATTGTTACTTGTCAATTGTTTTTATTTACTGTAAAAACTTATATTAAAACATAAAAGCTTTATTTCTATAGATAGGGAACCTAAGTGGGCGTTGTCTGGTTCTCTCCGGTCAGCGTGGTATAGGCGATTAACCCGTGCTAAATGTTTCGTAAGCGATAGCGCGAGAACCCGACCACGGACCGGAATTATATTCATACTGTAAGAAACTATAATCTTTCCTCTTTGCGTGGATATACATAACTCTGCTCTATCACAAATATTAATGACATTTTTTTGAGTCGAAGTGAACTCTACATTTACACTGTTGCCAAACCTTCCAAACTGCTCATGAAAAAGCACGTAAAAACATTTTGTCCGTGGCATCAGCATAACATTTGGTATCCGACTTGCTTTGTGGCTACTGTGAGGTCACTGGGTTGTACTAGATTATACATTACTAATAAAATATCCTTTAATGTGCCAACAAAATCTTGAATGAAAAGTACATTTAGCAACCATGGACAGGCGCGTGGTATGCGAGGATGCCACAGCTGCACAAACGTGGCTGCGTCTCGCTTAGGTTGCCGCTCAGTCAGAGTACATTTGCGACAGCGCGCAAACATGGGTCCATTAAACTCATAATAGTTTGAATTTAGGAAGCGTCATCGAAAAAAGTAGAATGCCATCATCTTCTTCACAAAATTATGCATCTTGTAATGTTATTGGTTTAGATTTCTTTTGCGCGAGTCAAAAGATACGGCGAGTTACATTTTCGTACCATGCTAATTCTTATGGGCGCTGAGACCAGAGAGAACCAATTTCCTTCCCGCCTTCAAAACTTAGGTTCCCTATTCTGGCTAACTTTTTAAACTTTTTCTTTCAAAGGGTACTATATTACCATAACCTTCATGTCCATGTATAATATGAACGTTGTAGCCCCACCCGTTTGGTCAGAATTGGCGCAAATGGCACGGAAATATCGCATAAAAAATCAAAAAACTTATATTAAAAGCTTTATTTCTATAGATTCTGGCTAACTTTTTCAACTTTTTCTTTCAAAAGGTACTACATCACCATAACCTTAATGTCCATGTATAATATGAACGTTGTAGCCCCACCCGTTTGGTCAGAATCGGCCGTCACGAAAATATTGCACTAAAAATCGAAAAAAATCGTAAAAGTACGATATTCATGAGAAATATTTCTTCGATTGTACCCAAAAACGTAGCAAGTCTAAGTTCAGAGATTTCGAAGGTCCCCTCCAATTTTCATCCAAATCGCATATATGCCGTTTGCCCGGTAGAGAGCGAACAAACAGACAGAAAAAAAAACAAAAAAACAAAAAACACCCGAGCTAAATTTTTTTGGGGGTCGGTGAAATTGAAGTCTTCGCTTCGCTCATCCAATAAACACTACACTATTAACAAATGGCTTTGCATAATTGGCTGTACCCCTATTTTTTATCTTAATATTTTAAAATATACCGGAGACTTATATTTGCATAAATACAGTACTAGAAGTTTGTAGTTGTACCAAGAAAATACAGTGTTTAAATAATAGATATTAGGTATGTAATGTATTATGTAGCCTATTTTATGCATTTATTTAAAAATTAATTTGCTTCTATTAATATTATTTATTTAATATTATTAGAGGCATGAAAATTTAGCGTTTTAGGTTATTAATGCTAAATCAGTGAGTTTAAATTCTTAAAAACGCTACAAAATGCTACATTTACTGAAAAAAAGGTTTACCTATACCAATTGAGAATTGGTTTAGCATTGTATTCTTGTACGTTTAAAGTGACTACATTGAATTGAAATGTTCCTATAATGCATAATTTGAATTCATTCCCCATTAAAAATATAATAAACTCCCCACATTTGGGGTTTTGGTGGAAAGAAGAAAATTAATGCTACAAAATGCTAAATTTTGAAAAATTAATGCTAAATATGCAGAATATAAATGCTATTTTTTCATAGCTCTAAATATTATTAATGGATGACATCCACAACAAAGTAAAGATGGAGGGAACGGAAGAGGTAGAGGTTATGCTGTTTGCCGATGATTTCGTGGCATGGTCGGAGCATGAGGAGGTACTCCAGAGGTACACAGACCTGTGGAAGAGGCACATTGAAGAGGCCGGCATGAAGATAAGTGTGATCAAGAGCAAGGTTGTTACTATGCCAGGAGAAGGAGATGTAAGGAACTACCATGCAGAGATCAAGATTGGAGCAGAAACCCTGGAGGTGGTGGAGAGTTTTGGTACCTAGGAAGTGAAATAATGGCAAGCGGGAAGATGAAAAAGGAAATTACCAACAGAATTCAAAAGGCCAGCAACTTCTACCAGTGCGTAAAAGGCCTGGTGTGGGATAGGGAAATACCTATACAGTGCAAGATGACACTATACAAGACCTACTTCATACCGATCCTCACATATGCGGCAGAAACCTGGACTATGGGTGACAGAGAAGAAAGCCAAATTCAGGCGGCGGAGATGAGATTCCTGAGGAGCACAGTGGGCAAGACAAGAAGAGATAGAATTAGAAATACAAACATCAGAGAGATGCTTGGGGTGGAGAAGTTAGGTGACAGGATGGGAAGGACACGTCTGAGATGGTTTGGGCATATGAAACGAATGACGGAAGAGAGGATGCCCAGGAGAATGTATGAGAAAAGAATCGAAGGAAGAAGAAGACGGGGGAGACCACGGAAGAGATGGAAGGAGACCATAGCAAGAGACCTACATACTAGAGGAGAGAGCTGGAAGAATGTAGCAGAGACTCGATTGTGGGAGGATAGGAAGAAGTGGAAGAATTTGGTCGCGAAACCCAAGCTGACCCTGCCAGAAGCAGGAAACGGCGATGGATAATGATGATGAATATTATTAGCCTATGGAAGCAAGGTCTATGAAGTGTCTAGTGTAGAAATGTTGTACAAACTGGATTTTGGTGGCATCATTATTTGATTTTGTTTTAAATCTGTGACAACGTAGGGCTACATCCACCGCAGCGGCCGCACTGCTCGCGCCAGCAAAGAGGGCCTCACGCTTCTCCTGGTAGAGCCCGAAGAACGACGGAGTTACCTGCGCCTCTGTAAGACATTGGGAAGACGTAAGTCTATGGTGGTGAATTCCAAAAGGTCACAACTGCAGTCACTGTTGATTTACAAAACCATGCATTTTACATTTGTATAGAAACGGTTCAGATTTGTATCTAGGGCCTAGAAGTCAAAATATAAATTTGTTATATCTATGGTGAGGAAGCCAACTTCTGTTTGTTAAGTAGTAGGCCTTCACTTAATTCATTCACTATACTGGCAATGCTTTAAGAGCGATTGGGAGTCAGTTGACATTTGACAGTAATTCCAATCAGTAATCACCAATCAGTATACTTTTTCTGCAGTAATGAAGAATGACTGAATGAGAAACACATATAATAGTGAATTTGCATAAGTTCCAGATATCGTTAAAAGTAAGTGCAATATATAGATATTCGTCTAAAAATGATATAAACGTTAATTTCAGGTTTTTAAAGTTAATCGTTCAATATCTGTTGAGGGTCAAAGTTTGACCTTTTAAATTTTCCCGCACATTTATTTTGAAACGGCTGTCTACGTCACCAGCCTTCATGATGAACACGGCCGCCTAGATAAACAACGAATTCTCTCCTTTTACCAAAGTCTTTGGTTCTTACAACAATGGGCAACAATAAACAACAGTTGATGTCCTTTTCCAAGTTTTATAATCAACATTGTGTTTTTACTTATTATCAATTAAAATGCAGTTAAAGTTTACGTTGTGATATTACAAAATATCTAAAATAAAATATTAATCATATTAGAACAAACTAGATGTCAAAATATGCTTCTACAGCCAAGATAATCTCCGAAAGCAAGTAACTTGATGTATTGGTTGATTGGCATCATGAAGGCTGGTGACGTATGACCCGTTTTTTCCCGCCAAAATATGTAGGAACCTTTCACCCTTATTTTATAAATGAAAATATTCTCAAAATCCAGAAAATAAGATATTTTTGTGTAAAGGGAGGTGGCCTTAACCCAGTAGAACCATAAAATAATGTTATGCAAATTCCCTATTTGGCATAATTGTTTGTCATGAATTAATTAATGTAGCCTATGCCCCTTACTTGGTGTGAGATAGGATCAACAGCTTACCTCCGAAAAGTGATAGTGGCTGCTGAATTTCTTGATCTCATAACCTTAAGTTATTGACTGTCACATTAATACATTACTACACTTACTAGTATTAGTTATTGTAGAATGTAGATCAATCATAAAATCCTGACAGTACCGGTAGTTTGATGTTTTTTCCACTCTTTGACTAACTCCAAAACTTGAAATCTATACTTTAAAGCTTAGAAAATTATTTAGGTCTATCTACAATAGTTGTCAGAAAATGTGTCAAGTAATTAGTATTGCCTTTGTTTCTCTTTTCTCTAATGGGCCGGCTAACCACCAGAGAGTGACCGTTCCGTGCTTCCGGCCGCTATGTTTTTGCCAAACCATTTTTTAAGTTTTGTCAACTGCCATTGGCATTGAGTAAATAAATTTGGCTTGAAACAGACAACAAAAAGTTGAAATGTGTTGTGGGCCACATTTGTTTTTCAAGTCTGTTTCAAGTCACAGGCACATTCCAATTTATCACTGATATGTCCACTCTATGGTAGTATAGTAACCTTTTTAGGCTTTAACCAAACCTTGTGAAGTTTGAGACATATCTGACTCGAGCTAGTCTAGAAAAAGGAGTTAATGCGTAGAAAGTAGAAACCACTCTCATGTCCTTCTGAGTTTCTGTCATTGCAAACATGAATTTCTAAGTTTTATGTGTATCTGCTCTCAATACAAAAAATACTATTTATTTAATTTAGTATTTACGCAAGAGCACCCACGCAACAGTGTAACTAACTAGTAACTACTGTCTTGTGTTTCACAGAGCATCAACTGCCCGAGTTCGAAATATCGCAGGATCTTCTTAAGGCTGCAAAACAGCGAGTAATGTTGGCGAGAGATATTGATCAGCTGGAACTAACGTCCCGTCGAAACGATTCCGAGATGGGTTGGTTTCAGAAGGCCATGACTGATATGGACATAGTGCTTGACGATGATGAAATGTATCCTTTACACTAGTAACTTGCATCTTGATTTTTATACTACATTAACATGGTTTCTTGAATCATTGAGTTGCAGTTAGTGGGAGTGGTTAGAGTGAGTGGGTTTTAGAATTATTAATTTTTATACATATTTTTTATGCATTATTTTTAAAATGTTATTGAAAGTCCCCCACTGAAAATCAGTTATTTTTTATTAATTTATTTAGCATTTCATTAACATTCATGTGGAAGCCAACAAGGGCTTCCGACTATAATGCTATGGTCTCCTTCCATCTCTTCCTTGGTCTCCCCCGTCTTCTTCTTCCTTCAATCTTTTTCTCGTACATTCTCCTGGGCATCCTCTCTTCCGTCATTCATTTCATATGCCCAAACCATCTCAGCCGTGTCCTTCCCATCCTGTCACCCAACTTCTCCACACCAAGCATCTCTCTGATGTTCGTATTTCTAATTCTATCTCTTCTTGTCTTGCCCACTGTGCTCCTCAGGAATCTCATCTCTGCCGCTTGTATTTGGCTTTCTTCTCTATCACCCATATAGTCCAGGTTTCTGCCGCATATGTGAGGATCAGTATGAAGTAGGTCTTGTATAGTGTCATCTTGCACTGTATGGGTTATTCCCTATCCCACACCAGGCCTTTTATGCACTGGTAGAAGTTACTGGCCTTTTGTATTCTGTTGGAAATTACCTTTTTTATCTTCCCACTTGCCATTATTTCACTTCCTAGGTAGCCAAAACTCTCCACCACTTCCAGGGTTTCTTCTCCAATCTTAATTTTTGCATGATAGTTCCTTACGTCTCCTTCTCCTGGCATAGTAACAACCTGGCTCTTGATCATGCTTATCTTCATGCCGGCCTCTTCAATGTGCCTCTTCCAGAGGTCCGTGTATCTCTGGAGTACCTCCTCAAACTCCGACCATGCCATGAAATCATCGTCAAACAGCAAAACCTCTACCTCTTCCGTTTCCTCCATACCTTGTTGTGGATGTCATCCATCACTATTATAATTTTATAAATGGCAGTGGTGACTGGTGACAGCACACTTCCCTGCCTCAGCCCTTGTGTACCGGTTGTGTTATTTGGAACCACCCTGACAGCCCAAACTGTGTTTTTACAGAGCTTTCACATACCATGTACATAGTACTTCTAACCCTGTCTATCAGTCCTTTGTCCACTCCTTTTCTTTCCAAGCTTTCCCACACTACATTCCTTGGCACACTATCACTATGTCTATGAAGACCATACTCATTTTTCTACCCAGCTCCCAACTTTTTTCCATAGCTTGTCAAAGTACAAATATCGGGTCTATTGTTGAATGTTGATCTACCCCATCTAAACCCATATTGTTCTTCATTTAGTATATGGTCCACCTCTACTCTCATCCTTCTGTCTATAATCCTTTTGATATATCTTTGATGTATGGCATAGTAGAGTGATGCCTCTGTAGTTGCTACACTTCTTTCTATCTCCTTTCTTGTATATTGGTACAATCACTCCTTTCTCCCAATCTCTCGGCACTTTCTTTTCTTTCCATACCACTCTGATCACTCTGTATATAGCCAATGCATAACAACTGGGGCCCCAGCTTTGATAATTTCCACCACCAGTTCGTCAACTCCTGCAGTCTTCCCAATACTGATATTGCTTGGTGTTGCTATGAGGACGGAAATGAACCATGACGTCACAAAATACCGTCTATTACCCAGAATCCCTTGTAGAGTTTGGGCATACACAGAGACTTAATCATATCAGTATCGCCTATCTAGGTGCCCGTTAGGGCGCCGCAGCCAAGCCGCGGTGCGCTACACACTCGAGCACCTTATACAGCAAGCAGAGTTGGGGTGATTTCGAGGTGTTACCCAGCCATCTTGAAACGTGATGTGAACTTGAAAACTATCAAAATCGAGGGGATTTAGGTATCTGACAACACAATTGCCAAATTTGGTTGGGGTACGAGTATTCCATCTTGGTAAAAAAATGGCTTGAAACATGCTCAAAATCACTTTAAGGATGTTAGCTACTACTGCTAACTACTGCTACTACGGTCTAATTCGTCAGTACTCAGTTTCAATCGGCCCGCGATTCTGGCCAAACGGGTGGGGCTACAACGTTCATTGATGAGCGTAGCGAGCGAAGCGAAGATTCCATTTTACTACACTGGAAAAAAAAATCCGGAATGTTTTTCTTTTTTTCCTTTTTTTTCTGTTTGTATTTTTGTGTGTTTGTTAACACGATTCTGGCTAAACCGCTACTCCAATCGCGATGAACTTTTCTGGAGGCCTTCGAAATCTCTGAACTTAGAACTGCCACGTTTTTGAGCGCAATCGAAAAATTATTTCTCATGAAAATCGCAATTTTACGATTTTTTTTCGATTTTTTTGGAAATTCTTCGCTCTTAAACACCTACATGCATAATCCGATCGTAATGAAATTTGCATGGGACCTTTCTTATATCAAACTCTAAACATGTGTCAAATTTAAGCACAATCCACGATTATTTCTCATAAAAATTGCAATTTTTCGATGTTTTTATTAATTTTAGACGTTCTTCACTTTCTACCACCTACATCGTTAATCCGATCGTTATTAAATTTTAATAGAACCTTCATTTTATTAATCAATAGATTCATGCCGAAATTGAGGTTAATCGAAGAATTATTTCTGACAAAAAATTACAATTTTTTGTTTTTTTTAAAATTCGTTTAATTAACATAAGACAAGGCGGCTCAATGCACCAATTATGCTCATCCAACAACGACTTTCGGCGTTTTTCTAGTATTTTACATGGACACTAAGGTAATAGTGATATAGGGTCTTTTGAAAGAAAAAGTTGAAAAAGTTTGCCGAGAGGCTTCCAAATAAAGGTTTCAATATAAGCCTTTTACAAGAATATAATCATCAAGAGTTCCTTGACAATAATCACTTACATTGTTTACAAAAAACAAGTCTTTTGACCACTAGATATTTTAAATTCTATTGTTAATTGGTAATACGGCTAATACCATATCAATTAAATTGATTTTGATAAAATTATTGTATTTTAACAAATAATTTTGTAATGGAACTTGAAAAAGTAATGAGATCCCACATATAACAAAAAACTTGTAAAAAACAGCCAAACCTTACAGTCACAATCAACAGTAATGAGATCTAAAAGAAATGCCAAGCTTATGTACCCTCCTACATTTTCGCAATCTTAATACATACATTAATAATTCACTTTGCCCTGTGACTATATCCTTGCAAAGCTTGGCAAAATAAATTTGCACAAACTTTTACATTTAAAACAATATTTGCAAATAAAATTTTGCCACGCTTTGCAAGGATACAGTCACAGGGCAAAGTGAATTTATGTATTAAGATCGCAAAAATGTAGGAGGGTACATAAGCTTGGCATTTCTTTTAGATCTCATTGCTTTTGATTGTGTAAGGTTTGGCCAGTCTTGGGCACGTTCCCCCAAAAAAGGAACTTTGAAAAGTTAAGTTACTTCTGCCTAAAAAGGAACTGAGACGTTCCTCGTTCCTTTTCAATAAAAAAGGAACTGAAACGTTCCTCGTTCCTCAAAAGGAACTTATAGTTCCTTTCACGTTCCTTATACCATCACTGATTTAAACAATAATAAATTTGAAATGAGTTTATTTATCATTACTCTTATTTATTAAAGTGAGTCCCAGGCTATCTGTCGAGGGTGGCGCCATTTTTAAAAAACAAGATGTCACATTGATATTTTCATACTGCAGTTTACGATATCAGCTACTGGAATTCGAAGGGATTACGACGACGAAAGGAACTTATAAAGGAACGTTAAATTCGTACCAAGTTCCCACGAAATAGTAACTTTGACGTTACAAGTTCCTGATCAAAGAAAAGGAACTCGTTCCCACAAAAGTTCCTGAAAAAGAAACGCGTTCCTCCCCAAGACTGGGTTTGGCTGTTTTTTACAAGTTTTTTGTTATATATGGGTCGTTATTTACCAACGAAGTTTCTATCAAACCAAACATTATCAACAAGAATCTTGATTTATCTGTGGTTTAATTTTGTTACCAAATTTGGTTCTTTTTTATGTAGGCAAGCTATAAATAGCATATACATAATAAGAGGGAAACAATCCCAATAAATTATTTTTCCAATTACATTTTATTATGGAAATAGCTCGTAAACATACAGATGATGCTTACCTTATCCAATCAAGTCTTTTAATAAAGTCTTCAGTTTTTCATAGATCAGAGGTTATTGAATGTTTGCCATTCCTGGTCATGAATGATGCAATAAAAATCCAGACGTTATATATTTATTACCTTTCCCGGTTGTCTCGTGGAGGAGTCTACTAGTAGTACCTTGTATGTATGTACGTTGTCGCCATGTTGCGCTCCCGGAAACCAGGCAACAAGATTTAATCTGGTTGGCGCTGGATTTGTAAATTTTGTAATTTTGCACAATAGATATAGTAATTCCACCTTTGTGTTGTATTGATTATCTAATAAGTACCCAATCCCAATATGTAAACTTGTCCTACCTGCAGCAAACCCATAGGGTGCACTTATACATTGTTTCCTTAATTATTTACCAGCCCGTCAAGGATAAGCAAGAAGGATTCTGTCGGGAACCGAAAGGTTGCCAATGCTAAACGGAAGCAGTTGGACATGTTACTCTCTCGTGCATTATTTTCAGCAAGGACATGAACATTTCCAAGGTCTGCATTTTCTTTTTAGGTTTATAACTTTATATTAATAATAATAGCACTCTTTTCTTTGCCAATGAAGGCAATGATATATTTTTGGAAGTTACCTATTCTATTATTCACTAGAAATTACAAATTACTATTAGCATTAATCATTATCATTAGGATTTAGGATATTGTGAAATTACAAATTAGCATCGATTCTTTTTTCTGTAACACGAGTTTCCCCAAATATTGGCAGTAATTCACAAATTGTCATTAAAATATATATTTTGAATTTTGATAGAATTGCTACAGTAAAAAGTATTTGCCTAAATGCCTCAAATTGACCAAAAAAGGGTATTTGTTAGGTAAAATTAGCCCAAATATCACATTTTTAGCACAAATTAGCAAATATGTTATAATTTAGCATTAATTGGATGAGCGAAGCAAAGACTTCAATTTCACTGACCCCTCAAAAAATTTAGCTCCAATGTTTTTTTTTAGTTTGTTTGTTTGTTTTTCTGTCTGTTTGTTCGCACGATTCCGGGCGAACGGCATATGCGATCTTGATGAAAATTGGAGGGGACCTTCAAAATCTCTGAATTTAGACCTGCCACGTTTTTGGGTACAATCGAAGAAATATTTCTCATGAATATCGTACTTTTACGATTTATTTTTATTTTTAGTGCGATATTTTCGTGACATTTGGGCCGATTCTGACCAAACGGGTGGGGCTACATATTTTACATGGACATTAAGGAAATGGTGATGTATTGCTTTTTGAAAGAAAAAGTTGAAAAAGTTAGCCAGAATCCATAGAATAAAGGTTTTAATATGAGTTTTTTTAGGTTTATAATAACAAATAACAAGTAACAATAGAAACTTGACAACAATCACCTACAATGCATTCAAAAAGCACTTGCAAAGGAAAAGTGGCCCTACGCAAACTAAAAACTTACAAAAAAGCTCATCCATCAACGCGGCGGGACTTTAGCGTTTTCCTAGTAGTTAATTTAATACCATAGTACCGGTATTTATTTACGCATATAGCATTATTAGCAAAAATAAGATTGGTCCATACAACACTTAAATAAAACCTATCAAAAGTTCCACAAATAAACTCTAAACCCAACTTGGACATATTTAGCATTTATATAGGCCTATTTTAAACAGACCTGGGTAGTAACGTAACGGAAGTAACGCGTTACTGTAACAAAATTACTTTTTTCAGTAACGAGCCAGTAATTTAATTACATTTTGATTTTTCTCAATGTAACGGAAGAGTAATTTCACTACTTTTATCATTGTAATTTGGCGTTAGTAACGCGTTACCTTTGCCGCGCGGCCCGCGCCTTTGTGTATCAAATATCAGTCACTGCACTGCCAGTGCGCCTGCTGCCTTTCTACGTATCGCCCGCTTGAACAATGTGCATGTGCATGCAGCATTTCCGACATTTCGTAGGTCTGATCGAGAGATTTCAAGCCCCGAGTTTTTATTTCAGAACCTAGCCATGTTTACTTTTGGTACTTCCGCCTATGACGAGCGCCGTTGACGATGTAATTATCTACTTGACATCAAACATTCAAGTCTGTGTCAAATAAATCGATAGTCGAATTGTTATACTTGTAGTGTAGTTACAACATTTTGCCGATAGATGTCACCCGCCTAATCAATAATTTACTATACATCTATACGTCAATATCTACAATATCTCTGTGATAGGCCTCCGCTGGTTTTAAAGTGTGGGCGTGGTAACACCCTGTCTGAGACACGCCATCGGTAGACAAAGCACTTGCGTCATACTCGTCCGCACGTCAGATACATTTTAAATTAAAAAGTAATTTTTGAAAGTAATTTCACTACTTTTTTTCATAAAAAGTAATGTAGGTAATTTCATTACTTTTTTGGAAAAGTAACTACATAGTAATTTAGTTACATTTTGGCTGAAGTAATGAGTAATGTAATTTCATTACTTTTCAAAAGTAACTTACCCAGGTCTGATTTTAAACTAGTAATTTCACGGGGCTCTAATACGTAAATGGTTGAAATTGAAAAGCATTTAAAAGCACCACAAGTTTTAATTGCAACTGAAAAGAAGCATAAAATCTTTAATATAAAATGTTCAACTCCTCATACATTTCATTTGTGCTGTATTTCAAACAAATTTATCAATTTTTTCATTTTTACGAGAGCTATTTCTTGACATCATCTCAACCCGATTTCTATTTATTTATTTATCTAGCAAGGAACCAAATGATGGTTATAACATTATTTTGATTTTGTAAGTAGCGTAAGTAGTAGGGATGTGTATGAGTACGGTAGTACGATTAAAAAGCTCTGTTTATATAGGCCTACCAACAATTCAAATCATGTCATGATAACTGTGTGGCTCGTTGGTCTTGTGGTTAGCGTATCTGCTTCCAATGCAGAAGGTCCAGGGTTCGATTCCTGCTAAAGTCAGAAGTTTTTAACTTCTGATTTGGACTTAAGTCCATCAGTTCTTGTCTTAGGAGTTTGTAAACGGTAACTTTGGAACCGTCCTAGCAACAAAGCACATAATAAATTCAGAGTTGTTCTGAATCGGCCTTGTTGATTCTGGCGTTGATCCGCGGGTGTTCGCACTGTCATACCACTGATTGCTATATTTCCTATTAAAAATATTGATCTTTGGTTGGTTATCGCTCACTCGTCGATTGCGTCGGGGCCTTCAGGGTTGGCTTGGTCGCTTTGATTTACTGTCCGCTACTAAAAATCAGTTATAGAACCGAGTGGGTAGACTTTAAATACAATTTATTTTATTTATTTAACGATTTGTTATTTTAACACAGTCAAGGAGGCGATTTATTATTATTTAATAATCACAGTCACTCATAGTAGTCATAGAGATCAACAGTAGGCCTGCCTTATATTATTATCTCTATAGTCACTCATATGTTACCACTCCAGAGAAAATAAGAGTTTGCTCCAAATTGCTAACTGCAGTTGTGGTCTGGATATTTAATTATTTATAGAAGCCTACTGACTACTGAGCATGTGCATGTAGTTGCAGTCAAATCTCTTGTTCTCAAATGCTCCTATTTGGCTTATTATGCCATCAATCATGCTACTAGAATTAGTCAACCAGTAGAGACAAGCTGTGGCCAGTTGACAGTGTTGTAAACGCTACTTGATTAAAGTAGCATGCTACCGCTACTGCTACTCTCTCTTTAAAAGTAGCATGCTACCGCTACTGCTACTCTCTCGTGAAAAATAGCGCGCTACTTTCGCGCTACTTTTCGTAAGTAGCGCGCTACTTTTTGCGCTACTTTCCGAAAAACACAACTTTGATCGCCCAAAGCCACATGCAAAAATAACAACGAGCCTTCAAGACTCTGGGCTACACTCCTGGGACGACTTCTTTACGAGGCGGGTATGGCCTACCCGAACACAATACCCACGGGTGACTCGGGTAGTCACAAAAAGAAAGAAATCGGGATTTCTTATAACTGATTAAAAGTCTATTTGCAATGGCGTCATAGCAATCAATAGTGATGTGTTAATGACCTTCACAATCATGTCGCGTTGTATAAGCAAGATACAGACAAGAGACAGTGCTATTTATTTATAGCCCAGCGTGGGTGGGCGGCCCATAAAGATAACGCTTGCAGAGGAACCAAGAGAATACGTCATCTGCTTCTTGTCACTTGAAGTGTTCGTCAGGGGGGGAGGGGGGGGGGGTAGTCCTTATCTTTGGTGTTCTAATGGCTAATGAAGCAGATAAGATATTAAGAATGACTTTTGTTAGCAAGATAAAAAAAAACTGGACAGCCTCTGCGCTATCTCCATTCTCTAGGTTTTAATAAAACTGTCAAAAAATAACAATGGAATTTACTGATTTTTTGTTTGATTTGACTACGAGAACACTTGATGTTATGACCGGTCGATGTCTCGATGACCATATTGACGTCAAACAGTATGCCTACCACGCTGAAAGATCATGAGAGGCATCAGAACACAGTAATTACTTGTAGGCCTACCTGTCGTGTTCCTTATTTGTCTGTCTGTGGGTCCTACCGAAAATGTATTGGCAGCTTTGCTGTGGAATCGGTTATAATTATCTTTCTTTACTTTCAACTATAAACATATTTTCATTTAGTACGTAGGCCACGGAAGCCCATTCATGGATTTTCTCCCTTATTATAATTTTCTTCATCACACCAGTCTTCTAAACCTTCAAACTATAAGTCAAAACAACGAATGGTCATAGCATGTTTGTCAACGACGTGATGAAATGCAAGGTAAACGAGGCGGCGATTTTGAGGGATGGGTTGGAAAAGTTTATGTATGTGAAGCAAAGATTAGTCACCTAATCTTTGTGTGAAGTATGCGGCAGCAGGCGGGAAGGGATGTTTACTATACGACCGAGGCGATTGACCTTCGAAGATATTTACGACTTTGTCTGCTTGGGATGTGTGCAGTTGTGTTCAATGGATGGAAGTCGCGTAATGAAATAATGGGGACTGAAAAGAAGTAGTAGCGCGGCATTTTCGCTACTGCTACTTTAAAAATGTAGCATGCTACTCGCTACGCTACCACGTTTTTAAAAGTAGCACGCTACCGTCGCGCTACTGAACGAAAGTAGCATGCTTCTAGTAGCGCGCTACTTTTAGCGCGCTACTTTACAACACTGCCAGTTGACTGTAGTCCCCATGTAATATGGCCTTAAACACATGGCCTGCTGCTACATACTAAGTGTAGGGGTTTAGAAGCAAACTTGCCAATGCTGGCGTCATCAACAGGTGGCTGACAGGCCACGCTTCACCCGTCAGCGTTGGGAAGATTGTTTCGGAGTAACTTTTATTACTATTAACTATATTAAGAAAACAATTAAGTTCAGTTTCATCTATTTCCTTTGTTTATTTCATTGTATTGTGTAATAATTTTAAAATGCTTAGGAATATTTGTACCTGAATACTACATACTGGTATGTTATAAATGGCAGCTCATTCTAAAATTGAACACAAAATATGACATTTATTGCAGTGTGTACAGGAATTGTACCGATCACATTCTTATCCCAGCCTGGAACCAGTAACCTCACATTCCACCAAATTAAATGCATATCCCTAATGTGAAACATGTATGTATTGTATTGCATTAATTTGGTCAAATGTGTTGCCAAAATAAGTTAATTTTTAAATGCATGATTCAAGTTAAGTACCTATAAAGTAACATGCTTAATCAATGGTAATAAAAGGCATTAACATGTAGAAGTTTTCATTAATGCTAGATTGCTAGCTCCTATATTTAATTGCAATGCGGGTCCAATGCAGAGTTGAACGTGGTAACATCAGACAAAGATGATTAATTGAAAACTATATTGGTCACTACGTAAGAAAGATGGGAGTTCCAGCTACATTCAAAAACCCCTTTTTAAAAATTTAACCCAACATGTCACGTTGTTTTACAAACATAGATGTTGGTCCAAGAAATGTTGGTTTTGTTCAACAATTTGCGGATGCAAATGTGCAGAGCGCAGACACAACTATCTTTGTGTTTGTGATGGTCTTGTCGATGAACATCACCCAGTCCTAATTTTTAACAAGAACCAAGTTTGTGCCAATACATCTTTGTGCTGGTTTATTTAATTAAAATTGCACTTTCAATAATGGATATGTGGTCTGGGCCCCTATTCAGTAACTTCACGGGTTCAACTCTGTCACGGGACCGACTCGGTAGTAACAGTAATCGTTCCGGTTGTTGTTGGTCGAGGTCGAAAGGTATGATTTACATGGCAGTGGACGGTCAAATGTGAACAAATGATTCGCAGTCAGTTGTCAAATATTCAAAATGACAACGATGTATGTATTATTTCCAATCGGGGAGAAATTGGATTTAAATGGTATAATTTCATGAAAAAAGGGAACGCACGGGACTTTTACGGGTAGGCCCTTACTAGATGTAGGTTTTCTTTGAGCATACTATTGTTATTCGTTTGAGAAAGTTAATAATCTGGTTGTGTTTACGTGTAGGCCAAGGCTTATCATCCACCATTTTATACAAATATAACCGAGTCGGACTCGGTTGTCACGGATTATATCGCAACGATATCGACCTAAACTGGGTCGATCACTTACAACCGAGTCGATTACGGTAGAAAACGCCTGGGTCCGACTCCGTCAGAGTTATAGAATCCCAGTCCAGCAGTGCAGAGGACAGTTACACCAGAGTGCCTCAACGAGTTTCCGAAGTACGTACGGAGTCATAATTCAAAGTCAAAGCTGACCTATCAGTAGTATTTTATTTTTAGTTCCTTGCATCACATGCCAGGCCCACCCAATACTAAAAATTAATTCACTCTTCAGTGACTGTCATTAGTGAATTTAAGGTTATCTTCTTCTGTTTTGGGGAATGGTCGTGGGGCTCGAAGCCTCTCCCCTGGTAGTTTTAGTGCCTGGTGCGAAGCACCTATAACTAAAAATCTGATGTGTGCCAGAGTTGGGCGATGGACATGATTGCGATTGTAACATTGTTCCATCTCACAAGGTACATAGGAGGACATAATATATTCTTGCAAGTTTCATTTAATTTACAAATAAATGTTCTTTCCATAAATAGTATCACAAATTTCCTAAACAAATAATTGGGCCGTTGGTGTGCATAGATTTGTTTAATTTAATGTTTACAGTAGTACTTATATAACATTTAAATAAAACATTGCCTAGTACATAGAGTAAGGCTAAAATTAAAACTTTGTACTAACAATATTATCCGTTTTATTTCATCATTACGTACATATTAGCAGTTATTTATTACCTACCGGTACTATGTATTCAAGTAGGACATAATATATTTCACTAATATGTAGTAATTATTATATCTCAAGAGTTATTTATTAGCATAATATAATAATATAGTATTATAAATTTATAATTTATAAAAATTTGCAATATCGGGCAGATTGAGTAGATAGTAGGCCCTACACATTTAAATTTGTTGTAAATTTTATCTTGCAGTCTGTTGGTGGATCAAGATTCAATTTATGGAAGATCTACTACAAGTTTTAATACAATGTGACATGTCAATAGATAGGCTACATTAATTAATAATGTGATTTAAGAGGATGGGTTTATTAGTTAAATACTAAAGACAAAGCCCAAAAAGTCAAAAACTGAATGTACTCTATACTTCAAGCGCTAGATACCCAGATAATTATCTGGGAATGTGCAATCTCGTAAATTTCCAAGTTAAAACGTGTAACCTAAAAACACATTTTAGAGGCAGGAGATAATTCTAGAGAATCGAGCGCTTCAAGTTAAAAGTACCTACTCAGTCTTATTTTCCCAGGCAAGTCTCTGAATTCCAGGACTTAAAGCAACTGTAAAAGATTAATTTGTGGTTTATCCACTTACACTCAGTACTTTTCCTAAAATTGAAGCAACCAAGTTATAATTAAGATGTGTTACTTTCATTTGCAATGAACATTAAAAGTAGGCCAGTGCAAACGTCTGGCATATCACTCAAACATTTAACTTAGGTAACATGTAACAGGCAACCTTTACTGTACTACGTAGTAGGTACTGTATTATCTACAGCTGCTGAAATACATATCACAGAAAAACATAAATCTTCTCTACTTTTCTGTGCACTTGACTTACGTCATGTTATCCACTAAAGCTGTTGTGTCGTGATCTGCTTAGTTGGCCATCAATTTGAAACTACATAACAAATTAATAATTAATAACAAGTGCAGAATGTATGAGTCCGACCCGACCCTTGATTGATATGTTGACGCAAGTCTTTTAACTAAACTCATTATTTTCTAGTGTCATTAGCAGCATTAGTGTCATTCTCTTAGCAAATTATACAATGATCAACAACAATAATAGCCATATTGGGTAACAAAACAAGCTAGATGCACAAGAGTAACAAGGAAAAGGTTTATGTCCAACCATTGATTAAGATATGTTGTCAACTGTACATGCAGGCTACATCTAAAACATCAAATCTGGTAGCAATGTCAACGATAAACGACAATGAAGTACCCATTCCATAGTTACCAGAGTCCAAGACAACGCAAGTAGGGCTAGGCCTACTATAATGGGGGGTCGTGTTACATTCGCCTACTTAGAATGTAATTTTATTACATACTATCAAGCTACAAGAAAATATGGAGTTATATTAATTTCAATGTCGTCTTAGATTCCGGTAGTTACGGTATTACTTGGGGAACTAGTACTACGGTATTATTAGGAATGACTCAAACAAACCTATTAGGCACATACTCAGTTATTACTGTATAAATACTCGTGTTGTTTTTAAAAAGGCAAAGCCATGGGAAAATAACATACCTATGGAAACAACAACAGCCATAACAAACTAGTACATAATATAAATTGGGTTTACATTTTACAATGATGGGTAAATGTTCTTCAAGTCGTGTAGGCTTATACCTACATCGAATTAAATTATACAAAATACTAGTACCTGTAAGATTACAGCAAACAAACCGTAGCAACCAAAAACAGATTAGGGCATAGCAATTTATTACTTTCCCTGTGTGAAATCTGTTACGGAGCGGAATATTAGTTGCAGCTCGGGTTTTGTCCGAACAAATGTGGTGACTCCCGTTAAATGTAAAGATGTCACAATCATGTCATTGATCGTAGTCATTATCCCAATACATAGCAGTTATTGGCAATATTAATTAAATATACGTAGTACCGGTAAACATGTACGGGTCATTACTCATTATGTCTGTTCTAGATGGTTTCACGGGAGATCCGACGGTGATGTACGAAATGGTGAAGATGTATCACAAGAAGTACGGGGTTGTGGTCCGGGGTGGGATGACTCGTTCCGAGTCGGGCACGGCTTGGAATAACTTGGGTTCCTTGCTGTCAATGGTTGAGAACTCGAGGATAGAAGCGATGTTGCCACAGCGATAGCAATAATTTGGTGCTGACCAAACTGTCACCAGTTTATCATCAAACATGTATTTGTAACCTAGAAAAAATACAGAGTAGGATGTGATATTGAAATATAATAGAAATTGCATAATCTATTAATTAGTACTGTATTTATTTATTTCTTATTTTATTCATTTATTTAACGTCTATCTATCCTATTCAGGTAAAAAAACAATTTACAAAGGAGGACAACTAAATAAATCTAATTAGTACTAGATGCAGACACAACAATCAACTACAATTAGTTAGATTAAATATTTGAAATTACAAATTATGTAGTAATATTACAACAACAATTTTGGTAACCAATTCAAAAAGGATATTAAATGCAATGAATTATTGAATCAAATATTTTTAAAAAGGGGTAAAAGAAAAGAAAGGAAATAAAAATTTAAAAAAACAATAACAAAAAATTATTTATTAGAGTTAGATTGTACAATAAACATAGGCCTAGGTAGCCTATTTATCGGATTCTTCTTACCTTCATGAACTAATTGATGGGCTCTGCATATAAGTTTTAACGTGTTGATGAACATAAATTCATGGGT
The DNA here is from genome assembly GCA_024449915.1 of Sweltsa coloradensis. Classification (NCBI taxonomy): domain Eukaryota; kingdom Metazoa; phylum Arthropoda; class Insecta; order Plecoptera; family Chloroperlidae; genus Sweltsa; species Sweltsa coloradensis. The sequence goes on along the minus strand of JAMZAV010001126.1, from coordinate 103,049 downwards.
AACTTTAGCTCCAAAGAGCCAACCAGCCCCTCTCGGACTCACTGCCCAAGTGTCTACGTCCTCGGGATCGGACCACACCAAGTCACAAAATGCTCCTGAAAACATTTCAAGTTGATTAGAATAAAAATTAAAGAAAAGTCATTATAACAAAATAACCAATATAACCAACTGATTTTGTAGTTTCTCAAGCTACATAATAAAACCTAATATTGTTTTCAAAATCATAATATTTGAGTCCTTTGGAGTTTGTTGTACTTAACAATAAACACTTGGTAAAGACCCATAACTTCATGCACAGCCGACGACATATGCTCGAATCTATAAAAACGGGTGACGAACAGGCTTTAATTCACATTGTAAGGCCTGCTTGATATATTACGGAGCCAAGTTCTTTGGATTCAATCCACAGTTAGCTCAGCCAATGTCTGTGCACCCTTCTAGGAGCCCTGACCTAACACATTTGTGATAATGTGATAGCCCTTTGATTCTCCATAACAAAGGCCCAGTCTCAGCAATACGAGCGATTTTGCTGCAGCATTGTCACACGAAGAACATCTTATTGTGCACTTCGAAACCGTGGAATCACGGGTCTTTACGAAGTGTTTCTCGTCCAAGATTATTACCGACAGTAACATATTCATTTCATTAATATAGGTCAAGTATGAAATGAGCCAAATAAAATGTGTGATCACTGATCATCATCACCCCCTTTTATAGGCCTAAATGTACTAGCCTAGATATTACTGCTGTGCTGTTCCTTTGCTTTGGCCCTTTGCAGATATTTTTAATCTTTCACTAGGTTGATGGAGGAAGGATTTAGACATATTGTAAAGCGTTTGAAAATTAGATCTAGGCAAATTACCTTTATGTGGGATTTCCTGGTTACGTTCAATTACCCGGATCTGGTCTAGTGTTCGTATATCAGGTGATAGACCCCCATGGACACACAACACTTGCTCGTCAATAAGCTAGAAAATGAAAGTACAGAACTCAATTACACAGATCTGACCAAGTGTTTGCCAAGCTTGTTGGTGAACCTACATTACAGACTACTGGACAATTTTAAATTTACTGCATTTTGTTGGAACTCAAAATGTTCTGGTATCATGTTTAGGATCCCACAGAGTCAGTATTTTAGCGAAATAATGATTTTACGTAATCACGATTACGAAAGTGTTTTTTTTGCCTTGTTGGTCATGGTGTGTCCAAAGTTCCAGCTGTTTATAATGCCAACCTCGCCAGATGTGATGTCAATGTTTAGAAGCATTAAAATGTCTTGATTTTATTCTGACACTTCATAAATACTTTATTTTTAGGATATATTGGGCAAGGCTTGGCTTTAAAATAGTCGTGTTTTTCTCCGAAAACAGTTTTAGAGACCGTTATTTTATTTACTTTTTGCCGATCCTGTGGCCATAGTGCGTGGACGACAGTGCTGCGATCTCTCGGCGACCGCCACCTTATCTGGTTCCACCTATACCACTCTTTGCACATCTCTGCAGAGATTAGACTTGGTTTAATTGTCTATAGGCCTATGAAGAATAAATCTTAACTTAATACATTTATACTTACTGCAGCAATAGTGAGTAAATCAAACACCTGGCAGCAGTATCTCCAAGCATTCGCATTGCCGTATTTGTTTTGACATTCATCTGAAAGAAGATTACAACTGTACAAAGGCTTACCGCTACCAGTACTATATAACTAACGAACATGATACAAGGAATGCACTTGCTAGTCGTCACATGGCAAAACTTTGGGCAAAGTAAACTTATTTTGTAGCCTAAGTAACTAGACCCAGGAACCTCTTTCTCAAAGGAACCTCTTTCACAATTTAGGCCTACATTACTAATCGGTAGGCCTACAATAGGCGTGAGGAAACATTTAGAGGGGCGGTGGGGTGGGGATTAACGGGAATAAATTTGTGTGGATGAGTGGTGCATAGGGCAGACTAAACCTATTTCCAAGTTAACATGAGACTAGAGGTCTGTTTAAAAATTAAAATAGACTTCTGCTTACCATAAAATCCATAAACTTGTGTTATTTGACGAGACTCGTGGTTACCACGTAGCAAAGTGATACGATCAGACCATTTTGCTTTTAATGTCAATAACCGTGTAAATGTTTCTAAACTATAATATCCTCGATCTACGAAATCTCCCATGAAAATATAGTTAGTATCAGGAACAGGACCACCATTGCGAAACAGTTCTTCTAAATCGTAGAACTAGAACAACAGAGAAACAAGATTAGGTAGGCATACCTTGGACCCTGGGGCCGATTGGCACAGTATAACAATCTTGTAGGTAGGCCTACAGTACAGGCTATCGACACTCGCTATCAAAATGCTCACGCGCACCTAGCGTTCTTCTTATCAATGACTACGTATATCACAGAGCTCGGAAACGGTTTAGGCAAATCAGTTCGGACTGAAACGGTTTATAGAATAGGGTGGATATCACCATAGCAGAAACACTGGCCAAAACAGTTCAATATTTCAATATGTCCGTTTACAGTTGACGAATTTTGTTTTGGATAAAAGACCAGATTTGTTCACACCTCTTGATCAGATCATCTTTCTCTGGTTCACCGGGAAATAGTCTCAGAGATCCCCAGTGATTGACATATCTATTAAAATGAATCGAAAACCCATTGCCAAATCACTTGCCCCTAGTTTGGTTTCCATTATTGCGCTTCTTTAGTTTGTCAAAGAGGCACACAAAGAAACTACAGCCGGGCAATATTGACGACGGTCAGCGAAGACTGAATTTCAATTTACAACCCTAATTGATGAGCGTAGCGAGCGTAGTCAGCGAAGCGAAGATTCCAATTTCACTACACTGGAAAAAAATCCGGAATGTTGTTTTTGATTTATTTCTTCCTCTTCTTTCTTTTTTTCTGTATTTGTGTGTTTGTCAGCACTTATTCCTAAACGATACTCCGTCTACGATGAAATTTTATGAGGCCTTCGAAATCTCTGAACTTAGAACTGCCACGTTTTGAGCGCAATCAAAAAATAATTTCTCATGAAAATCGCAATTTTTACGAGTTTTTTCGATTTATGTGAAAATTTATTGTCCTGTAACACCTACATTCCTTAATCCGATTTTATGATTTTTTATCACAGACCTTAATTTTAGAATTAAGATATCGTGTGAAATTTGAGCGCAATCAAAAAATTATTTTCATGAAAATATAAATTTTGGGTTTTTTTCTTTTTTTAAACAATCTTTTACTTATAACACCTCATGCTTTATTTTATTGTAATACTTTTTTCACAGAACCTAATTTTATAAATTTATATATTCGTGTGAAATTTGAGCGCAATCAAATAATTATTTCTTATAAAAATCGCAATTTTTTGTTTTTTCAATTTTTTAAAATTCATACGATTAATTAAAAAAATTAAAATTAAAGTTTATTTTTTATCTAATTTAATTTAATTTGAAAAAATCTTCAACTTAGTACTAATTTTTTCACAGAACAACAGAAAATCCGCATAACACATGGCAGCTCAATGCACCAATTACGCTCATCCAACAACGCGGCGGGACTTAAGCGTTTTCCTAATAATTGGTTATAACAAGTGGATTACATATTCCCGCTGAGTCGACGAAAAAGCCGAAATTCGTCAAATGTTAACGGACGAACTATAAATAAATATCATTAGGCATATCTCTTAATACATTGCACCGCCTTTTACATAAATATCATTATCTCTTAATATGTTCCATTAAAGCACTATTTCAACCTCAAGTCCCACAAAGTGTGATCAGCCATTATAAAAAATTAGGTGAATTATTATTAGGCCCTTAAGGCAAATTAAACTAACAACGTGGTACAGCAGAAGTTGCAAAAATGACATTGTACCTATTTGTTGTAGCGGCAGATCGTAATTCTAAAGTCGAACTCTTGGATCGATATTTCGCGTTCTCATTTCCCTGGAACGGTTTTGAGTTTTATATCAACCACTGATCTATCGAATCGAGTTTTCCAAATCACTTTCCGAAGTGGTTTGGAAAAGGGAAGTCGACGGGTACCTACGGGTACTTCCACTACCCGTTTACCCATAAAACTCGGTTCCTGAATTGAGGTGTCACATTGTAGGCGGAAGGCTAATGTAAACATGCGCTTTCTCATATCTTTTGTGCTTGGCAGCATTTTTTTTTCGAATTATAATGTCCTTTGATCATGCCGCCCGACTTGTGGCATTTTGCTGAGTAGGCGGATGCCCCCCCCCCCCCCCACCTGCCTTACCACTCATGCAATCTTTTAGAGAGTATCCCACGTAAATAATTAAATGTGTGTAAAAAAAATATATTAAAAAATAATAATATGTGGCTTGTTGGTCTTGTGGTCTTGTGGCTTCCAATGCAGAAGGTCCAGGGTTCGATTCCCACTAAAGTCAGAAGTTTCTTAACTTCTGATTTGGACTTAAAAAGGGGTATTTAACCGCTAAACTCAAAAAATATATTTCATTCAGGCTAACTAGTAATGAATTTAGCAATCAACAGAAAAATTATTGGGGCCACCATGTAGATGTAGCGACGCTACATTCGCGCTACACAAGAAATATAGCATGCTACTTTTCCGCTACATGTTCATGTTTAATCGGGGGGTGTCGAGATCTAAAATTATCCCGTTTTTAAAGCCTTTTGACGTCGTGCCGCGATGATTTTTAACTCCATTTATGTCAACTCGATCGTGATCTATTATCAAAAGCACATAGTTTCGGTTTCCATTGTGATAGAAGGCGTTCTTTCAACGTTTAGGCTAGCTAGGCCCTAGTCTTTTAAGAATTCTATTCTAGGCCTAATGATCAACAATCATATTGCATTTCTTCTTTTCAACAACGTGTTTTTTGCGGAATCACTGCAGAAGAATGCGACAAACAACTCTAGCCAGCCGGACAATAGTGATATAGCCCGGATTGTCCCAAGGGAGGGGGGATATGACACTAATCCCTTAATTTTAATGTGCAATTCAGACAATTGGCATAATTATTGAGAGGCTTATGCTCTAAATTAATAATACGATTTATAATTATCGTGGATACATCTTTGTTTACGACTCTGAAATAGCACTCAAGATGCACCATGCAATTTAATAATCACTGCAATATTTTGGTAAAGACAGCTCACACGATGTGACGGATCGGCGATCGCTTGCATCCTTCGGACGTCGCAGAGAGAGAGCGAGAGGCTCGCTCTCTCGGGGAGCGAGCGAGGGAGATAATGTGCAAGTGAGACGAGATTACGGGCCGGTCTACATGGCGAGCACATGACGTGGCGCGGCGGGCGTTACAAGTTAGTTTGCAGTGCCAACTTAACATGGTATTGGAACTGCTGGCGCCGGAACTTAAAAAAGTAGCGCAAATATCACGCTAACGCTACAAAAATTGTAGCATGCTACCGCTACAATATGCTCTTTTAATAAAGTAGCGCGCTACTGGCACCGCTACACATAAAAGTAGCATGCTACATGTAGCGCGCTTCTCCCCAAGACTGCCCATGGTGATAACTGAAATTCAGCACATGGGAATAGACTAGAATAGATACTGTACAGAGACTGGCCTTTCCTATCTTGTTACAATTATCTGAGCGCCAGCATTCCCAATTTAGCCCCCCCCCCCTCGCCCTGCGCCAACGCATGGTGACCTTGAATATACTGTGACAAGATATAAAGCAGATGCAAGCAGGGAACAGCGAGTGTTATCTTAATGGACCGCTGCTGTTCCTCTTTCGTGATTATGAAATAGGTACTACTTTATCGGTACGTTATTGTTTACAGAACGGCATTGAGTCCGAGATATTACGATAATTGATGAGCGCGTTCTTTGCAGTTCATTAGACACTCCACACGATTTTTTTATGTTACTTACTACCTGGGTAGGCTAACCCGCGGGTAATGTGAACGGGTACCCGGGTCGTAAAAAAGTTGGGTTTCGTCATCCCTACCTAGTTTGGAACTAAAGTGTTTTGGTCCAAAACCGATAGGTAGGCTATAGGGCCTATCAACAATTTCAAACCGTTTCATCCCGAACCGATTTGCCTAGAAACCGTTTCCGAGCTCTGTGATATACGTAGTCAACGTTGCGCTTGGGTCACGTCTCTGCATGGCATGCTACTGTCATCCTGCTGTACTTTTTTTTATCTGCTCCATTCTGTAGCTTTTACCGACCGTGCTCTTGAATGGCCCCCCTATTATTGGTGTAGACACGTCTGTGCATTAGCACGCTAGCCACAGCTGTCAGCCAACCAATTGCAGATAAGATATGGTAGGCCTAGCTAGGCCCTAGGCTTTACAGCCTAGGACAACTACTGTGCTACAAATTGCTGGGACTTACGAACAAATTAGAAGTAAGCCTTGAGCCTAAACATGCTTCTTGGGATGCCAGCCAGCCCTACAGGTCTTAGGACCACTTACCTGTCCATGGATATCTCCACAAACTGTAACTGGAGTGGAAACTGGTTGTATGTTCGATTCTTCCACTAGGAGATCACATACCATATCACAAAGTTTCTGGAAAAGAATATCAATTTGATTAGCCCAACAATTTACAGAAGGCCCATGCCCTAGGTCTCCTAGGCCTATTCAAGGTTATGGCCCAAGCACAACTCAGGCCACCCCTTGTGCCATCATTTGACATTACACGTAAGTAATGATAGGAAGATAGGCGACAAAGATATTTAATCCAACGAACCAAATAATATTTTATGTTATTACTGGTTAGACATAAATGTATATATATTACCTTTAAGTCATTTTCAGGAAGATATTTACATTCTTTAGCAATGTCAATCCACTTGTCGAGTTCCGACATTTTGAAAAACTGACTGTGGTGGACGCGCACAGGCTTCTAAAGATAGATTTTCTGTCTACAATCTGCGGTAGCTGCGCACGAGAATTTAAACTTTCCAAGATGTCTTATTTTAATTTTTCTTGCGTTCTATACCTACACATACAAAATGAAAACTATATTCTGTCTAGATCCTGTTTTAGTTGGACCACATTAAAACTAATTTTCACCCTAAGCTCTCTTCCAAGGTAGTTTTAAAAGTCGCACTAAAACGTCCGTTTCGGTTTCGTACTCTGCTGTATAAATTGCATGAAACAAGCGGTGTATTTTAGTCAGCGGGGATTTTGAATCTTTTCAAAACCGTATTATTTTTAAGAGTTGCTAAAAATTAAGAGTACGGTGCTGAAATTGAATTATTTCCACTGTACTATCCACATTAGGAATCCTGTAGTAAGTGTTATTTTAGGCCTAGGCATATTACAATAAATGATTTATTAATCATTGTATAATTTAAAGTGCTACTGCTAGCTGTCTACAATTGTGTAATAATTTTCGTTTTATTTTGTGCGTTGCAAAATAGCGTCGGGTGAAGCCCAATACTAATTAAATATCAGCATCAATCAGCAATATGTACACTTTCTGTGCGCATTGTTAATTTTGGTTTGTAGTGGTTCGGAGTTAGTATTAGTATAGTAGTAGTAGTAGTATAATCTTCTTTTTAGCAGCTAGACTCTGCTATTTTTTTTCTGGTTGTACATAACTTGATATTTCTTCTTTAGACAAGTGGAAACTTAATTTGCACCCATTGTTGTATAGCACTTTTGAAGTTTGTTTTTTTTACCCACCAACATTTTTAGATTCTTAGGTAACTCATTGAATTTTTTTAATCCATTTACAAACAGGGATTTTTGCCCACAACACTTATTTTGATTAGGCATGTAAAAATCTTGAGCAGATCTAGTATGATGATCATGCAAATCATTATTGTGTTTGTAGAATTCTGAGAAGTATGAGTACTCTTGGTTGCACATCACTTCATGAATGAAACATAAAACTTTGTAGTTGATTAATTGTTCAACACTAAGCCACTGAAGTTGCTCGAGCATGTCCATTCTGTGTGTTAGTCTGTGACATTGAAGAGTTGCCCTCATGCCTTTGTTTGAAGTTTTTGGAGAATATCAAGGTCACTTTTATTTATGTCCATAAGAATGGTAGGACAATAGTGGAAATGTGGAGCTACAATGGTGTTATAAACTAGTCGACGCACCCACTTTGACAATTTCCAACAATTTCTTCGCATAAACCCAATTTTTGTAGCAAGTTTCTTGGAGATGTAACTGATATGTTCTTTGAAATTAAGTAAATAGTCTACCATGACTCCTAAGTACTTAAAATGGTCTTGAAAAACAAAATTTTTTCCTTCGATGTTTACTTTGCCGATATTATTTTTCAGTAGTTGGTCTCTCATTACAGTTGAGCTAGTTATCAGTATGCAATTTGTTTTATCTGGGTGACATTTAATTTATTAGCTTAAAAAATGAGATTTTTTTCACATTATTAGCTTTTCGTTTAGTTTGTCAGAGATGATATACACAAGGGTATCATCGGCATACATCACCACTATACAGTTTGTGACGAAATTTCCTATATCATTTATATAAATGATATAGAGCAAAGCTGCAAGTACTGAACCCTGCTGAACACCAATATTATTTTGTATAGGGTCATGATAATTCGCCATCAATATTTACAACTTGTGTTCTGTCTTGCATATAGTTTTCAAGCCACTTCAGAGCATCTCCCGTAACTCCATAGTGCTTGAGTTTTTGTAAAAGGATTGGCCTTGATACTGTCTCAAAAGCACGTTGTAGGTCCAATGATACGGCTACAACAAAATTTCTTATCATTAGTGCATTTCTCCATTGAGAGAAAATCCACTGCAAACGCAGTTTCTGTTGAATCGGTGTCTTCGAAACACAAATTGTTTCCGTTCCGACCCATGACAAGGGATCCATGCATGCAGTTGTAGAAATTAGGTCAAACGACTGACTGCTTTTGCGCACTCGCTTATGTATCGATCGCAATCAAAACCTTTCGGCAAATCGCGCTGTGATAGCGTTGGACTACCGTGGACAAGTTCCAAGTAATTGCTGCCTTACTGGTGTTATCCTGATTTGATAACATTTATCAACAGATAAACAAACCAGGCAAATGTCAGTTTGAGTTGTCTGTCATTCTGACAGCGGCGGCAAATCGAATTCAGAAGGCGTAACAAAATTGTTTACTTCTAGGTCTTGATTGCTGTAAGCTACTTGACTTTTAAGGTGAGATTTACAACTTCAAGTCCAGATTATTTGAAATTATAAATATTCAACTTGTTTTATACTAGCTAGAGTACTTTTTATGTGGGAAGAACATTTAGGCTACAATTATTTCTGTTTAGGCCTCTCCAAGACCCGAGACCGCCATGACAAACTTCGATTATGCTGCATAGGACTATGGGTATTCAGCCATCTTCGTTTTCCTCCCCGCTGTAAAGAACTGAAATCAGTCTTGGGCTCAGACAACTTTTGATCGGAGGACAAAAACTTTCGTCAAAATGGCAGGAAATACGGGCATGGAACAGCTCATCCCTATCGTAAACAAACTTCAAGATGCCTTTACACAGTTGGGTGTTCATATGCAGTTGGATCTGCCCCAGATCGCAGTAGTAGGAGGTCAAAGTGCTGGCAAGAGTTCGGTGTTGGAGAATTTTGTTGGGAGGTGAGTCAAGTTTATTGGGCTAGGCCCTAGGCCTAGCTAACTGAGAATAAAGATCACATTGTCTCTTTGACAGCTTGGGTTGCCTGGCTCTATTCCAGTAATATGACCAGTCCTATTCGCGGTTGAGTAATTCCAACTCACTAAGAATCCTTTGTTACATTGATGATCTCAACATTCTGTCATTTGAACACTGTTAAGATAAGGCTGAGTCTTAGGTGAATGATGCCTTTAATTCTTGTATGACTAGGCCTAGGGGCCTAGGCCCTAGGTCGGATTAGTTTACGGATTAGTTTGAGAGATAATACCATTAAAGTGTAAGATTAGGACCTAGGCCTAGGGGCACTTCTTCGGCTAGGGGGGTCCAACTTTTATACACCTTGTTAACACAGCTAGGCTATATTGCCGTGTTACTACTTATGTTAAAGGTGTACTTTCGTTAGGTTAGCCAAACTTTCCGCTGGCTACAGTGCGCCGCGCTAGGCTAGTTCTAGGATATAATCGATAAGAGCGCACCGAAATCCTTTCCGTTACAGTGTACGGTATATAAAAGTTGGACCCCCCTAGCCGAAGAAGTACCGGCCTAGGCCCCTAGGCCTACCCAGGCCTCCTAGGCCAAGGACCTGTTCTGTTACATTAACTTTTCAGTCCCTTGTTCTTGTTTTTAATTTGTTAAGGACGGAACTCTACTAGTTTGACGGAATTGCAATTTTTTGTTTTTTTACTTTATTTTCTTTGCCAAATCACTGATATTTCAAAGTATATTAAAAATAAATGCGCGGAAACCAATTAAAAATAATTTTCAGCTTCTGTTTTATAAACAAAAGTAAGTTATAAGTAGCGCGGAGCGACGCGGCCAAGGCCTACCGTGCTGAGATGTACTCCACTGCAAGTTACCTTACAAGAACACAAAAAAAAATCCAAATAGAATCCATCACGTTTTTACTGTTATAATAAAAAAAAACTTCAAAACCTTTAACGTCGCTATTTTAAACGAAAATCCTTTTGTGGTGAAAGTCCTTTATATTTAAAATAGCGACGTTAAAGGTTTTGTAGGTGGAGTATTTTAGCGAAAATGGTTGGTACGCCTAGTAAGTAAAATCAAGACGTAAATACCAAACATGGCGGATCAATGACAGTGAAATGAGCGAGTGTTTGTGTTAAATATGTGTTATTCTATTTAATTGGTATATTTTCAGAGTGATTAGTATAAATAAATCGTTAATAATGAGGTCTTCTTCATTTGTTTCTATTTTGAAGTTGTTTTTTTTATTCTTTTTCTTTGGAAAAAACTGTGTTGAAAAGTTGGACGAGTGTTGTGTAGGGCTCAGGGGTAGGGATTGCGTGTGTTATTCAATCAAACTAAAAGTGATTAAATAAGTCCAGAAACTACTTTCCGCGCACAAAAACCAAGTAAACACATAATAATATTCAATTAGAAAAAAGAAAATCATAAATTTAAGTAGTGGTAGTAGTATATCTTTATTAGCATTTTTGCTATTTTACATGTCATACAACACATTATCATCACATACATCATACATTCTGTATATAATTATAAAACAATCAAATTTACCACCATAAAGAAACATATGCCCACAAAATATGGGCTAGTACAATTGATCACATTATTAAGCCCTAACTCTTGCAATAATCTCCATCCATTAATTTACATGTTATGTAAACATACTTGTCAGTCACTTATAAGATACATCAAGGACAAAATTATAGATTTTTTGAGACTAATGTAAAATAACATTCCCGTCAAATTAAGATTATACCGTTAAGGACCTGGGCCCTTTCTCTTGTATTTCTTAACAGCATATTATTGAAAAAATTAAATGGTTGAGTCAGCAAAAACTTGCTAGGCTATAACCTGGGCCCCTTGGCCCTAGAACTGGACAAGTCGGTTAATTGTCAGCATGACGAGGCCAGTGTTTGGGGCCTGAGCCCTTTTGTTGTAGGCCTAGGCCTCCGCCTAGGGGACATTTAAAGCATTCACATTCATTTACGAGGCCTTTAGGCCTAAGGGCATAAGATGCAATGTATAAAGCGTGCTTTATTTGAATGAGGGCAGTTAATCGGTAGGGTACTGTAACGTCGGTGGCAGCTTGAGGTAAAGTAGGTCTAACCCTGACCGGTAGGGCTTACCTCTCTTGGACAGTCTTGAGAAGGTGTGGGTGAGGCCCCCATGTGTCAACACAAACATTCTTCACAAATCTAATGTAGCCTACAGGCCCTACATAGGCCTAATGTAATGAAACACATTGTCAGTGTCAAATTGTCAATGACTTAAGTCACTTTTTACTAATTGGTGCAGGATAATCGTACAATCAATACTTTCTTTAACGTATTTGAATATTTAGGCCTAGTAAAACACAATTTATAGTAAAATTTGGTAGGCCTAGGCCCTACAACATAATTGTATTTTTTTAACTCCGAAGCTTCGCAAACACTTTTTTTAGTCGCGTTGATGGATGAGCTTTTTTAAGTTTTTAGTTTGCGTGGGATATCTTTACTTTTGCAAGCGCTTTGCTTTGCTGCCTACGCATTGTAGGTGATTGTTGTCAAGTTTCTATTGTTACTTGTCAATTGGTATTATTTACCGTAAAAAAATTTAAAATTTAAAACTTAAAAGTTATTTCTATGGATTCTGGCTTACTTTTTCAACTTTTTCTTTCAAAAGGTACTACATCACAATAGGCCCTAGTAGGCCTAACCTTAATGTCCTTGTATACGTAATATGAACGTTATAGTCCCTCCCGTTTGGCCAGAATCGGCCCAAATGATACGAAAATATCGCACTAGAAATCGGAAAAAATCGTAAAAGTACTAGGCCTATATTCATGAGAAATATTTCTTCGATTGTACCCAAAAACAATACACCTCTAAGTTTAGAGATTTTGAAGGTCCCCTCCAATTTTCATCAAGACCGGATATATGCCGTTTTCCTGGTAGAGAGCTAACAAACAGAAAAACAAACAAAAAACAAAAAAAAGCACCAGAGCTAAATTTTTTGGGGGTCAGTGAAATTGAAGTCTTCGCTTTGCTCATCCAATGACTGTCATGAGATCGAGATCTGAATGTAGGTTATTAGGCTAGAACTGTAAATTCTTTATTTTTTTGGAATAGGCTTAAGCAGAGGCAGGTTGCCTATTTATGGTAAAAACAAAATTTTCATCGCTAAAAACCATAACTTATAAATCATTTTCAACACCAAATCACCACTTTTGGGCAGAATAAAACCAAATAGGCCTATACAAATAAGTTTTATCACAAATACGTGTCTCTGAATTCTCATAACTACATTTTGTTGCAATCTGCAATTCATTTACAAGGTCCCACACCCAGAATTTAAAAAATATCTTGGGGGAGAGAGATATAGAGCTTTCAACTAAAAGTTAAATAATTTTCACCACCGATTCACTGCTTTCGGGTATCTATAATAAAAACAAAAATTAACTTTTATTTTCACCCCAAATACCTGCCTCTGGGCCTAAGCGTACAATTAATACCATATGTCGGTGAACGTAGGCCTATATGGATCATTTTAGAGCTACTGAAAAATTCAAATTGGTAAAAAATTTTAGCACTTTGTAGGCCTAGCATTTTCAAAGAGGGAAGTGCTACGTGCAGTCCAGCCGGCTCGGGAGTCGGGCGAAATGTACGTGGCCCCAAGTTCATTCTCAAACGTAAGGACTAAATTGACAAAAATGCTTGAAAGACAAAATTATAACATGAAATTGGATGCCATCATTAAAATACATACAATTTGTCCAATATATGCCTAACTTGTAGCCTACAACCCTAGCCTAAATAAGATTAGATACGAAGTAAAAAATTAAAAACATGGTACCTACCTAGGCCTACTTAATGCACTAATAACGGACATGGTTAATCAAATTTAATCAAGATCTCGGTTGAGACAAGGAAGTGTTATCTTTGTCGTTATTATTATTATTATTGAATATAAGATTTTTAAGCATAAGCCCGCTTTAAGGACATAGTTATTGATTCATAGCGGTTGTCGAAAAAGTTTGCCCCGACTGGGGAACGAACCCAGAACCTCCGGTCGGGGCAAACTTTTTCGACAACTGCTATGAATCTATAATAATACTAATAATATAATATAATAATAATATTATAATAATTATTATTATTATTATACCGGTATTATTATTATTATTATTATTATTATTATTATTATTATTATTATTATTATTATTACCATTACCGTTACCCTAATATTTTGCATTCATTTCTTTCATATCATTTTACAGACTAAACATGCCATTTTATAAATAGTAGGCCTAAATATTTGATTGCAAGAGCAACAGAAAGAGCATTTTCCCCGTAGTACTTTCGTACCGTAGCCTACCTGTTACCCTTGTTACATAATATCCCCACATTAGCCGACAAAAGAACGTCGTATCATGTTAAAATTATACATATCAAATAAACACAACATAATATTAATAAAACATATTAAAAACCCTTCCACATCAACAAAAAATCTTTAAAAAAAAATTCTACCTACCTAGCCTAATTAAAAAAACACCCGTGTTGTTTCTAGCGAGTTGTCGTTCACTTATGGATATTCTGAGGTAAGGATCGACATCAACTTGTCTTGTTAACATTCCTCTCAACATTCTCACTTAAGCTAAGACTTGGATTACAAAAATTTCCAATGGAAGGAATGTCACAGATACTCAGGGTGTTATCGATTTAAATCACATTTAAATCAAATGATTTATTTAATAAAAATCATTGATCAAATGCACTTTTTCTTCATTTTGAACAACAAACACAAGAGTTTTAACTGATTTAGGTGAATTTTTACGTAAAATAATTTTTGAATTATATTTTCCGAAACTGAAATGCTTGTGAAAGTAATTTGATCCGCTCATGAACTTGACAACTTTTGAAACACTGATTTTGTTGATTTAAATCAATAAAAGTCTGATTTTTATCGGAAAAAATCGAAAAATCTGATATTGATCTACCTAAAAGCCCTAAATCCGTTTTAAATCAAATAAATCATTATTTTTGATTTTTTAATAAAAATTTAAAAAATCACACACCCTGCAGATACTACGCCGTGAACTAGCACTAGAACTGAAATTACCTTTCCCTAAAATCAATTTGGTGACCCTATTAAATTATTAAGATTAAAAACATAGTTAAGTTATTTAAAAACAAACGAGTAGGCCTATAAATTTAATAATTAGCTTAGGTACAGGCCTACCTAACAATGTCGATAAAAAGTAACAGTCCTGACTGAAAGTTACTTTCCTGAGAGTAGGCCTACCTAATAATGTTTTTCTAAGAACGTGTTGCTTGCTAGTGTGCAAATAAGTCAACCTAAAGATAAAATCCATAAATCAAACTATGTAGTTTGTGTTGAGTTCAGGATCTGTGTGTTTTTTATTATCATTTAAAAAAATAAAAAATCGTGATTTATAATTTTGATTTAGCCTAAATCAACTTTTTGATTTAGGGCCTAAATAAGACTTTTTTTTATTAAAAAAAAATTTAAATCATCAATATCAGTGTTTCAAACTTGTCATGTTGAGTGGATCAAATACTTTCACACACAATTTTAGTAGGCCTAGGGGTAAGTGGGGTAAATGGGAACATGGGGTAAATAGGAACAGCCCTAAAATCTACCACATATGGAGACCTATTTAAAAAAATACAAAAAATATTCCATGTGACCTTTTTATTTTCTCAACAACATATCAAAAAATCAGCTCATTCTGATGTTAATTTAATAGTTTTCTGATTTTTTAAAAACTACCCTACACTTAAAAGTTGATGTAAGTTTCAGTCAAAAAAACTTTAGAAAAAAAAATTATGTCCAAAGAGTACCCTAAAAAAATATTTTGACATATAAAAAGTTCCCCCTAACTATGAACATGATTTTACAATTTGTTTGCATTTGCTTATCTTAGTCCATCATGGCTGTTTAGCCCCTGTTCCCATTTACCCCATACCACCTCCATTTGGGGGTAATTAGGAACACTGGTTCGGGGTAATTAGGAACAAGTGGGGTAAAAAGGAACAATACAGTTAACCTATGGGTTATATTTATGGGGTAAATGGGAACATTTCTCGATCTTCACAGCCATCTCTATTTGACCATTGTGGTTGACCAGGTGTTGTGAAAATTGCCATTTAGGCCATTTTTCTGCTTTTTCCTCAATTTCTTTTGACACTTGGGAAAATATCACCTCAGTGCATTATATTCACAAGATTCCCATAAGATTGATGTGCGTTCCTAATTACCCCATATTCCCACCGTTGATAAAATTTGATTAGAAAAGTTAAATTCGTCCCCCCTTCCCAATTTTTTCACTTACTTATTTGCAAGGTTGATAATAAACACTAAATTAATCCTATTGTCACAAAAACAACTAAGAATATTTTTTGACACAAATGTAGCGCTTCGCTCCGCTCCGGTTTTAATATATAATCTGATATTGTTTTCTTACATATCATCCACAGTTTTTAACATTTTGACTTAATTTTTTTTTTATTGAAATCATACATCAGATATGTCTGTTCCTATTTACCCCATTTTGTTTTACCTCACACCAATAAGCTACAGTGTTGTCTGTTCCCATTTACCCCAAAATGACAGGGTAAATAGGAACAATACCATTTTTTACATTTGATTTTTTTCCTAGAACATGATTTTAGGAAAATGACATACAAGTTATTCCTAACACTAACAACAGTGCAAAGAATAATGCGCAACAAAAAAATCATAAAAAAGTCAATTGTACAACTTTTTACAGAAAGTCAAAGATGAAAAGTTCTAAAAGTGTTCCTATTTACCCCACTTACCCCTAAGCATTTCAGAAAATATAATTAAAAAATTATTTTAAGGAAAACTTTGCCTAAATCAGTCAGAACTCTTGTGTTTGTTACTCAAAATGAAAAAAAAGGCATTTGATTTAAGGCCTAAATCAATGATTTTTATTAAATAAATCCATTTGATTTAAATCAATTGATTTTTAAAAAACACCCTGGTTGAGTTTAACCCTCCGTCACTCGCGCGGAATTTCTTAACACCATCCCTCGCGTGGGGTTTCTCAAACCCCAAATTATTTTGGGCTGTAATAAGTGCAGTAGGATGTTTTGGGTATTTCTTTCTGTGGTCATATGATTTGTGAAACTACTATGTAGGTGGTTTTTACTGGGAGGACAGTGAAATAAAATGCCAATGAACCTTTTTCTATGAAATATTTTTTTATTGTATTTTTCAGATTTAAAAAATGGACATTTTCAAAATATTCAAAAAAGGTGTCAAAATAATGCAATTTTAAGTATTGTTTCACTTTTTAGTAATAAACATGAACCAGTTAGTAAATTGCAAGAAGAATTTTTCCAAAATTCAAAATTTTTAAAATTTAAGCCAAAATAGCATTGAGTTTCCCTATGCTGTTACTGTAACGTGATCACTCGCGCGGGGTTTCAGTAACCCCAGCCAAGTTCAGACAGGCAATATAACGACACTAAAAGCCCTAATGATTAGAGGGTTACAAATTTTGCTAACAGATAAGAGTTTTGAAGGTACTGAGAATATAGAGTCGGTAAAACAGTCCGATGCAGAGAAACAGAGTCGAATGTAGACCCTGGGGTTTGTAGAACCCCACGCGAGTGACAGAGGGTTAAGTAAAGAGACACTTACCTACCGGTATATAATAATTTGGGTAACAGACCAACAGTCCTGTCAAAAAGTAACATTCCTGACAAGTGGTAACTGGTAACTGAAAATTAATAAGAACAAGTGTTTTGTTTTGAGTATGGCAATGAATTACAACCTAACTCCTTTCAGAACACATCTACAGTTGAAGGAAATCATTAATAGGTAGGCCAACAGTAAGTAATCCACGATGCCCTTGGTAATGTTTCTTACTACCTGACAACTGGCCGTAGTAACATTCATGACATTTTAACTTCGCATTAATTCATTAGCAGTTATAAATGCCGTGTAAAAAAGTAAGGTTTATGTTGGCTAGGATCTGCAACTTGATTGTGATGTAGACCTACTAACCGGTTGTTAAATCAAAGATTAAATGAAAAATAAATAGTTTTTAGTTGGTAACATTTATGACATTTTTATTAAAATAGTAGGTCTACTCAACGTTAATGTGTTTACTTTTTTATTTAAAGAGTTATATTGTAAAACAAAACAAACTTCCATATGGCCATGTCATGGACTCACCGCCATCTGGATGTATGTAAAGGTAGGCCTACAAACAGACTGACACTTATCACGGCTCCACAAAATTCTGTCATGACTTACAGTCAATTAAAAAAGTTCCTGCCACCTTAACTAACTTTAATACTATCATCTAATGGTGCAAATCTGGAACTAAATCTGCAAAACTTCCTTCATCTACTTTAGTTTGTTTTCATATGCAACATGGAAATTAAACACTTGTTCAATAAACATTCTAAATAAATAAATATCAACTATAACATTTATTAATTCTTCTTCTTCTTTTCATCTTCTTGTCATGCCCACATCTTTGGCTTACTGAGCCATCATGCGTTTTCTGGTTTTCCAGTAGAGACACGCTTCTTTTTCCTCATTGTTCATGCCAAGTGGAAGGGCATCAATTTCGTCTATAAGACTTGAAGTTGAACATCTCATTAGATGTTCTCTGTTCTGTTAACTTCCCTCCCACATATATTCAATATTGCATGTACTGCTATCGGTGATTCCTATCCGATGGAGGTGCTTTCCAAGCAGATCATGTCCTGTTTGAAGTCTAAACTGTGCAGTAGTTAGCTATTCGTCTATTTCCATGATGTTTGACATTTCCAGTAGTAATTGATGTAAATTTTCATGAAAAGTCAAATTTGTGAAAACTTTGCTGAAAAGTGAAAACATTTTGCTGATAACTTTTCAAGCTGTGAAAAGTTCATGTTTTAGTCCAGGGGTGCCCAACGTACGGCCCGCGGGCCGCATGCGGCCCGCCAAGCCATTTGGTCTGGCCCTCACTCTTACATGGACCCACACAAAAAATCTAATATTTTTTTATCTGATTTAAAGTGCAGCAAAAACGATCTTGGCACTCCCTGTGTATCCCACAATGATAATATGAGACTGAGTGTACTGAGTGTAGGCTAGTTTTGTTTTTGGGCCAAGCTTTTAGCTTAGTTCCAAGTGTAACATTTATTTTTTGTTAAAAAAAAAGTTGTGATCAAAAGTATTTTAAAATAAAATTGTGAAATAGATAGTGAGTGCCGCCGCGTAGGTTGACGAAAAGTGGACCGATCTTTATTTTTGTGTGCCACATAACGATAAAATTGTGTGCTTAGTAAACAGAGAAAAATGTCATGCAATGTTCAAAGAGTACAATTTAAAATGGCATTACGACTCGAAACACAAAAGTGAGAATGAGAAATATAAAGGGTCAAATTGAAGCAACACCTGGTATATCCGCAATGTATGTTCAAAATTAAGATAACTGAGAACCAAGCATCTGTCCGTGCTAGTTGCCCCCTTATTAACGTCAGGAGGAAGACCATTCTCTGATTTTAGTAAAGTGTTTTAAAATTTGGAAATTTTTAAATTAAATTTAAATTAAATTAAAATTTTAGTAAAGAAAAGTATGCAAGCTGTTATTGAAATATCATTGATGCTATTAGCTTGTCACGAAATACAATGACAAGAATAGGGGAGGATAGCATTATTATTGCATAATCTATAGCCCATTCAAATTACTATAGGGGAGATTGGGGTAATAAGGAATTGGGGTAATTGGGAACAAGCCCTATAATTAAGAAATTTGAAGATGTAAATTTTTATGAAAAATTGTTTGGTAAGGAACATACCTTCTTCTTTGATAATGTAATCAATTCTACTGAAAACAATAACTTTTGATTGGTGTTTTTAGGACTCTTGTAAGGTACTGCAAAAAAAAGTGTAAAATGTTTCTAACAATGTTTTAAAAATCAAATTTTCCTTTCTTATAAGAATTAATTGTAGTAAAGACTGTATGCTTATTTTACTGCTTACATATGAGAGTGCCTTATTTTGATTTTTGTAATTTTTTATCTCTTTCCTCTCCTAAAAGTAGGGGGTAATTCCTATTTGCCCCAAAAACTTAATTTTTGGGGTAAAAGGGAACACCCATGAGGGGTAAATAGGAATACTAGGGGAAAATAGGAATGAGTCATATAGTGTAATGCTATATCATAGGGGTAAATGGGAACAAACATGTCTCGTCATGCAGGTAGGGTAATAAGAATCCACAATCATCAACCACTGGAAATTGAAGTAAAATTCCTAGAGCGTAGAGGTAATATCTTTGTTTGGCCCTTGAGGGATGACTTTGACATCATTCAAGAGGCAAATCTTTTCCTAGGCCCAATTAAGCTCATTGGGATCACTAAATTTAATTTAGAACCAGATCCAAAAATAATTCAATCATTTTGGGAAAAGTTTAAAACACAACAAGTAGGCCCTGATGAAAATCTGGGTTAATAAATTAAATGTGAGGGAAGTGTTCCTTATTGCCCCCACTTAAAAAGTGTATATTTTTCCTATTAAACAGTAATTCATGCATAACAATTTCTATAATTTGTAATTTTTCATGATACAAATACTTTTTTTAAATATTAACATCATGCTATGAGAAGCTTTGTGTAGTTTTAAGACAAAAATTACAGTTTAAAAAAAACTGTAATGTCATGTTTCTAGCTATTAAAAAAATACTACAATTTGCATCTGTTCTAACTTTGTCAATAAGCAAGATATCAAGATGAATTCTTTTGCTACTTAATTATACTACAAATACCTATGTTCCTATTTGCCCCATGTATTTTTAATGCACCTACCTTGCTTCTTATAATGCTTGTTCCTTATTGCCCCAAAATGTTGGGGTAATAAGGAACAATATGCGCGTGTAGAAAAAAAATCATTGCATCTAAAATAACACATGAATGCAAAATATTTAATTTTATTAAGAAAGCCAATGTTTCAATGTATCTGATACCACTAAAACATTTATAATATGTTTTTCTAGTTATATGTAAATTGAGATCATAGGTCAACTTACACAAATTTGTTCCTAATTACCCCAATCTCCCCTATTAAATTTTAGGTGTATTCGGACATTTTATGATGTGGACCCGCCAACATTTAAAATTTATGACATGTGGCCCAACTCTAAATAAAGTTGGGCACCCCTGTTTTAGTCGCTTATCACCGTTGTTTCAACTTAAAATTTTGACAGCATGATTGGTAGGCCATAATGGCCTACCATAAGTCATAGATTATAATTTTGTTATGCCCTTTACCTCTAAATCAGGAGAAAATACCATCATAGCATAGTTGTTAGGATGAGGAGAATTAATTGGAGGATATTTCATTGATGTATTACACAAGGAAAACGCTTAAGTCCCGCCGCGTTGATGGATGAGCGTAATTTTTTAAAAACGAAAAAGCGTAAAATTGCGATTTTTTTAACAAATCATTTTTCGATTACGCTCAAATTTCTCACGAATATATTAATTCATAAAATTAAAGTTCTGTGAAAAAATCATTACAATCGGATAAAGCATGTAGGTGTTATAAGTCGAAGAAATTTATTAAAAATAAAAATAAAATCGTAAAATTGCGATTTTTACAAGAAATAATTTTTCGATTGAGCTCAAAAACGTGGCAGTTCTAAGTTCAGAGATTTCGAAGGCCTCCATATAATTTCATCGCAATTGGAGTACTGGTATAGCCGGAATCGTGTTAACAGACACACAAAAATACACAAAAAAAAGAAAGAAAGAAAAAAAAATCCAGATTTTTTTTTCTCCAGTGTAGTAGAATGGAATCTTCGCTTTGCTCGCTACGCTTATCCAAAAATTTCTATGTTGATTGTTGATAATTGCTTTATTATGAACTTTTTATTATGAAATAGAGTAGGCCCTATACAAAATTAGCCAATGCCTACTTTTTAAAAAATGCATAGGCCTACAATGTCTAATGTTATGTAGCCTAACAGTATACAAATCCATTTACTAAATAATTATTAATTAATCAGTTGCCTACATGTTTCATTTCATAATACATTTCAAAACTCAAAATTAAGTGTCTTATATAAGTGGCAATATTTCCAGTATCGTTATTACTTGGGCTTTATAGCAATTCCGAATCGTATTCCAAGACCTGTAGATCTGTAGCAACTAGGTACATTATTACCAACTTTTCAACAACTTTTCAAAAATTTGAAACTTTTCACAAGCTTGGTGAAAAGTTTGCATGAAAGTGAAAATTTTTCAAACTTTTCATTGCAAACTTTTCACCTTTACATCACTACGGCAGTAGTTATCTTTAGCCATGCTTTCCCTTTCCCTTTATCAATCCACTCTTTTTGCACTCTCCTCTTGGTTGCTGTGCTAAGATGTGCCTTTGCCCTTTAGCCTTTACTGATGAATGTGACAGATTCTTGACTATTTGGGGTATTTTGCTGCCTCTCTTTGCCAGGTAATCTGCCTTCTCATTAACGTACACTTCACAATGTGCTGGAATCCATTGCAGCACTACCTCGCTCTCTGGCATCATAATATAGCATTAGCAGCAGTACGTTGCATTCTTTCACCTCATTATCCACCCTCTCTTTACCAGCAACCAATGGCCTGAATTGCCGTTTTTGAGTCCGATATTATCACTATTTTCATTTCTTATCCGATGTTCGCTTATCTTCTCCAATGCCAACTTTATGGCCTTCAATTCGCCATTGTAATTGCTTGCATTTTTTCCTGCTGCCCAGAAGTATTCAAACCTTTTACAATACACACCAGCCCCTGCCATACCCTCCCCAGGTGGAACAGATGCGAGCCCATAAGACCCAATTAGTCCGGCTCCTATGTTACACCATAAGGACCAATTGTGCATTTTTATATAGGCCTAGAGGTCTTTAAAGATGGTTGCCATAGGTAAATGGATTGAGAGATGAATGGACTCCAAAGTCTAAAAATGACTGTTTGGGTATCTAGTTAGAACACGCATAAAAATATTTTGACCTCCATACATGTTGTAACAGTCAACTCAGCTATTGTAAGAACTAGAGCAATAGTTTGGAACAAAATTGCCATAAAATTTGTAAAATTTACAATTTACGGCCTCGAAATCCACAAATTACTAATTATACTGCCATATTTGAGTTCCCGGTGGTCGATTTAATACAAAAAATGGTGCCACATGCCAAGATTCCGTCAACATGTGGTAGTCTTATTTAGGCCTACACTATAGACGCCATCTTTAAATATGGCTGCCATAGGTAAATGGATTGAGAGACGAATGGACTCCCAGTCTAAAAATGACTACGGTATATGAAGTCTAGTACACGCAAACAAAAATGTGGACCTCTATACATGATATTACAGTCAAATCGCTATTGTAAGAACTAGTAATATTTTGTTAAGAATGCCTTAAAATTTGTAAAATTTTGCAATTTACGGCCTTGAAATCCACGGATCACTAATTCTACTGCCATATTTGAGTTCATGATGGTCAATTTAATACTAAAAATGGTGCCACATGCCAAGATTCCATCAAAATGTAGTAGTCTTATTACACTACAAGATGGCTGCCGTAGGTAAATGGATTGCGAGACAAATGGACTCCCGGTCTAAAAATTACTATTTTAGTGTGTAAGGTAGTAGTGGTACATGCATAAATTTTTTTGGAAATCTATAAAAAATGCACAATTGATTCACACCCTTGCCAGACTAACTCCTAAACCTAAAATAAATCTACTTCTTATTAAATATTATTATTATTCTATGATTATGACAGTATTTGTATTTGTATTTTATTTGCACCTGTTAGATTACATTGGTGATGCCGTAACAATTACGGGCATCGTAACATAGGCATTGTCAAGTTTTTCAAGAGAATATACATTGAGTTATACTTACAGGCTAGGTATAAACTAAGATATTATATACATACTATATACATCTGTAGGCTATTTTGACTTGTCCTACTTTACTTATCCGTTAACATTAGTACATTTATTTATTTGGCAGCATAACGCCTAAATGTTACCTACTTTTATGTATTTACAATTTCATACATCTAAATATTTCTATTCACTACATAGCTACAAGGGTATGCTCATGCTAAGCTGCTTTCTTGAAGTCATCTATATTGTACAAACATTTTTCTATTAGGTAACTTCTCAATTTTCTTTTAAATATTACCAGGTTCGTGACATTTTTTATTTCATCTGGCAGGCAGTGTATACAATCATTAGGAATATCACAACGAGCATAGCCCTTAAACACAGAATTGTGTGTGATATCCCTAAATAGTAAATATAATAAAATTGATATTAAAGTAGGTAATTAAAATTAACATTTATGTAGCAAGTTTAAACAAAAATAGATAATCAACAACTATATAAAAACACGACAATAGTAGGCCAAAATAGACCCACAATACAACCATTCAAACATCTAACATTATAGGCCTAATTTATAACATTATGCCTTCAGACGCTCTCTAGCTAGTTAGTTAACCCGAGAGTAGTCGCGCCCCTGTTTGTAACGTTAGTAGTCGCGCCCGGTCCTTTAGACCGCATTATTTATTATGGGCTAATAACGTTAGGATGACGTTTTGATTACCAATACAAGATAATTTATCATATATGTGACAGCATACATGGTTATCTTAATCAATTATCAATCAATAATCAATAAATAATCAATCAATAATCAATCAAACACAGAATGTTGCAAACCTACAAAAAGGTATAAAAATATGTTTTGAAACACCATGTAGTTCGAATTATTAGTAAACCAAGACAGTAATATTATGCCAACACTGTATGTTGAAGAATAATCAACCTACAATAACAAAATACATGTCTCATAATAGTGATTGAGTATGCATATTTTTGCCTCCCTTAGTAGTCGCGCAGCGGTCGAAAAGACCAAGCAACCGAACAGGACCTCTTATCTTAGATGAAGTTCTGCAGAACACTGAATTGCGTATTGCACACTGGATTCACAAATCTATTTTGGGAAGGTAGGCGGAACTAGACGAGCCACGCATGAGCGCTGTACAAATACCAACTGTTGAAAAAAAAGTCGGTCCAAAAGACCACACGCGACTACTCTCGGGTTAAGGGGGCAGAAGCCCCCTTAACTAACCCTACCTAGCGGCAAACCGGCAAAGCTCTATGTTTTGCATGTAAATAAATTTAACATGGGAAAATCAGAGCCGTGACAAGCAGTCTATTTGTACCTTTCCTTACATCCAGACGGTGGTGCATGGACTTCATTTTGAGTTTATCCACTGCCTTCTTGAAATTTATTTTACACTTTTTTCACATGATAGGCGTAGGCCTACTAACAGCCGTGCCATTATTATTATTATTATTGTCATTATTGATTCATGTTGTCGAAAAAGTTTGCCCCGACTGGGGTTCGAACCCAGAACCTCCGGCTTAACGTGCCATAGCTCTACCAATTGAGCCACCGAGACAACAGAACAAACCTTTACTAAACTGCTAGTTGTTGTGAATGTTGACCTCCATTATGTCCTTAAAGCGGGCTTATGCTTAAAAACTTTATATTCATATTACCCAACTCATGGGAGATGAGATGTGTTTGGATTTATTCATGTGATCTTTCAGATTTGACAGCTACATTGCAGTCTTCTGTTGGGTTTATATCATGGAGATCAACATTCACAACAACTAGCAGTTTAGTAAAGGTTTGTTCTGTTGTCTCGGTGGCTCAATTGGTAGAGCTATGGCATGTTAAGCCGGAGGTTCTGGGTTCGAACCCCAGTCGGGGCAAACTTTTTCGACAACTGCTATGAATCAATAACTATGTCCTTAAAGCGGGCTTATGCTTAAAAACTTTATATTCATTACTGTCATTATTGTTATTGGGGACAAACACTTTACTAGATCAGGCCTATTGTCTGAAAATGTGTAGATTAAATAATAGTATTCAGTGAAAAACTCTTAGCTTAGGTACTGAACCACTTCTGGTTTATAGGTTTTAGCACATTTTGCATTAATTACCTGATATTTATTATATTCCTTACCTACAGTGGTTAATTTCCAAAATAATATGTGGGCGGACGCTTGTGTCTATGACGTATAGGGCCTACTATTACTAAGAAAAATTTAGAAAGTCCCAATTAAACAATTGTTTTGGTAAAAGTATGTATCCTTTCCTGGTACAATGGGGGTCTGGGCATTGATATTAAACCCCTATAGTAGGCTAGATTAGCAGTGTCCAATACTTCCGCACAGGCGCGAGCGTAACAAATTGAAGTGTCGAAAATCCAGTTCAAGATGGCGATTTGGCGTTTTAATTTATGCTTTTTCAAAGCAATAAAGTATTTTACTGGATTGTGTGATCTGGTTTTAGCTCGTGCAGCATGATATTGAATAAACAGAAACAATAAGAAGTTATTGCATAAGGAAATTTAGTAATCATTTGATGTTAAAATCTAGTATGCTCAGCTGTCAAACTGGTGACCATCTTTAAAAATATTCAGTCTTCAAATCGCTCCCATTTGATTAACATGTAAACTGTCATTTCAAGATGGCTTCCAATTGTAACGGATGTGGACCACCGACTGCTAATCTAGCCTTCCAGTAGTTTAATATCAATGGGTGTGGGGTATGCAGCTGGGGGAACTGTGCAGGCGCGTAGGAACGTTTTGAAAAGTGGGGGGGGTCAAATCCATCAGTAGGTTTTGAGGGCGGCAGCCGGGGCCTGGGGCAAAGCCCCAGCCGGCGGAATCCGTTTCGCCCAAGGCGGAAAAAAATTTCACCATAGGCCTACTCCAGTTATTTCGTCATGTTTTAACTGCACTCGGACTCTGTAAACGATGTTTTATAGCAACTATCTGCGATCTAAAAACTAAAAAAATGAACATGAAGTGGCCCATTTTAGTAAATTTCAACCTATTTTTAAATGTAATGACGTAGCATACAGGCAAATATATTTGTTTTACCAAGGTGACTGTCGAATTGTATAAGTGTATGTGCATATTTACTACGGAAGTGGGGGGGTCAGCGTGAAAAGTGGGGGGGTCAGAGTGAAAAGTAGAGGAGTCAATCCCCCCATTCCCCCCATTCCCCCCCCTTCCTACGCACCTGGAGCCGTGGGTGTGGGGCGCATTTGCATAGACTCGGAAATTTTTATCTTTCCAAGTGTGTTTTTAGCGTGCTTTGGTCGATAATTTATAAAATTGTGAAGATCCACATATTGTCAGTTTGCAATATCTTTGTCACTTCCAACATTTTCAGAACTCTACTCAAATAAGTCAGAACTGCCCATTTTGTGTTGTTCATGGGCGCCGGCAGGATATTTTCCAAGGGGAGAGCAAGACGAAACAAGTAACAACACTATCCCTATTTAGGGGTGGGGGGAAATGGGACGTGAGCGTAAACCGTAAAGTCTCAGTTTTTCCTGTTTGGTATTTTATATCCAATTTTGGGATGTTTGTGAATTTATTTAAATAAATACTCAAGGTTGTAAAGACTACCCTAATTATAAAATCAACATTGCAAGCAGTCCAATAGCATATCCAGGAATTGAAATTGACAATTAATTGGAGAAAGATGGGAGGCAGGCCTTGCCAAACTAATTTGGGTTTGCTAGAGTAAAGTCCCAGTTCTGCCAATGATTATTTCAAAAAAATCTAATTTGCCACTTTCAAACGCCAAAAAACATGTTTTAAAATGTTTACTTTGAATTATGGAAGAAACTTTTACAACTCATACATTGCATTTTTGTAAAATATTATAGTGTGTTACCACACTGTAATCTTATTGACAAAAATTATTAAATTTCAAAAAGTAAGTGGGCGGCGGGTCGACGCGTCCGCCCTGAAATTAACCACTGCTTACCTACAAGATAGAAGTCCAAAAATTCAACTATCAGTATTACTACTACTAGTAGGCCTACTATCAGTAGCCTATTCTGAAAATGTACAACCAAAATTTATGCAAATCAATATCTCGATCTAAGATAATATAATATAAGCCTAATCCTACAGGTGGGACTTCACATTAGAGGTCTGCACGGGCCGGGCTCGGGCCTTGTTATGCATTTTAAGCCGGGCCCGGGCCGGGCCCTGGCCTGCTTTTCACTGAATGAGATGGGCTTTTTTCGGGCTTTATGATGTAATTTGAAATCGGTATTTGCGATTGCGATCATAGAAATGTTCTTCGACCAAAATTTCAAAACGTTTTGTTTCTCGTAATAGTACTTTTTATCCCCACCGTGACGTTCATTCATATATCCCATGGTAAAAACTAAAAAAACACATGCTGTTGCTTTGAGTTTAACCTCTGAACGGGCTAAACGGGCCTACTTACACTTATGACGGGCCCGGGCTTTGATAAGCTAGTTAATTATGGGCCCGGGCCGGGCCTGGGCCTGAAATTCCGGGCCCGGGCCGGGCTTCTAGAAGTAGGCCCGTGCAGACCTCTACTTCACATGGGTGGGTAATTTTTTTTTAGAATGACCCATATAATTGAACATAATTTAATCCTAGTAAAACACACTTCATAGTAAAATTTGGTAGGCCTACAGCAACTATTAATATTAGGTAAGTTTTTACCACTTTTTGTCATAAATAAATAAATAAATTTTAAATTCGTATGTATAGTCTACCCACTCAGGTTTTCAGGAGGGGACAGTAAACCAAAGCGACCAAGACAACCCTCAGTGGCGAGGCGTGACATTCGAAGGTGGGCATGCAATACAAAAAATTAATCATTATGTAACAACAAATGCGCGCTTCAAGCAAGGGTTTGGTTGGCGGTAGGGAGTCGGGGGAGGGGGTGTGTGTCTTGTTAGGCAGCCCTAGCTACTGGACGAGAAGCGCACGGCTTTATAAATCATTTTCATTTTTGATCATAATTTTAATTTTCACTCAATCACGCGACTTATTTCAAATGATGAACTCTAGCAGCCTGTCTAACTTGACAATCTCTTCAATAATTTAATCGTAAACTAAATTTTGAATTCTTTCTTTAGTTTATTGATAATCCGTTTCTCAAGAACAACTTTAACAACTTGAGTGTGTTTTTCAATCGTGAATGTGCTAAAATAAATAGTTAATGTCATAACTCGTATCTTTCAATCACATTTTTTTGTAAGTAGTTACAAAATTAATAATTTATGAATGTGATTAATTGATTACACACGAGATCATTAAAAAACTCAATACTTTTTAATCCTACAAGAGACAAGGGCGCCCGTCAAGATCCAGCTCCATGAAGAGGGAACCACTGGCACTTCGCACAGTAAGCGAGTGCGGATAACCCGCAAGACCCGTGGAGATGAATGCACTGGCCACACAGCTTATTTCTCAGCATTTCTACGGCGTTAGCCCATAAGTCGCGCTCTCTCAACCAGCCTCTTGCTCGCTCTAGTCAACCCAACCCCTGTGTTTCGCACAGGGGAATAAAGCTCTGACGACCGTAGCTTGCCTTCCACCTCAACCTGCAAACATCTGTCCCCGTGCGCTAGTGAAGCAGGCTAAGCGACTGGCTCCTGCTTTAGTCAACATATTCTACACTACGCGTAGCGCAATCCGCGAAGTTCAAAGTAAAATATCTGCAACGGGAGTAATAATGAGCAGGAACTACATGAAGAAGTAATCATTTCAAAATAAATATATAATCAGTAATTATTGCTCAAAATATAAGGCATGCAGTGCATGCCTTGCATGCGCGGACGCCTCGCCACTGAACCCTGTAGACCCAGACGCAATCAACGAGTCAGCGATAACCAACCAAAGATCGATATTTTTTTAATAGGAAATATAGCCTAGCAATCAGTGGTATGGACAGTGCGAACACCCGCGTATCAACGCCGGAATCAACAAGGCCGATTCAGAACAACTTTAAATTTATTATGTGCCTCGTTGCTAGGACAGCTCCAAAGTCACCGTTTACAAATTCCTAAGACAAGAACTGATGGACTGAAGTCCAAATCAGAAGTTAAAAAGCTTCTGACTTTAGTAGCGGGAATTGAACTCTAGACCTTCTGCATTGGAAGCAGAGACGCTAACTAAATAATCAAGATCTGAATAATTTCCACAAATTGTGTTGGTTTTTGGGGGTGTGATACCCCCTGATAAAATGAGACTCGGTTATGTGTGAAACAGTGCCGGCCTTGCAGGCTTTCATGACTTAAGATTTCCATTTGTAACATAGTTATTTAGGCCTAGTTAGTGAGGTTTTAGGGCACACAACAGTAAAGTTATCAGTGCCATTTAGTACGAGCATTTTTAATTAGACTGAAGCCTAAACAATTTTCCGAAAATCTCCTCAAAAATAAAATTAATAAACACATAGGCCTACCGGTACGTAGGTCTACGGGTATATAAGGCCTAGTTGCTTCGGGCATGGCATGGACGTAGGCCTGTAGTCCTACGGCCTTATCACTGTTATCAGAATTGAGTTAACATGTCGACCTAAGATAAGCTTATAAAATAAAAATCAGCATTTGCTCATTAATCCCAAATTAGTAAACTAAGCCCGGCCTACATGATAAAATTATTGCAAAATTATTACCGGTATCTCAAAAATGTATGCCTACCTACAACTAAACTCAAACCTCGTATCATTTATAATTATAATATATTAATGCTACCGGGTTCTCAACACATGACTTGCTCACATGTCCAACAACGACTTTGGCGTTTTCCTAGTAATATATATATTAATGTTACCGGTTACTCAACACATGGCTTGCTCACTCGTCTAACAACAACTTTTGGCGTTTTCCTAGTAGGCTATGGTTTCAGAGCATGTCAACTGATTGTGTTGTCGTAGTCACCGTGTTTGTACTGAAAAGAGGTTTTGTCCTAGTTGGCTTTAGTGTATGACATAAGACAACAAAAACCAAACACGTGGTAATAACCACAGACTTTGTGATTTTTTATCCGTCACCGAAATCATAATTGTATTATCATATTTCTATGGCATTCTATGCATAGGCCTATGGCAAATACGATTGCTATCGATGGTTACAAAATTTCACATTTTTATTTCTTGTGAGTTTAAATCTCAACGGATTTTGCTCATTTTGCTGTCTGTTCTAAGTAGGCCTACACTGGTCACGGATGTCTGTTTTAAATTTCAGATTAACCTGTTTGGCCGTAAGGCACCGAATAAACATTTTACAGACAGACATTGTCGCAACGAGAGCCCGATCGAGTTGCGTTGTAGACTACGTTGTCTGCGCTCACTCGTCTAATAATAATAATAATAATAATAATAATAATATTATAAATATAAGGTTTTTAAGCATAAGCCCGCTTTTTGGACATAGTTATTGATTCATAGCAGTTGTCGTAAAAGTTTGCCCCGACTGGGGTTCGAACCCAGAACCTCCGGCTTAATGTCTTTGCCTTATTTCATGGAAGTCAACATTCACAACAACTAGCAGTTTAGTAAAGGTTTGTTCTGTTGTCCCGGTGGTTCAATTGGTAGAGCTATGGCACTTTAAGCCGGAGGTTCTGGGTTCGAACCCCAGTCGGGGCAAACTTTTACGACAACTGCTATGAATCAATAATAATAATATTGATAATAATAATAATAATAATAATATTATTATATATAATAATAATAATATTATTATATATAATAATATCAGACCCTAATTCCAACATGCATTGGGTTGGGGGGTGACTAGTCACCATTTTCTCAGGCTACGGCTTGGCCTGACTTCCTCTTCTTTGCTGTCTGTTAAGACTGGCAATCCCACTAGTTCTCCATTTCTTTCTATCTTCCCAGAGTTTTTCTTCGTTCGTTCTCTTCTCTCCCATGACTTCCCTCTTTCTTCTATACTCAATTTTATTTGATCTCTCCACTTATCTCTTGGGCGGCCAACTCTTCGTACTCCTCCCCATGCTCGTATAATGTCATAATATAATTCATAATAATAATCATATGTCACAATTATAACAATAATAATAATAACCTTAATTGCAATTCATAGGTAGGCCTACCCTAGGTCCTACATTACAAAAGGCAATATTCATTTAACAAATAGGGATGGAATCTCATTAGGTTATACCACGCCACCCCCTTCTGTTGGGTGTTGTCCGACCTGCATCCATGTCAACCAAACCAAGGGCTGGGGTACGTGAGATGGGGTCTAGGCAAGAGAAATTCACCAATATTTCAATCGCAATATTTTATTTGTGCATTTAACGCCGCCATATTTGCACGGGGTAAATCGCTCCACCTTAAAAATGGGAGCAACGCAGAGAGACATTCAAAGCTTGAAGTGGAAGTCGTATATTTATTGCACTGGCATGGGCGCATAAGATCAAATCAAGATTCATCAAGATTTTTTGATCCCATTATAACAGATCAATAAATCAATCAGTTGAGCCAGTGGAAAACGCTGTTAGAAGTGGGTGCCTGACAAAGTGGGCTGAGCAAGCCTCTAGTGTGGTTATGTAGACCTACAGGTTGTTATATTTAGAAAGTTAGTTTTGTGTGGATTTATCAAGTTGACTGATAGCTCTTCAACCTTGGCTAGCACTATCACCCACCTTGAAGCTATAGACCCTACTTATCACATATTATACAATCTATTTTTATTTTTAGGGACTTCCTGCCCCGTGGGTCTGGTATTGTCACCAGACGACCGCTTATCTTACAATTGATCAATTCCAGCACTGGTAAGTATAGATACCTAGATACCATCTTCTCTTCAATTTGTCGATGAAACTGTATGCGCCTTGTCCTTAACGTTCGTCTTATTTTTTGTCTCTTTAGAATGTGCGGAGTTCTTACATTGTAAGGGCAAGAAGTTTGCGGACTTCGATGAGGTCCGTAGGGAAATTGAAGCCGAGACTGACCGTGTAACTGGGTCGAACAAGGGCATATCAAACATTCCCATCAATCTGCGAGTTTACTCGCCACACGGTAGGCTAAATAATAGTTCCTGATGGTGTCATGTTTCATGTTGTCTTTGGTACCAAATGTTCCTTATACCTTTTTTCTATCTATAGGTACTAGTATTATAGTAGCACTAGTAGGTTATCCCTTATATTAATTGAATAGTGAATAGGTAGGTACCAAAAGTCCATAACATTACAGGATTGAAGAACAGAGGTTAGGTACCCAGCAGCCCAGGCAGGGTGTGTAATTTTTTGATATTCATATTTTAAAAATATAATTTGATTTAAATCAACTAGAATTAATTAAATAGTATGATTGGAGAAGGGTTGACAGGTTGGGAAAGCATAGAGAACATAAAGAACATAAAACCCAGCCTGAAGGGCTGGGGGCGACAAAACTTTTCACCTGCTGATGACAACTGCAGCTAATTTAAAGTTGTTTGTTACCTTAATCTACGACGCGTTTCGTCCTTCCCAGCTCTTCAGGCTGGGTTTTATGTTCTTTATGTTCTCTATGTTTTCCCAACCTGTCAACCCTTCTCCAATCATACTAAACTAGCCGATTGGCCTTTTCCTAATTGTAGTATTAATTTAAATCCAACCAAAAAAAAAATATGTAAAAAAAAAAAAACGGCAGCCAAGCTCTCCTTCAAAAGTCTTCGGCTGTGAATGCTGTGAGATATAGAAGTTGAGCCAAGCTTTTTATTCTTTCTCCCTAGTTTCACTTTGAAAATAAGTAAGATCATTTCGCCAAGCCAACGATTTTTGTGGTAAAAAAGTAAAATTTTTAAACTCGAAATAATAATAATCATAACTCAGTTCCAACTATGTCGGGTTGAGTGGTGGTTTTCCACCATTATCAAGGGCATGAAACTGTAGATATACTAAGCTTGCCAGACTCAGTGTTTCTTCCACATCATCTAACTCCTTCCTCTCCACCAATTTACTCCACTCTCTTCTGTCCTCCCACAGCTTTACTCTTGCCACATGCTCCACACTTCATTCCGTTTTCCAACGTCTTCTTGAATTAATCTTTCCCATTTTTCTCTTGGCCTTCCTACTCTTCTTTTCCCCTCCTCTGCCGCTTCAAATTCTCGTCTTGGAATCCTCTCTCTGCCCATCCTTTTCATATGTCCAAACCATCTTAGACGTTCTCTTCCTAGCTTAAACTTCAATCTCTCCAATCCCAGTTCTTTCCTTATTTCATTACTTCTTATCTTGTCCATTTTTGTAACTCCCTTGATACTTCTTAAAAACTTCATTTCTGCTGCTTCCAGCTGACTCTTCTTTTGTTCCCACTGCCCATGTTACTGCCCCATATGTTAGTATAGGTACAAAATATGCCTTATACAGCAAAATTTTACATTTTTGTGGGAACAACTCATTCCATAGTAACTTTCTCACCAATTGGTAAAACCCTTCTGCTTTTTGCACTCTAGATGACACTTCCCTACACACTTGCATCTTTTGTCAATATACTTCCCAAATATTTAAATTCTTCTTTTTCTTCTAAGACTTCTCCACGTAGTACAATATTTTCCATGTCTCTAGGCCTGCCCTTTGTCTTCTTTTGCATACGCAAACATTCACTCTTTTTCTGATTGATTTTTAGACCAAACTCTGTAGTAACTTCGTTCCATCTGTCTACCTTCTCCTGCACTTCTCTGGCACTCTCACTCCAAATCAACACATCGTCCGCAAACACTAATGTTCTTGTGTCCCTTCCATCTGTATTTGGTTCCACTCTTCTTATAATTTCATCCATTACAACAGTAAAGAGTGTTGGAGATAACACACTACCTTGTCGCAAGCCCTCATTTACTTGGAACCATTCTGACCTACCCATATCTGTCTGTACACAACTTTCACTCCTTTGATATGTACTTTGTATCCTGTCTATTAAACCTCTTCCCACTTCTTTTATCTCTAGACGCTCCCATACTTTCTCTCTAGGCAGGCGATCGTATGCCTTCTCCAGCACTGCGATTCTCTAAGGTCCGCGTTAACGTTAAATTTAACGCCACCACGTTAAACATTTACCGCACGTTAGGTTAACGCGCGATTCCTTAAAACAAAACTGTAAGGTGCGTTAACCGTCTCAAAAGCGCGTTACCGGTGCAGCAGACCGGCGCCTGTTATATATTAGTTTGGACTAGTTCTCGAGAAGGCTGTGTGATCTCGATCACTCGGCCAATGAAAACGCTGGAATGAAGAGGACTTTAAAGCAAAGAAGTTAGAATAGAAAGACAAAACCACTTCTATATTCGGCATTGCACTCTTTGCATAATTGAGGTTATGTTATTACATGTCTAATCTTTGTTATTACTATTTGTGTATGTTATAAATGCAGTATAGATGTTACTTTACTACACTAAAACATATATATTAACCTGTGAATTGATTATTTAGATAGCCATCACAACAAAATACGATTATTCAATGCTTCTAAAATTTGAAGTGGAGGTGAAAAAACGTAAACATAACGTCCATATTTTTTAACGCAGGCCTAAAGGCAGGGGTTTGGATCGCGTTAAAAATGACGTCACTTTTAACGTCCGCTGACGATAAAATTCGTTTGTGAATCACAAACTCACAATGTTGTCGTTAATTAACGCCAAAGTGATATTTAACGTTAACGCGGACCTTAGTGAATCGCCGTGCAGATCCAAAAACACAATGTGCATTTCCTTCCCATTTTGCCATCTCCCCTCCATTGTCTGTCTTATAGCAAATATGGGATCAATAGTAGACCCTCCACTTCTGAACCCATATTGTTCTTCTCTTAGATCTGTGTCATATACCTCCTTCAGTCTTAGTTCTATAACTTTCTCATAAATTTTTGCACACTGACACATTAATGTCTTCTTTAGTTCAATTGCTTGTCTTGGGATTCTATTCTTCTCCATTCTTCTCATATGTCCATACCATCGTAGTCGCTCCTTTCCCATCTTGAACTTAAGGCTCTCTACTCCTACTTTCTTCCTTATCATACTACTTCGTATCTTGTCCAACTTTGTCATCTTTATATCTTTGACACTTTTTGACTCTTTGCATCACTAAAACCTCACTCTTCTTGATGCTAATCTTCATTCCAAATTCTTCTGTCACCTCATTCCATTTATCCACCTTCTGGTGTACTTCTTAAGTTCTTTACCATTGTCTCCAAATTCCACGATATCGTCTGCATAAATCATTGTTCTGGTATCTTGATCTTTTACTTGTTCTGCTACCTCTCTTGGGTGTACCCTGAGCAGCATTTCATCCATTACAACGTCGAATAGTATTGGTGATAGTACGCTTCCTTGTCGTAGTAGTAATAATACGTAATAATTGGATGAGCGTAGCGAGCGAAGCGAAGATTCCATTTCACTACACTGGAGAAAAAAATCCGGAATGTTTTTTTTTTTCTTTTTTTTTTTTTTTTTTTTTTTTTTTTTTTTTTTTTTTGTATTTTTGTCTGTTTGTTAGCACGATTCCGGCTAAACCGATACTCCGATTGCGATGAAATTTTATTGAGACCTTCGAAATCTCTGAACTTAGAACTGCCACGTTTTTGAGCGCAATCGAAAAAAAAATTCTCATAAAAA
The DNA here is from genome assembly GCA_024449915.1 of Sweltsa coloradensis. Lineage (NCBI taxonomy): Eukaryota > Metazoa > Arthropoda > Insecta > Plecoptera > Chloroperlidae > Sweltsa > Sweltsa coloradensis. The sequence continues at coordinate 66,991 of JAMZAV010001126.1, read as the reverse complement.
TTGCAATTTTACGATTTTTTTCGATTTTTAAAAAATTTCTTCGATTTATAATACCTACACGCTTTGTCCGATTGTGATGATTTTTTCACAGAACCTTTATTTTATGAATTTATATATTCGTGGAAAATTTAAGCGCAATCGAAAAATTATTTCTCATGAAAATCGCAATTTTACGGGGGTTTTCTATTTTAAAACAATTCTTAGACTTATAACACCTACATGCTTTATCCGATTGTAATGATTTTTTCACAGAACCTTAATTTTATGAATTAATATATTTGTGTGAAATTTGAGCACAATCGAATAATTATTTCTTATGAAAATCGAAATTTTACGATTTTTTCTTTTTTAAAATTACGATTCATTAAAAAAATTGAAAATTAAAGTTTATTCTTCATTTATTTTAAATAATTAAAAAAAATCTTCAACTTAGCAATGATTTTTTCACAGAACAGAAAATCCGCATAACACATGGCAGCTCAATGCACCAATTACGCTCATCCAACAACGCGGCGGGACTTAAGCGTTTTCCTAGTAATAAATAAATGGTTTATTGTCATAGTATCTGCATTTTGCCAACCCATACTGAATCCTGGATTTAAGCATGGATTTAATAGGTCTACTTTTCGTTCAATGCATACCTATCTATAATCACCTCTCATCGTCTCGAAGAGCATAATTTAATTAATTATTGAGAATTATTTTGTAGCTACAAACTCGCTGTAACGGTAGTAAAAGAGACCTTGTATTTACCCTTGAATCTTGTTGCAGTGTTGAACCTGACGCTTATTGATCTGCCGGGCCTAACCAAGGTCCCGATCGGTGACCAACCAGTGGATATCGAGGCACAGATCCGAGGAATGATAATGCAGTTCATCACTCGAGAGGCCTGCCTCATCTTGGCCGTCACGCCGGCCAATACCGATCTGGCCAACAGTGACGCACTCAAGCTGGCCAAGGAGACTGATCCGCAAGGTTTGCCAACCCCTGCAATATTTACTTCCTAAGCCTAAGCATCTTTATAGTAGGTTTGTTGTTTGTCCTGCACAGACAAAGCTTTTGATGATCTTAATTTTATTGTCATTGATCAATCAGTTATAGGCCTACATTAAAAAATATTTGTTAAATACTGTCTACAAAGAATGGATTTAAAGAAACTTGTTATTAGTACTCGCTTTATCTTTGAATATCTTTTGTTGGTTCAGTAGGCCTACTAAATAGCATAGGCCTAATAGAGCTTGTGGTGGCAGCATTGGCATAAATAATTAATTGTAACAAGAAAAATATTAATTTTTATGTTCACAGAATCTATTTTTCATAAGTTCCTTTTAAACTGTATTGTAGCCTACTGCAATTAGGGTTACCATAAGTGTCTCAGCAAAAAAGAGGACATTTCGTTCACAGACATTCGCGGACTACAAGGGGTCTGGGGCAGAGCCCCAGCCGCCGGAGGCGAAATTTTTTTTGACATTTTTACCGTCAGGATAGCGTTTAGAGCTATCTGAACAAGGGTCAAGGAAGGACAGTGGTGCCGACGCCTTTTAAATTGTGTGGTTATTTTTTAAATGAACACTACATTTTATGACAAAACTAAGACAAGTGGCCCAGGCCTACAAACACTTCCTTACGTACGCCGTGGACACAAGGCACGAAACGTACGGAGATGGTAACTAAATCACGTGATAGTACACTGCTTGCTGCACAGCCTGGCGTGTTGTGACACGCTCGGACATGATCGGCTGCTCGTATTCGGCGATTTACGGTCAGTGGATGGTAAGTGAGGGGGCGGAAGGGTGCGCATGCGCCTCTGCATGGAATTGGGTGAAATAACCGGACATTTTGCATTATTTTGAAAAAACCGCCCGGACGCCCGGACAGACATAAAAAAAGAGGACATGTCCGGCTTTAACCGGACGTATGGTAACCCTAACTGCAATGCTTTTGGACCAGAATATTCTGTAGGCCTACAGCTGCACCATACATATAACAGACCTACCAATGACCAATTGAAAAAAAAAAATCTCGACTAAAATTACAAATTTTAGATAGTTTAGTGTCCTACAATGCTACTGGTATTGATATTTGAATCTACCAGTACTATAGCCTTATCTCTCATAGGGAGCCTACTAATATGACCAGAGAGGCTTACAAAACAGCGCTTGGTCTCATGAAACCTTGTATCCTAAATTATTTTTATATCCCAAGGAATTCGCACGATTGGTGTCATCACAAAACTCGACCTGATGGACGAAGGAACAGACGCTCGAGATATTCTGGAGAATAAACTTCTTCCATTACGACGAGGTTACATTGGTGTAGTGAATCGCAGTCAGAAAGACATCGAAGGTCGTAAAGACATAAAAGCTGCTTTAGCTGCAGAGAGAAAATTCTTCTTAAGGTGGGTGGACCAATACAGTATTATAGTTAGTTGCTTAGTTATACCTTAAACTACTACTAGTCACATAGCTATACATGTATAGTTCTTTAATACCGTAGTTCATGAGCTAGACTTTCAGTTGACATTTAACTAAAGCATATCGATTTTCTGGAGCCTACATTCATGGAAGGGAGCAGTTAAAGTGCTTCTAGTAGGTCTAGGCCTACTTTCTTAACTTCAAAATTTTGTAAGGCCTAGGCCTATGTATTTTCTGACTGATCTATGACGTTCAAAATCTACTGTGTAAACGGTTGCTATTAATGGATAAATATATATATTATTTTCATGGCTTACTTCTACTAGGCCTAGTCTGCTACCTATGTTTTTGTTTCATTATTACCCTCTTATTTAGTTTATTACTCAAATTCGTATTCACATTTGTACCGGTAATGACTAATGACTATCAATTTATGGCTGAATCTAAAATAAGCCCAACATGAAGTCAATCTCTCTGCCTCTTAATGTCAATTATATGTTCAAAACAACTCTAATAGAATAGTCTAAAAGTAATCACCTTTGTCGTCATCCGTTCTCCCTATCTAACAGCTAAATATAACTAGAACATGTGGCTCTTGAGAGTTTCAGCCACTTGACCTTGAATCAGACTTCCTTCTTTTGTATCGTATCGTTGATACCTTAAGCTGTAATACACGAGAGGTTTGATGGGGCCAGATGGGCTGCTACTCAAGCTCAAGTACTTGATGACCGAGTTTTAGGCCTAAGCCAAGGTTATTAACCTTTTGAAAAGCGAGTTAAAAGTTGGGGTTTGTCACCCCTAAAGTGAGTTTTTCCCGTATTTTAGACTAAGGATAAAATTCGCAATGAACTCAATTAGCAATATTTTCCTGTGATGTAAATGTTTATTTGCACACAAAACATGGTTTATTTTTTATTTATAATCCATAATAAATTAATAAATAATTGACGACAATCTAAAAAACAATTTTATAATTTTAAATTAAAATAGTAAACATTACGTTTTTTAATCAAGTCAATGTTAATTTTAAGGTAATAGGCCTAACAATGTAAAATCAGAAAATTATTGCAATAATAAGATTTTTACAACAATGGATGTATTGTCTCCACGCGCCGCGCCATAGCTACCGAAAATACTTGTTGCTGCCTACTAGCACGCACTATACTCGCCGTTACACGCATCGGCAATGCACGTTTTCACATAAACACGCTAAGAATAGAACAAATCTTGGCCGAATGTTCCACCAAATAGTTCAAGATGTTGTCAATAGGTAGCACTACTGCATGGCCGAACACCAACTCGATGCATCTGTGTGTGAATTACTGTGCAACCCAAAAACATAAAAAAATACATATACAGGAATACTCAGGCAGGCCGCTCGGGCGCGCACGTATATACACAGGCATACTTTTCAAAAGGTTAATTCATCAGCTTGGTGTATTATTACCTAGGCGTACAGTCCTGAATTTGCCATCCGAGTTACAAAACTAAAAGTAACGACTCGTTAGTATGCTTAATTACTTGATTGATAATCTAATGCAAGATAATTGCCTGGAATAGGTTTGCACTTGTTGGTGTTAAAAGGAATTTGCTGTCTGCCTAATACATGGACTAGCCGGCACACGTGCTATGTAAAACATGTTGCAACTTGTTCAGCTTCGCGGCAAGGAAAGAAGGCGAGTTTCACTCGGAGCTTCTTTGAGTTCAGTAATGATGGCTGTCCACTATCAAAAACTCTCTAGGGTGTGTAGTAGGCCCCTAATAACAGAGCTAGCACGAGATTCTTAATTATCTCAATTCTCAATTGCCTTGTGTAGCCTACTGAGTGATGAGGAAAAGTGAATGTTTAGTAAAGAAAACCAAATTAAATTATATCAACTGCACATAGAACTGGCTTCAGGATTCATGCCTAGTAGTCCATTTTCATTTTTCAAACAAAGTTGGCAACATGCAAGGGATGAAATGGTAGTATTTATTTATCGGCTAACCTACATTACTGTCACTCGGCAGTGCAGTTGGGCATGAAATCTCCACTTCTTATTTGCTTTTAGGAACTAAGTACCGGTAACTTATTCTTGTAACCTATTTTATCTTGTAGGCCCTACATTTAAAAATAGATTCTGACTTTAGTGACATTATTTTATAAATTATAATTGAAATACAGTATTGTACATACCGTATTATGTCTTCTTTGCAGTCACCCGGGCTACCGTCATATAGCCGACCGTATGGGCACACCGTACCTTCAGAGAGTATTAAACCAACAGCTTACCAATCATATCCGAGATACATTACCCGGCTTGCGGGACAAGTTACAAGTATGTTGAACTTATGGTTTCGTTTTTAATTTCCAATTGTTATCGAGTTCTGACTTGTCAATAATGAGTCAAAAATAATCTTTTAAAAACTCATTAACTAGGCCTATTTCAATCAATGATAGATTTTGCCTAATAGGAATTTTTCGCATTCTTTCTAACTTACGAATAGGCCTACCAAGTTTGAGTATGCTTAGTTTACACAAACTAACTTTTATTGTAGGGCCTATTGTATGTAAGGGCAATAGCTACCATACAAACCATCTAATCCCATGAAATTTGAATAGCATTTTTTTATATAAAGCAGAAGTATAGGCTAAATGTCAATAAATAAGAACGGAATGCCCTTTTCTGAGGGATCATTTTGATTGTGGTGTTTGTTGGAGTAATAATTTATTTAAAGTATTATGTGTTCTCTTTCAGAAACAACTCCTCACACTTGAGAAAGATGTGGAACAGTACAAACATTTCAGGCCAGATGACCCTGCTATCAAAACCAAAGCCATGCTTCAGTAAGTATAGATGTAGGCATAACTCCATGTTTAGCTGTGTTACGTATTTTGGCCATGATTGATGTTTTCTTAATTTAAAATATGTTTATTTTGACTAGTCTTGTGAACACTGCTATGTAAATAGCCTATACTAAATAAATAGGTAATGCCAAGTTCCATTGCATCAATCAATCTCAATTCAATCTTTGATACTAATCAATCAATAAATTAGTTTACTATGTATAGTTTGTCATTTTATGGATCCTTTAGGTGGGGAGTTCAAATCAAATACTTCTTGTGTATTATTCATTGTAGGGCGTACTTCAAATTTCATAAGCTTTGAAAGACAATTATTTTTAATAAATAAACTACAAAAGTTAGATGCAGTGCCAGACCGGTTTCAGAACTAATTTCTTACGGTCCATGTGTAAGCATTGTTTTAAATATGTGTGTGGTTCAAAACGAAACTAGTCAGGAAACTTAAGCTGTTTGTCCCTCTTTCTTTAGCGTAGGCCTATAAAACGCTCTTCTGTTAAACATATCTGAACTATTTTTTACAGAATGATTCAAAGTCTTCAGTCCGACTTTGAGCGAACAATCGAGGGCTCGGGTTCAGCACAGATTAATACCAATGAACTGTCTGGTGGTGCCAAGATAAACAGGCTTTTCCACGAGAGATTTCCGTTTGAAATAGTGAAGATGGAGTTTGATGAGAAGGAACTAAGACGGGAAATTGCTTTCGCCATTCGTAACATTCATGGTAAGCTACATTTTTATTGTGTATAATTCTCTTGAATTCAAACCCACTTTTTACTGAACTGCAAAATTACTCCCATACAACCTTTTTTTTAAAAGTTAGCATTGCATTATTAATGAATATAATAATATTATGTAGGGTAGGGCCTAATGCAAGAAATGCCCAATCCACATTGAGCAAATCTCGACTTGATTGATTATTTTCCAAAGAAATATGAGTGACTAATAATTTTAATAAAAATAAAACTGGCCCCTATTGTTTGTTGAAAATGACGTACTTCGATTGTGACAGAGATTGAAGGTGGTATCTGGTTCGTACCTCAATAAGACCAATGATATCTTTCAAGGTTTGGCATTGTCCATTGATGAGTCTGTCTAAATTTTCTTGGTCTAGGGATAGGACTTACTTCAATGTGAGTGGCCTCTTTGTTGCGGGTTGGCTCTTGTAGTGGGACTAACCATCGCACAATCGGATTGTATTGGGCGGCTAGTAGGCCTTGATGCACACCGAGTGTTGTACCTAATGGATTTTATTGTTCAATCCAGGTATTCGAGTTGGTCTCTTCACTCCTGACATGGCTTTTGAGGCAATTGTGAAGAAACAAATTTCTCGATTGAAAGAACCGAGTCTGAAGTGTATTGACTTGTGTGTTGCCGAGTTGTCAAACGTAGTCCGTATGTGCACCGACAGGGTGAGTTATTTACGTGGCTATCTATGTTGTTTGGCATTGATTGTTATTGTGGTTCTAAATATCATCTGTTGCCACGTCCAACTCTGCATTGGGTCGGCATTGAAGATAGGCCTCACCATCTTCTTCTCTCCCATCACATTCCAGTCTCCTCCTCGCTGTTCCACATCTTTCCTCACATTGCCCTGCTGTCAGCATAGTCTGCCCGTAAAGAGTTTTTTCCTTTTTTTAAAAATCCATCTAAAATATCAATTTAATGCTAAAAGAATGTAACTTTTATACTTTTCTTTTAATAAGTGTGTACATTTATTGAGGTATATTATGTTTTGTGGCAGAGCTAGGAATTGAATGTGTGATTTCCCTGATTTGTCATATTTTTAATTGATTATTTTAATTGATTAAAAAATTAAAAATTGAAACCCGATTATAACCCCATAATATATTTTATGAAACTTAGTATCATCTTCATCACACCAATCACTGAAATTAATTTTAAGGTATGCCACACTAAGATGTAGACCAAGTAAAAGTATGTAGGGCCTATGTAGGCCCTACTATAGTTAGGGCCTACCAAGTCAAATTGTATTTATTTATTGCTGTTTATGTTATTGTTACCGGAATAATATATTAATATGCCCATGTATTAAATATTTATATCTTTTTCTAAATCTACTTGCACATTAAAATGGTAGCCGTAATTCAATGAGTCTTGTGTCAGTTTATTTTATTGCTTTTAGTTTTAAACCTATAAGTAAACTTGTAGTTATTCTTAGTTCAACAACCTTGAATTTTCATTCTTGTCTCAGATGTCAAGGTATCCCCGCCTTCGGGAAGAAACGGAACGCATCATCACTACGTACATTCGCCAGCGAGAACAAATGTGCAAGGAGCAGGTCATATTATTGATCGACTGCGAGCTTGCGTACATGAACACTAATCACGAAGATTTTATCGGCTTTGCAAAGTAAGTGAACTCACAGTTATCCATGTCTGTGCCTTGCTGTTGTGCAGAGATGCATAACCTGGGATGTTGTGAAGCTTGCAGCCTTAGTTTCCTAACAATGTAGTGTCAGCCAAGTTTGTAATTTGTAGGGGTGTGTCGTGTGTGGGATCCAGAAATTTCTGGAATGGGATTGGGAAGTTTCTCGTTCTCTTGACCGATTTGGTTTGTTCCAGAGGTAAAACAAAATTGCTTTAACCTGACCAAGGCACTAACTTTCGCCGATAAAACCAATATTACGTCAAAACACAGATGATATTCATTTCCGGTATGCCGGTATGGTATCAATGCTTGGAAAGAAAAGTTATTGTCAGAATGCCATGTGATTGAATGGTATTTTTCTCAACTATGTTGGCTTAAAATAAAACATTTCCTTTTAGAAGTCCGAACTACTTTGGTTGCTTTAAAATTTTCCGATCCCATCCGATTCCCGTATTTTCTTGTTGTTTACCCAATTCTGAAAAATGGTTCCTTGCACATCTGTAGTAATTTGTAGGATATGAATGGCATAAAAGTAGCTTTGCCGTTTGGTAATCGATTTATCGATCAAAACAAATATTTCCCGAAACGATCGATAATCGATTCAGTTCGAATAGCTCGCCCTTCCGAAATTTTGTCATTAACCCCTCGCTCTGCAAAACTTTATAAAATATTTCCAGTCAAGACATTAATCTACAACACGCGAAGTCCGAAGCACAACGCATCGCCCCTGGCCTGCTGCAGTGTAGGCAACTTGCATGGCGTGGTTGTGTTGCTGGACGGCTTCACTCGCCGCGCCTGCAGGCACGGATTGCTCAACCTCAGCGCATCACAGCCGATATTGTAGTAAATTCTAGGGGTGTGCGAGTACTCGAAATGTCGAGTTTTTTCGAGTTTGTTTTTATACTCGACATCGAGTCGAGTTTGGTTTTAGGCTCGAAGTTTTCGAGTCGAGTTTTGAACACATGAAATCCTATGAAAACTGAGAAGAACCATCATCACAGCAGGGCTAGGCCAGGCGTAGGCCTAGGCTTATAACAACCTAGGCCTACTACGTGTGTACTGTGACGGCAAAAAGTAGGCCTTGGCCCTAGAGACTGCGTGCTTTCAAAATTATTACGATAAACAACAAAGGAGACTTGGATGCGGGAATTGGGAATAGGCGGCCCTAGGGCCTAGGCTAGGCTCTAAGCCTAGGCCTACACGGCGTCGAAAACAAAACATCCTTTATTGGTTTCGTTGCGTCTATGTCACTAATATTTCAGATCAACTATCGAGAAGAAAGAATGCCGGTGAATATTCCATTAATGCACTTTTTACGTATTTTAAAATCGTAGTTGGCGTAGTTTTGACATGCTTTATGATTCTTCCACGATTCTTCCTTCTATCTTCCATCTTTGCTTTGAAGAAGCTTGAAGGTCAAACTCGCCGAGTGCAAACGCGTGGCGCGCTCCGTCGGCCATCGTTGGAACTAGAGTCGATAAAGTGGGTTCTTCTTTATCGACTTCTTTATCGACTGCTGGAACTCGTTCCATTCAAGGGCGCGGAATATTCAAATGTGCTGAAAGAGCATTGGAGATGCCTAGACCGCGAACATTATAATGCGAGTGCAAATTTGGAGGATTTAAAAAAAAATTAAAACATCACAGCAGTATTGTAATGGGGCCAGGAACTATAGTTTTTTTTTGTTTTTTTTTTTACTTTTATTGGCCAGCACAAAGGGCAGGAAGGTCTCAATAGCCTAATACAAGTACAAAATAATGTATTTTTTAATTATCTACAACAGAAAAATCGTTGTGTTCCAAGTGGGCCTACTAAATAAAAAAAAATAAAAAATTGAAATGAATACTCGACTCGACTCGAATTCAAAATGTGCTACTCGCACACCCCTAGTAAACTCCCTAGGGAAACACAAGCATCTATCGAGATGCATTCCTCCCCACCCCGCGCCAACTATAACGTAGTGCTACAATAATATTATCTTATCAGTTCTCTCAGACAAATATTACATCGTTGTCGTCTTCCAAAGTAATGTTGAATATTATTCATCTCGTCACATAATAAATATCGGAGCATTGAATAGTTATTGATAATATCTCTTAAATGAATGAACGACAATCACAACAAAAGCTGAAATGAAACTTCACAGAACTAAGATTTCCGAGAAGCACGACTTTCACAAAGACAACACACGAGCTGGGTAGCATCTGTTTACACTACATAAGCGTAACGCTCTCTTGCCGGACCGGCCAGCCACGTGGGGGGGGGGGGGGGGGGAGCTCTCGTAAAAGACGTCGCTAGTGTGGAAAAAACCTGTTTTGAGCAAATAGAAGGAACAAAAGGTTGCACTCGCAAAATGTCCACGGTTCGCGTCGGTATGCAAGAAAGTATAGGCCTAATTTTTATTCGATTGTCGATCGACGTAAAAAATATCGATAATCAATAGCAATACGCGATTATTGATTTCAAATTCATATCGAATGGCAACCCTACATAAAAGGTCTCAAATCTTTTATTAATTTAAAATGTTAAGCAAATAATTACTTGTAGGCCTAACTGGCAATTGCCATTAAACGAATGGGTTGTACCAACTTAAAAAAATCTTTTTCAACATTAGACACAGGGTCTACTATTTTTTAAAACTTTTGCTTGAGGTTGAAAAATATGATAATTCATGTGGTAAAACGCGCGCTCAAAGTAGAACTCTGTTCGCGGAGCTAAACACGTGAGCTTGAACTTGATTGCCCCTAGTCAAGCACATTGATAGTGATTCACTCTGTTAGTACCTATTAGCTAATTGCTATATTACTGTCCATAAGAAGTTTAGCCTACTCGCCGGTTGTTGTGCGTTAGGCCTATTGTAGCATTTAATCACTGTCTACTTATGCTACAAAAACCTCATATACCTAACGGGAACTAACACTACAGAAACACTAACATAATTCTTTCTTGTACTTAGTACTAACTCTTTGTGCTAAAATTGTGTTGTGACTGCATTAGCTTTGTAGCTTACTAAATTTTACTAACCTTATAAATAATTAACCCAGGCTAAATTGTTACAATGAGTTTTGAAATAGGACCACTTCATGACTTACGAATCTTGTACCGGTACGTGTGATGGCAATGTTAAAACATTCTCAATAATGAGAATATAACAGTTTTTTTCTGTAACAAACAAGTTGTTTTTTCTTAGTGACATCCAAGCATTCAAGTTTTTTTTTATAAGTTAAAAATCAAAATGCTATTGCAGAACTGCTCTAACTTATTCTCATAATAGCCTATGCTTTACACTGTTAGCTTCCACATTTTGTTTGTGAATGTTCTAAATAGATTTAAATTGTTATTGTCTCATGTTTTCATTGATTTTCGCAGACAAACAAATAAGTTAGAAAGGTTTTACTTTTTCTGTTTCGACCGTTTGTAGTTGCTGTATGCCCGTGTGTATACTACATTGCGAGATATCTACTGGGCTGAATCCAATTAGATGCAAAGTTTGATTGTTTTGTTATCCAATTATATTATCTATCTAGTTCTAGTCCCATGTTGCTGATAGTTGCTACTGCTTGAAAACCCGTGTTTTACGAATAATAACTTATGTTTATTTTTAGTACGTATTTACCTCCCAGCAAGTAGTAGATTCAATTTGTAAACCTTCAGATACATATAAAGTTGATCTGTAAATATGTAAATCATGTCTGAAGTTTTCCTTCTTTCCTAAATCCTGCTTCATAGCACACTTGTAAAAATGTCAACATGTTCTCAGCTCAGCACAGATCCCGCGTAATGTCCAACCTAGTGTATGGCGCAACGCTTATGTCTTTGGGTTTTGCATCGCTGTCTAATAAGGAGCGTACAGATTCGCATGCACTAACTGTGGTGGCGGGACGCGTACTTGTATCACATGTGCATTTGAAGTGTCGTATTCAGTGCACAGCAGTCCTCGGAGAACTCCAACAAGGCGGGACGTAAACTTGGCAACCAGGTGATCCGGAAGGGCTACATGTGCATTCACAATCTGGGAATCATGAAGGGCGGCTCCAGGGATTACTGGTTCGTTCTCACGTCGGAAAACATCTCCTGGTTCAAGGACGAAGAGGTTCGTATTAGCTACTTGAACTTGAAATCAAATTATTTTATATCATTTGCCTTCTTAGAGAGCTAAGTTCAATTAAGGGGTATTCAGGTTAACAAGTTATGAATTTAATTTTTTTGTCAAACTTGATATTTATTTTCAAGCGAGGTCTCATCGGCAAAAATGTCCCTTAACTACCTACGTATAAGAAATAACATAGGAATGATCTTTATGCCCCATGACCTTAAAAGATCCAAAAAATATTGGTCGTTGACTTACCTACTTGACGACCTTTTCTGTTAACCTGTACTTCATTTTGTTTTTGTAATTTGGGCAAGTGGTTTGGTCAAAATATGATGAATTACCAAGATGGGGTGTGATTTCAAAATGACAATTTTGTTTGTTTGAGTATATCTGTGCACAGTTTCAAGACACGATGTTATAAAGAGCTATTATAAATCGGTACGATGCTATAGTTGACAACAAGATTACATCACCATTTCGCAGCATCGAATTCATTACCTAACATAACATTACCTAACACTAGGGGTCTGCGGGTACCCGAAATTTCGGGAATTTGGGTTTTGCAGCATACCCGAAATTCGGGCTTTTATAAATGTAAATCGTTTTTTTTTTTGGGTAGGCCTAGGCCAAAATTGCTAACCACTTTGGACCCTTAAATCGTCAAAAAACGTTCGCGAAATGGAGCAAAATAAAACTTTTTTTACTTTTAAGGCAAAATACAGCCAGTTCTATTGTTTTTCACAAAATTTGGCAAAATCCAGCAGTTTTTTCTCCCATTTTCCAAGTATGTAGGCTACTATGCTCTCGCAAGAAAATAGGCCACTAAAACAGCTGTTGAGCTGCTGGTGACGTCGCACCTCACAGGGTCGGCAACATAACAAATACAAACCATAGAAACTTTGTTTCTTGATCTACGAAGTACCAATATTTGAAACTTAACGGCGGGAAATTTGAAAATACGCAAAATTTGAAAAAAAACATTTGAAATAATTGAATTTTTTTACGCGAAATGGATTCTTTATTTTGAGTTTTTATACTGAAATTAAAGATTTTTTATAATGAAATGAAGGCTTGTTATTTGCTATTTTTCAGGGTCCCTAAAATGAATTTAATATTTAGTCATTAATTCTTTTTTGTAAGTTTAATTCGGGGTGAGGCCATGGGCTTTGAACCACATTGTAATGAGTCCTGTGACCAAACCCCGATCATGCGAACCTGGCGGAGAATCCGGGCGAACCAGATTGGCATTGCCCAATTGAAATTGCAGTTATTATGATACCCGAACCCGCCCCGAACTTAAAAAGTACTACCCGCAGACCCCTACCTAACACATGTGACATTTCAAGAGCTCTGACAAGCTGCGAGCTAGCGGAAATCATGACAAAGGATTCAACCATGAGATGCGATTGACAATAACTTGGATCCGTGGAGGCCTTAGACTTAGAGGCGTGTGCGTCACTTGTTGTTGTAGGAACGAGCATATGTTGTTGGCTGTGCTTTGAGTTACTTCTCTTGGTAAGGTATTATTAATCTCTATGATCTGACACTTACCAAGGTGTAACCAATGCAATAAATGTATAAATAAGATAAATCGAAGAAGGGTTGACAGGTTAGGAAAGCAAAGCGAACATAAATCCCAGCCTGAAGGGCTGGGGGCAACAAAACTTTTCACCTGCTGATGACAACTGCAGCTAATTTAAAGTTGTTACCTTAATCCACGACGCGTTTCGTCCTTCTGGGACTCGTCAGGCAGATGGTGGCCACTAAAAATCAGCTAACTACAGTAAGAACCCTCTTATCCGATCTCCGCTTATCCGATGTACCGTGTTAACCGAGCCGCCAAAAAAAAAAAAAAAAAGTTTTAAATACGTAAATAAAACATAAAATAATTACAGACGCCGCGCCGCACTTTTTTAAATGCACTCGCATACATTTGTAGGCATGCCTTACGAGTGAGTGCAAAGAAGATAGATCGGCGATATATCTCGACTTTCGAGCAGTCTGCATCAGTTCACTGAGCATATAGAGTTCAGTGGTCAGTGTGCGTCGGGCGCATCGCCGGTAAGCGTCAGTGTTACTGAGCATATAGAGATCAGTGTGCGTCGCGCGCCTGCGCGTGCGCATACGATCCAACCCACGGGGTGGTAACAAGCATAGCCGAGCGGGAACCATCGAGCTACCGTGTTTACCAAGAAGTTCGGAAGATTAATTCACAGAAAGCAGCACCATCGAAGACTGTAACCATGGTAACGGTGATGTTTACCGCGAGCGCCGAGAAGGCAGTGATAGGCATTCTTTTTTCGGTTCAGTTCCAGCCTGCTGTCAGTCTTTGCTATTTGTGTTGTTTCTTGTTTTTTTAGTGCCAAAATCAAAGTTTTGAGTTGTTTGAGAGTTTCTAAAACCACTCTTGCAGCGCCAAGTGCATTCGTAAATACTCTTTAGTTCAGAATAAAACGCGTGTGTACTGATAAAAGAACTGGCTCCAGCAAGCAGGCCTTGGCCTAGACCTAGGCCTAGTGGTGGTGTTTGCAATATCGGATATTGATGAACATTTAATGTCCCAATAGGTCTCCAAAGTCCCAGAAGTCGTTGAAAGAAATAATAAAAGTGTTAGTGGATACTCTCTTCACGCACTTTTAACATTTCTTTCAATTACATGAACAAAACCATGAAATAAAACGGAAATCCCCCCACCGGCGCCACGAAAAGCCTAGATAGTCCAAGCAGTAGTCACTAGGTTGCGCTAGTTGTTACTTGATAGTTGGAAGAGTCATTCATAGATCGCGACACTAAAGATGTTGGTGCTGCTTTCTATGAATTAATCTTCCGAACTTCTAAACTAATTTTTGCGGTTCCCGCTATTTAACATTGTGTTTCCACTCTTCCCCGGTTATTTCTCTATGATCCAGCCATCTCACACACAGCTGTTCAAAGATGGTCGTTGTGGAACTAGATGCAATCATGTTTCAACCGATCCACGAAATTCGTAATCACGACGCATTGAATTGTTATTCCTGGGCGTATCTTATTTCTTTCCCAGACTTATCTTGTGTCCTGAGCTTCAGCGCGGGCATAGTAGTGAGAGGTTTTCCCACATGAGAAAGAGGGCTAGGGCCTAGGCCTACTGCGTCGAGTTTAGGCCTAGACATACGTTTTTATTACGACATGTAGGCCTAATTGTGTACGTGTGTTTGTGAGCTTGATTTACAAGCTATTAAATCATTTAGAATACCCTGTATGAAGTGTATCGTGTGTATTTTATGTTCCTTATCCATTACATGTGTCATATATCATTTTACCATATCAGGCTATGCTACGAGAGCAAATAAACCAATGAACCGCGCCATCCGAGTTTTTCGCAAATCCGAGGTGCCCCCGGTCTCATCCAACTCGGATAAGAGAGTTCTTACTGTACATGCAAACAAAACTCACAACACATAACCAAACCTGTGGTAGGGCCACGCAAGAAGCAAATTCTGCATGTATGTTGTCATCATCAGCAAGGTTACTTCAAACACCATTCATACTGAGCCACACCGTCAGCACAACCAGTAAGGGGGCTTCCCTCCCAACTCTAGTGCTCGGGAGACAAAACATCCATGACTACCCTGGATTCGAACCAGGACCCTTGGCAACAAGAGAAAAGCTGCCCCTTCTGTTGTTGCTCGGCCAGGGTGCCTCTTCATTCATACTTGGAGAAAGGGTTAGAGATAGGAAGGGTGGAAAGTCACACAACAGCACAACCAGTGAGGGGGCTTCCCTGCGATCTAACTAGCCGATAGGCATTTTTCACACTATAGCCTATAGGCCTAAAGAAAGAATATAAATAAGATCAGATCATATTACCCCTATCTCGGCTACAACAAATTCACAATTCAGCTTCGAACTCGACTAATTTAATACTTCATGAAATTTTACAGGTTGGAAAAGAATAATTAATTTTTGTCTTGTGAACTTCAATAGTCATCATCATTATCTGTTGCCACGTCCAACTCTGCGTTGGGTCGGCCTCTCCATCTCCATGTTTTCAATAGTAACACAACATAACATAACTGATTGCCATTGTCCTTTTATCATACTTCATCATTCACCACTCACCAGTTATTCAATATTATGTCAATCTTCAAGGTCTTCAAATTCAATGTACAATATGCATCAACATTAGTAATAACAATGTACGGAACAGTTTTAAATTACCATCTCCCGTCTTGTTTCTAGGAGCGTGAAAAGAAATACATGCTCTCGTTGGATGGCCTCAAGCTGCGCGACGTTGAACAGGGTTTCATGTCTCGCAGACCGATGTTTGCGCTGTTCAACCCTGAGGGAAGGAACGTTTACAAGGTAAGGTGTTCATTGTTTAGACCACCCAAAAACAAATTGCCCTCACTGAAAGAAATAACAAAAATGCAAAGTCAAACAAATTGTTGTTCAGTTTTATATTAGTGCAACACTTATGTCATGGATATTAATTTGGTAGTAGTATTAAGTTTTGATTGGTCAACTAGATATTCTGTTTGAGTTTGTAGCCTAACTTGTTTTAAGTGTTTATTACATGTAGACTTATGCAACTACAGGTATTTCAAATTTTACTTTGATGTAAGGCTAATGAAAGTGTAAATGGCATAAAGAGATAGGGTGCCAACAGCTTAAATGGAGTAGGCGGTAGGTGCGCCGCGAAAGATAACATAAACAAATACACAAATAAACAAATAACCTACATAGGCCTAATCAAAATGTTTTCGATCCACGTGACCTTCCTCAGTGAGTGGAGTTAAATTAAAATCAACTCTATTGAAATGTTAATCCACTAGGTATAAATAGGTATGTTGAAAAAATAAAATAGGAATTGACAAACCTTAGTGGAAGTAAATAAATTATTTAGCGCATTATATGTTACATATTTTATTGTAGAGCAAGCATTACAAAATGCCAATTTCCTATAGTTAGCTCCATTAATTCTGTCAACAATATTGGCGGTTACTTATTGATATCATTCATGTTCCAGGATTTCAAACAGCTGGAGTTGAGCTGTGAGAATCAGGATGATGTGGACTCGTGGAAAGCGTCGTTCTTACGTGCCGGCGTTTACCCTGAGAAGGCCACTGAGGCGGCAAATGGCGATGAGGTAAGAAAACAGTTGATTTGTCATTGGATCCGTGTGCATACTATCACTATCTCACTCAAACGAGTGGTCCTTTTTCAAAGAACTTGGTCATTTTATTAACCCGAAAGTGTAAAGCGCTGTGTTGTCAACGTTAAGTGAGTCGCGCCGGTATCTTGCGCAAGAAACATAATTTATAGGCTAAAAAACTACGTATAGGCTAACGTTTTTTACCAATATAGACTTCCTCTTTAATAGTTAATAATGATATATTAATCATGTTAATCAATCAATAATCATAAATAATAATCATTAATAAATAAAACAAAATGTCAAACCTGTAAAAAAAATATATTAGGTTTAAAACTTAGTTCAATTATTTAGCAAGCCATACAAATGCTATTCCATACTTAGTGAATTAATTCTGCACACAATAATGACATGTTCATCGTAGTATTAGTCAGCATATTTGCTTTAACAGCTGAGTTCGAGCGTGAAAATCACGATATGTGGAACTCGGGAAAGGACCGTTTCTTAGTTGACGTTTACCTGAGAAGCCACTGAGCGCATGGCAAATGCAGGTAGGAAAACAGTGAATTGTCAGATGTCCGTGTGCACTTACAATCCAATTCTTAAAAACGAGTGGTCCTTTTTCAAAGAACTTGGTCATTTTATTAAAGAAGAATATTTGATAGGCCCTACTTAGCCTATATTTGGTAATTTGTACATGTAATTAAACTGTGTTGGTAATTTTTTATTTTGATCTATGTGCATGGTATGATTAAGTTATCAGTTAAATGTACTACTTGCTTTACCTAGCCAATCTTACATGTGAGGACTCCAACTTATATAATCATGAGCTGCACTTGATAGGCCTACATAGCACCCCATAAATATTATTTTAACTGGTTATTATGTAAATTAATTTTCAGTTAACCAAAGCTCTTCAATTCTTATAGTTTGCCTGAATAGAAAACTTAAATCCTAAGCTTATTTTCAAATTTGTTAGGCCTACCTAGTTTATCAAAAAATATTATCCATTCTTAGGGCCTATTTAGTATTTACTTACTGGCCTACCTACCGGGTATGTGAAAAATTGAAATACTTCAGTGATGTCTTACTGGCACAATTCATGTTTAAATGTATTTTTAATTTTATCATAGGCCTATATTTTGTTTGTTGTTCTGTCATATAGGTTCATAGACTGACCTAAACTTGGCCAATAAACTAGCCAATAAATTAATTGTAATATGTTAATAGTAGGCCTACCTAATGTCAAAACCTTAAATCTAAAGCAGTCCTGATCAGTGATTACTGGTTAGAAAGGCTGATTCCTTCAACCTTGGTTGATGGTGCAATTTATATTACTTTTATATAGGCCTACATACTACTGTTACTCTGATATGACATATTTTAATATTGTATTGAGCTTCTTGTAATCTACCAACAGAGAAAAGTAAGAAATATCTCCTTGGTGAAGAGATAGGCCTAGGTACCCACTAATGATTACAAGTAAAATTCCAATTGATGAATGTTCTTGTTATATAGTCTTAAGCTTTTACAATGAGTCTTAGATTTGCAATGTCAACATAAATTCCATACATTGATCTGTATTAAATCATTGTACTAAACTGGCCCTATCAGCTTCTTTTTAATACGTTGACTGTCAAATGTACTCATGTCGATCGATACATTCGTACTGCAGTCCAGCAACTTGCCTAACCACTTGACGTTCTCTTCCTGGTTTACAGGGTAGAAGGGTAAGTGGGTCGAATGCAGAGGGTAGCGATGAAGAAGATGATACGGTGCTGGCCCCTTTCTTTATTTACATTTACACCCACATAAGCCACGTTTCGCATTAAATCTATCCACACGGAGCATTGCCTGCACGAAGTATTGGCTTCTTCTGTTATTCTCTCTTGATCTGTCTTTACAATTGTTTTTGCTTACACAGTCAATGTCTGGCTGTGCTCAGAACCATACTCTTTGTCTTGTCTTTTCTTCTTCAAGTTCAATTATGTATTCTTGCTCAAACTTTTTTCTGTTTCTTTGTTTTAAGTTCCAATGTAAATATAACCCGACCTATGAGATAACAGTTCTGTGCGTCGGCCAATCGGAAACCCAAGCGTGACTTATATGAGTGTAAATATGCGTGGTTTGGAGCGTGTGTTATTTCCTCACCTACTGACATAACTATAATTATTTGCCAGCTTGCTTTCAGAGTTCTTGTTCTAGTACTAATACTATGCTCCATTTTATATCAGTGTACAGTTGTCAGTTGTACTACAGAATATTTTGCCAAGAGTTGTGTTGGTGGCCTACTACATTCGCTCGTGTAGTGAAAGAGGAAGTAGTTATTCTATAACTTCACTGGATCGAAGTTGGTCGGTAATTTGCATAAATTTAGACTGTTCCGTGTTTCTTTTTCATTTAGAAAAAGCATAGGTCTGCACAAAACTGAAATAATCTAAATTGTTATGATTAGCAGTGGTCCATCGTTAAGAAGTATGCATTACTCAAATAACACGAAATCCCAGTTAACACGAACATACTTCAAGTCCTGGCTCTTGGTATAGGACTTAGCGTGTTAATTATTTCGATAACACGAATTGCAGTCTTCAGTCGCTTGTGCGCTCACATACAATTCATATTTACACTTGACAAATTCACACAATCATTCACTCAAGCATACATATTACATTCATACATTACATACATACATACATACATACATACATACATACATACATACATACATACATACATACATACATACATACATACATACATACATACAACACCACACACGTACATTCATGTTTATATAATTTTATAGTCATTTTTATATAACTTACATTGTGTTGTATTATTCATGGGGGGGAGTAAGAAAAAATGCACCTCCAAGAGATAGATGGAGAGACCAAATAAAAAGGGACGTTGAAGAAAGAGGGAAATCATGGGATAGAATTAATAAAGAAAGAATCTGGGAGGATAGAAAGAAATGAAGAGAACTGGTAGAAATGCATGTCATAGAAGACATCGAAGTAGATGAGGAGGTGTTTAGCCTGGCTAGCAAGCACTGAAAGTCCACAGCCCGAGAAACTGGTGATACATTACCCCCCAACCTGACTTTATGTTGGAACCGGGTGTTTGATTATTATTATTGTTGCGTTATGTTTTGTATTGTTACGGTTCGTTAAAAAAAAAACTTAATTTTTATTTTTGAATATTTTTTTTTTGAATTTGCGGCCAAATAGGGTTGATGAGGTATCACCAAAAACCCATCTAACTATTTTTACGATCTCACAATCGCGTTTTATGACCCGGCATCTCCACCATATGCACCAGCCAGGTTAATTTAATTTCGACTTCCTACCAAAACTACGAAATTTAGCATTTTTTTGTGTAAATTTTGATATTTCGATATGAAGCCAAATATTGATATCGAAAATATTTCCACTTATCGATATCATATTGAAATATTCATTTTTTTGCCCAGCCCTATTATAAACAATAGAGAAAGAGGCATGGTAGGGGAATCAACAGTCAAGGTAACTGGACTGGGGAAGGAACTTGGGAAAACCATGAATACAAATCTGACCTTGGACCATCCAGATGAAAATGTTGGTTCAGAGGTATTATTAACTCTTGCTTTTGTACATGTCGCGTCCTTGTCATAGTTTTATTATCGCGTTGTATCGTTTATAAAGTGAGGTCTCCCATGCTTTCCTGTGGCCTAGCACGAGGTATCCCATGGTCTGTATGGTCTTCATTTTTATTGCTTTTATTGTTAACACAAGTTTTTTAACACTGTCCGTTGATGTTTGTTTAAATGAGGTTATACTTACTGACTAAATCCTATCCAGTGAAGTTATGTGTGTGTAGGCTATGTTGCATACTATATTTAACAATTTGTTCAATGAACATGGATTTGTTGGGGTACTTTTTGACACACATTCTTGTGTTTTCTTTCTCATTCGTACAGGAGGGCTATGAGGTTCGTACGACTTCAGTTTTGAAACAAAATACACCACATGTAGTTTGTTATGTTACCTATTGACTGTATCTGGTAGTGTTTTCCATGTTGATTGCATCGTGCAGTCGTGTAGATTTTCCCCCTAGATCCGTGCAACTTTGCTAGACCCCATAGTCCCTTGCTGTACCAAATTAATACTTTGTAACCGTGCACTGTTTGTTTGATGATACATTTTGAATGCATATTTTAAGCACCTTAATTTTAGAATTGGTTGCCCTACACTATATTATGACTGTTGTTACTTGTTATTTTTGTTACCCAAGTGTTGTATTATACATTTTTTGTAACCTTGTAGTAGAAGAAATATGGTGTCTTTGTTGTTAGTGCTAGATCGGAATTTTTGTGATTTTGTTGTGTGTATTTATTTAGGTAAATCTAGTAAATGCTCTACTGTATAATGTTAGGTAATATATGGCCTACGTAGGCCAACAGCATCATAGTCATAAATCACAATTGTAAAAACTCCCATATGGCACTGTTGCATAAACAATAAGCATGTACAGCAATACCTATTCATTTAGCTGATTACGACACAACTACCCACCATCAGCATTTTGTTGCCATTATTTTTGTACATTACTCCTCGTATTTTCTGCATTTTGTCCATGAATGTGTGTTTGTATGTGTACACCTCACTATTGTTATGAGTGTATAATGTTTTATTGGATGAGCGTAGCGAGCGAAGCGAAGATTCCATTCTACTACACTGGAGAAAAAATTCCAGAATGTTTTTTTTTCTTTCTTTCTTTTTTTTTGTATTTTTGTCTGTTTGTCTGCACGATTCCGGCTAAACCGATACTCCGATTGCGATGAAATTTTATGGAGGCCTTCAAAATCTCTGAACTTAGAACTGCCACGTTTTTGAGCGCAATCGGAAAATTATTTCTCATGAAAATCGCAATTTTAGGATTTTTTTTCGATTTTTAACAAAATTCTTCGATTTATAACACCTGCATGCTTTGTCCGATTGTAATAATTTTTTCACACAACCTTAATTTTATTAATTGATATATTCGTGTGAATTTTGAGCGTTATCGAATGATAATTTTTTTTTAAAAATCGCAATTTTAGGACTTTTTTCGATTTTTTAAAATTTCTTTGGCTTATAGCACCTACATGCTTTATCCGATCGTAATGATTTTTTCACAGAACCTTAATTTCATGAATTTATATATTCGTGTGAAATCTGAGCTCAATCCAAAAATTATTTGTTATGAAAATCGAAATTTTACGATTTTTTTCTTTTTTTAAATTACGATTAATTAAAACAATTAAAAATTAAAGTTTATTTTTTATTTAATTTAAATTAATTTTAAAAAAATCAACTTGGTAATGATTTTTTCACAGTACAACAGAAAATCCGCATAACACTTAACAACTCAATGCACCAATTACGCTCATCCAACAACGCGGCGGGACTTAAGCGTTTTCCTAGTGTATGGTATTTTGTTTATTGACTTAGCTCATATATCATTGATTCATTATTATCAATAAGAAAATTATTGTGCTTGATAGAAAATCATACATTGACATTGGCTAAACTAGGAAATGAGAGTAGAGACCAGCCTGAAATGTGATAGGTGACTGCGTGAGATATACAGTAGATAAAATAAATAACTATAAAGTTAAACGTACTGTTGAAACGATTCAGTCTGCATAGTTTGTCACTGGATCATTGGTAAGATACTTGATTGAGTGACCAATGCCATCCCATACAGTCTGAAACGTTTCAACATTTATTTATGTTACGTGTGTATATGCCTCTTGCAACCAAAACGCAACCAATACCCCAACATAAAATTAACATTGTTTGGTTGAAAGGTCATGAGCCAGCTATCTTAGGCCTATATATATGTAGCAAATATGAAATATGTTCACAGATGAGTCATCATATCATAGCTGGAAATAATAATTAACTACCTAGATAAATTTTGGGTTTAACTACATATTTCCTATATAAAATGATACTGGGCCCTGAGTTGAATACACTTCCATGGTAGCTCTGACTGTCATACGAGTACTGAATGGTTGATGATACTGATACGGAGATACCATATAAACATTAAACTTAATGTTTGTGCGCGTACTGCGTAGTTAACACCCATTGCGCCTAACACCCAGTAATTTCTTGTTAAGATAGCGGCTGGCCTCAATACTGACTTTTGGTGATTTTTTGTGTTGACTTTTGTACCGCTTGCCTTCAGAGTTTTTAAGAGTAATTCCTAGGTTCCCCCACTGATAGCTACACTGAACGATATAATGCAGCATGTACAATATGTAGGTACCCAATTTACCAATTTAGTTTATGAACAGAAACAATAAATAAATAAAAATAAAAGCTGAGGCTTTTTACATTAGCAGCCATGCTCAGGCTTACCCATTTATTTTTGTTTTTGTTTACAATGGTTATTGACTAAATGTTGTTGGATAGAGATTCTGAAGGCGAGAATAGTGATTTGAGCAACTTGGAAAGAGAAAGTGGTCTTGAGCATGTGAAAAAAGTTTTTTAGGCATAGGTAAAGGCGTGAGAACGAGGTGATGCGGCCTCTAGGCCCCTTCTAGGCTAATCTTGCAATGTGTGTGACCCCCAGGGCGGCAAGGAAGGCTCCTCGTCGATGGATCCGCAACTCGAGAGACAGGTCGAGACGATCCGCAACCTGGTTGACTCGTACATGAAGATCGTTACAAAGACAACTCGAGACCTCGTACCAAAGACTATCATGATGTTGATCATCAACAACGCTAAAGACTTTATCAACGGTGAGACTTTGGGTTTGAACATTTCGGGGGTCGGATAAATCATAATATTTGCTTGCAATTTTAAAGTTTTAACTGCAATAGTACGTATTTACGCGATTAGGTATAGGCCGCCATCAAGGAATGGCTTCACCCCTCTGTTTGAAAAACTTCTATTCCCCTATAGATTTATTGTATACTTTTTGTACATCATTATTCTAATCTAATCCAAAGTGACCCTTTAAAAATTATGCCATTAAAGTGTGATTTTACATGATTTTTTTTTAGTTTTTGGCTCCTGAAATTTGTGAACATTAGGATTTTGTATGCTTTACTAAGTAATTAGTTTGCTTGGTATAGATGAGGCCTAAATGGCTAGGATACTTAAACTGGGAACATGAATAAACATGTTTCAGTGGGGGAAAGGTACAGAAGGACGACAGCTTACCTTGAAAAATATTAGGTAGGTTGCACAGACACCTACTTATTGTTTTTCAAGGTAAGCTGTCGTCCTTCTGTACCTTTGGTCCTTTCCCCCACTGAAACATGTTTACTAAGTAATTAGTAAGTACTGTTCCCTTGTGTCGCTAGGTGAGCTACTGGCGCACCTGTACGCCTCGGGCGACCAGTCCTCGATGATGGAAGAGAGCGCTGAGGAGGCGGTGAAGAGAGAGGAGATGCTCAGAATGTACCACGCGTGTAAGGAGGCGTTACACATCATCGGCGACGTTTCCATGGCGACAGTCTCCACGCCGGTACCACCACCTGTTAAGAATGACTGGCTGCCGTCGGGGCTGGACAACCCAAGGTGAGCTTCATTCAGTAGAATGTTAAGTAGGGGTGAAGATAGAGAGCCCAACAGCTTACCTGGTCGGTGACTGCAGGGATCTCGTAGAAGAAAGACAATTAAAAATAAACATGATACACAAAAACGTCGAAACTCGAAACTGTTTCGGCCAAACAGGGCCTTGCTCACTCGACGAGAGCGGAGAGAACGTTTTCGTGTTTTATGTTTATTTTTATTTATTTGTCTTTCTTCTACGAGATCCCTGCAGTCACCGACCAGGTAAGCTGTTGGGCTCCCTATCCACACCCCTACTTAACATAAACTGCCGTTTGGCATCTCCTATTTATTCAGTAGAAGCGAGCTAGTATTTACTGTTACTTGAAAAAATTGTGTTTCCTCGACGGTTGCATTAGTAACCCAAATATCTATAAATGCTAAATAATTAGGGTTGCCGTTCGATGTGAAAATCGTGATCGATAATCGGAGGCATCGAATCGATTATCATATCGAAATATATCGATATCATAGACCCAAATCGATTATCATATCAAATTCCAAATTGAGCCTAGGAAGCAGAAACACGGAAGAAACATCGCGAATTCAATATAATTGGGCAGACTGACGCTAGAGAAGTTCACGCCACAACACGTCGAGCCGTACTGAATACATCGCAATCGGGCCGGGCGATGTTTTCGTATCGCCTTGTATCGCGCTGCGAGCGCATGCGCACTGGCGGCGGTGGGCGTGGCATTATACTTGAGCAGCGATTGGCTACTCCGACAACCAATCGGCGCGTTGATACGACAGCGCGGCATTTTTAAGCATGGTAAACCGCGAAAACATCGATGTCACTATTTAAATCGATAATCATATCATATCATATCAAAATACTTAAATCGATTATCATATCATATTACTGATATCGATAATCGATCGATATTTCGATTATCGACGGCAACCCTATAAATAATTAATATGTAGAAAATGGTTTTGACTAGGGATTTATTTTATCTATTATTTGACACATACAAAATGCTTGCTAGGAAAGGGCATAGCCTTATTCACAAT
Source organism: Sweltsa coloradensis (assembly GCA_024449915.1). NCBI lineage: Eukaryota > Metazoa > Arthropoda > Insecta > Plecoptera > Chloroperlidae > Sweltsa > Sweltsa coloradensis. Next base: position 41,523 of record JAMZAV010001126.1, on the reverse strand, counting down.
TAGTGTCGCGATTGGGGATGACATTGATTCCCAATTTTTTTTATCATTGACCTTTATAGGCTACATTGATAATACCATACCTACACTAGTTAACGAGTATTATTGATGTCAAATCTTAAATCGACATCACACTGTTTTCATCATTAATAAATAACAATAACTGTTTGACGTCTGTAGTAAATGTCCCCCACCAAAAATCAGTTGTATACTTGTATAGTATATTGTGACTGAGTGGCCCGATAAGTACGAACGATTTTTTAATTTTTATAATTTTATTTAATTCTAGTGTGAAAAATGCCTATCGGCTACTTAGATTGGAGAAGGGTTGACAGGTTGGGAAAGCAAAGAGAACATAAATCCCAGCCTGAAGGGCTGGGGGCGACAAAACTTTTCACCTGCTGATGACAACTGCAGCTAATTTAAAGTTGTTACCTTAATCCACGACGCGTTTCGTCCTTCTGGGACTAACAACTTTAACAACTTTAAATTAGCTGCAGTTGTCATCAGCAGGTGAAAAGTTTTTGTCGCCCCCAGCCCTTCAGGCTGGGATTTATGTTCTCTTTGCTTTCCCAAACCCGTCAACCCTTCTCCAATATAATTTTATTTAAGGTAAATAAATAGGCTATAGTAATGCTAATCATACGGGCTCCTAATGGTAACTGACTTTTTACTTAGACCTAGGGCTACTAATTATTTATTTATTTAACGTCTATCCTATTCATAGAAATAAATAAAATAAAATCAAAAATAAAATCAAATACACCTACTGGTAGGGATGACATCGGGTAGTAAAATTCGGAACCGGTTCCAGCACTCAAATTACCCGGGTCCCGTTACGTCACGATGTGTGGAAACGCTGTTTCCTAGGCCTACTAGTTGGTTTGAAGGCCATACCGACTGACTACGTTTCCGTCTCTGGAAACCTTTGCAATAATCGTTCACAAATAAAGATCCGCTGTGATAACCAGGCAATGATCTTCATTCTTAATTACACCAAAGATTAGTTTACTAATTACACTGTACAGGCAGTGAAACTCGTTGTAGTTAGGCCTAGGCCTACGCGCAGAAAGCAGGGGAAAACAAACACGCATCGAATGTGGGAAAATCTCTCACTACTATATCTCGCGCTGAAGCTCTCGTCACAAGACAAGCCTGGGAAAGAAAGAACATAAGCCCAGGAATAACAATCCTATGCGTCGTGATTACGAATTTCGTGAATCGGTTGAAAGATGATTGCATCGCGAATTCTTCTTCTACACCCAACCATCTTTGTCAGTCAGCTGTGAGTGTGAGTTGGTTGGATCGTACGCGCATCTCGTACTGCGCAGACGGCAGTGTCCAAGATTTATTGCCGCATCTTTCTCTCTTGCACTCACTCGTGGCATGGGCGCGACTCACCGAGACAGACGGAAGCACGTGATAGCGAGCCTAACGCGCTCTGTCGTCGACTCCAGTTACTCTTTAGGCAGCGGGCACGCTCCGCGGGAAAGACCGCAACCACGTAGCGCGTAATTTAAACTAGTGAATTAGCCTAAAAACGGCCGCGAAATATACCCGGATCTTAAAATAGGCTCCGGGTAATTTCTGGAACCGGCTACCCGGGTACCCGATGTCATCCCTACCTACTGGAGTGTTTCCCGATTAATGAAATTGAGAAATATTCTATTCAGTTGTACAAACTGATTTACAACAGAGGACAACACAATTACTAATACAATGTATGTGTTCTGTGTGGTTCCAGGCTCTCCCCGCCATCTCCGGGCGGCCCGCGCCGTGTCCCCCCCTCAAATCAACCCCTAGGTGGTGGGTCCCGGGTTCCTCCGGTTCCCGTAGCGACGGGTCGACCTGCCCCGGCGATACCTAACAGACCCGGACCCGGGATGCCGCAGGGCCGACCTCAGGGACCGGGGCTTCCCCCCCCACTCATACCCTCGTGAGTACCACTCTATATACTCTCTTTATTTAGGGGTTGTGTTAGGAAGTCAATAAGTTATGTATTAACAATCCAGCCTCAGCGCCCCGAAGTCGAGCCTGGTATTACGCGTCGCACTTTGCCCTCTGCACACTGCCAGGCGTGTCAGCAGCTAGGTGCGTTCTACATCAATACGTCACTAGTCTTATATCTTGCAGATTTGCTTAGGCAACTTACAAGCACCATATTTGTAGGGCACGGTACAACCCTGAGAATCATCCCTTTCCTTACTCAATGTTATCCCGACTACGACGCAACTTAGCAATCCGATAGGACTTATTACACATTTCAACCTTTTTTCTAAGCATATTAATATTCAAAGGGTTCCCATTCTTCCCGAAAATCCTACAAGACATTTCGAAAATCGATTTTAGGATTGTTTAGCCTATGAAATAGCTTGTATAGATCCCGCAATCTGACCTATATTGTACATGTCAATTGTACCGAAGATTAATAATAAAAATTATTAGTATCCTCGACTTGCTGTGATGAGTTCTAAGAACACTGAGTTACAGTAGGTAAGGGGTAAATGCAATAAAGTACACTTGCATAGGAGCTGATAATCGTTTGAATGGAAAGCGCGTAATGCGGACCATCCCTATGGTTCCGTGGCCAGGCTATGATTCGCGGACTAGTCCCTTACGGGTGCAGATGGGTTAAGAATTAATCTAGCCTTTCAGGACTCGGATGAGTTCAGGATGATCCTTGGGCTATTGCGTCGTGTCGATAATGAGGCACTGCTCGGCGTTTCGCCACCCATGCTGGTGGCTTCTTCAAGACTCGGTCTTGAAATCTTGAAGAAGTTTGCTTGAGGCAAAACGTTGAGCAGCGCCTCATTTTTGACACGATGCAGCAGCCCAAGAATCATCCCTTTTTTCATCAACCTGTTTTATTTAGGTAGTTTAAAGCTAGCAAATCCTAGATAGGGCATTATTTACACATTTCAACCTATTTTTTTTTTACTGAAGAAGCATATTATTTCAATTTGGGTTGCCATTCTCTGCAAAAATCCTACAGTAATTGTGTACAATCTATTTTCAGATAGGGCCTACTAAGACCTATGAAAATAGTTCGGCTATAGTCCCTCCCCCCTACCTATAATTGTCTTGTCAATTTTTGTACCAAAATAACAAAATAAAAAATCTATTAAGAATCCTGCACGACATTGCTGTTGACTTGCATGTTCATATTGCAACTACTGAGTAAGTAGGTAATGTTGTTTTATGCCCAGTTTTTAAGGATTTTAAATTTTAATCTGTTTACACTGACTCGGCAAGAGTTCTTGGCTGCTTGCCCTCCCTAGTGTACCGTAGATGTCTGCTTCACTTTCAATTTGATTGGCAACCCTAATGATGATCATAAATATTAGGCCTAAATAGGCTTTAAAATTAGTAAAATTATTAATTATTACCGGGCAAATCTTTTGGCATTAATAATTAATATCTTATGGCCCTAGATCTTTTTTGAGATTGTTGTTTTTTAGGCCTACTTAAATTACTCATGGAAAGGAGAGCATGCTTAGGCCTACATGCTTATAGACCCACTCCTTAACTGTCATTAGTAGTATCTAGACAAACATTTAATGAAATTGAAAGAAAATTCAGAATATACTATTTTTGTAGTTTGAAATATAATTTTATTGAATAGGGTACAGACTACCGGTACAGAATAATAAATAGAAATAGGGAGGATAGAAAGAAGTGGAAAAATATTGTTGCTAAGCCCAAGCTGACCCTGCCAGAAGCAGGAAACGGCGATGGTTAATGATGATGAATAGGCCCTACTGATTACCACCCACCTACCATATGCATGTGGTGTTAATGGTACTACAATTATTCTACTGAATGTTCCCTGCATGCTTACTATAAGAATGTCATCATTACAATCTAGTTTGTTGTACACACTTTTAGAAGAGTTGAGATGCAAGGTTTAACAAAGTTGAAGTTATGGTTTAGGTTTAAATTCAAGTTAAAATGATTTTTGTTATGCTCATTTATCTATTAGGCCTATATTAGCTAATGAATGAACAATAAGTAGTTTTCCAGTAGGTATTCCTAATAAAAATTAAAAATTAAAAATTGGCCAATTGTAGGCCTCGCCTACTCGAAAAAAGATGGCACGTTAGAACACATTTTTGGCCCAAAATGTTAACTCTTAATCCTTACAAAAGTGTGTACATGACCTTCATTTATTACTTAGTAATTAATTTTGAGTTGATTGTGCCTAGAGGGTAGTTTAGTGTTGGGTAGGGAAAGATTGATAGGAGGCTACAAGCCAACGGCTTACGTTGAAAGAGTTTGGCCACTGTGTAGATAGTGTGACCTTCAACTCTACACAGACACAGAGTTTCTTTCAAGGTAAGCAATCTTTCCCCACCAAACACTTAGTAATAAATAAATTAACCTATGATTAGAGAGCTTACTTAACCTAAAATATGATATGATATTTCAATAAGATTTGATCATTAGGTTACCATATTAGGCCTATTAAAATTACCGTATAGTACCGAATATAGGCCGACCCTGAAAAGAGGCCGACCCCCTAACTTTGGTCATCGAAATTTTAAAAAAGGAATTTTTAATGAAATTATTTTACGCGCTGTTATTCCTGCGGTCTGTTTCGTGGAGCCAGTGCCAAGGTCATTTTTCCCGCGCGGCCTATTGACGCGGAGCCCGTGATGACGTAGCGCTATGACGCAATCTCCAAGCAGACCGGTTCATATCGCCCAGTTATCTGTTCCACGTCATTCTTCACTCCTCAGTAGGCCTGCAGGAGGCCTAGAGATAGTTGCGTCCTCCGTGCCAGCCGTATTGTTGGCGCAGCGCCAGACAGAAGCAGTGAACTATACGTATTTCCTTGTCACATGGCGCTGTAACTTGGTGTTTGAAATTAGCGCGTCAAAATGCCGATGCTCGCATATAGGCCGAGGAGGGATTTTGAGACCTAAAATAATGAAAAAAAGGTCGGCCTATATTCGGTACTATACGGTAACATCAACATCAATCTCAGTTTCATGTAACTATTGAAGTCTAGTCAAGTCGAAGAAAATATATTTAGTTTTTATATAGCCTACCTGCCCTAGCCTACCCTAGCCTTTCAATATTTAATTTCAATGAGAGTGGTGTGATGAAAGGAATGCCAAAAGGCTGGATCATGTGAGAAACATGTAGAGATAGGATAGGAGACCAACAGCTTACCTGAAGTAGAGTAGGCGCGCCGTGATAGAAGACATAAACACAAATAAACAAATACAACACTACATTTCAAACGTTTCGGTCTACGTGACCTTCCTCAGTGAGTAGAGAAGAGATACTGAGGTGAAAAACTAAAGCTAGGTAGCCGTTGGCTGGGGTGGGGGTGGGGTGAAGTGAAAGATGAGTGGGGGGTGTGGAATGGGTGACAGGGAGGGGGTAGAGAGGAGGAGAGGGAGGACTACCTAAGGTTTAAGTTAGGTTTGTGGCGCGATTTGCAAATCCATTGGTAGGCCAGTTCCCATCTTCTCAGTTCTCCATCGTGTACAGTGGGAGGGAGTGACCTGATGACACAAACTGTGAAACAAGTCACGAAGGGAAGGCCATGCCCATTAGCATGCAATGCCACAGGTTTCTCGAGGTTCTCCTCTCTTACATCCTGTCTGTGCCCATTCATTCGGGTTCGAAGAGTATTAGTGGTAAGTCCAACATACTCGGCGGGACATCGGGTACATCGAAGTTGGTAGACGATGTTGCTAGTGCCACAGTTGTTGTTGCAAGACGTGCCCCGTGCATGAACCAGTCAAGACCTTCTCTGCCCACCTCACTAATAAGACCTATGACATATGCAACAACAACAACTGTGGCACTAGCAACATCGTCTACCAACTTCGATGCACCCGATGTCCCGCCGAGTATGTTGGACTTATCACTAATACTCTTCGAACCCGAATGAATGGGCACAGACAGGATGTAAGAGAGGAGAACCTCGAGAAACCTGTGGCATTGCATGCTAATGGGCATGGCCTTCCCTTCGTGACTTGTTTCACAGTTTGTGTCATCAGGTCACTCCCTCCCACTGTACACGATGGAGAACTGAGAAGATGGGAACTGGCCTACCAATGGATTTGCAAATCGCGCCACAAACCTAACTTAAACCTTAGGTAGTCCTCCCTCTCCTCCTCTCTACCCCCTCCCTGTCACCCATTCCACACCCCCACTCATCTTTCACTTCACCCCACCCCCACCCCAGCCAACGGCTACCTGGGTTGCCACATAGGCGATTTTGTCGAGTTCTGGCCGAACCGAATGCAGTGTTTTTTAGCGACCAAATATTTCGGAAGTCGCTACTGTCGCCGAATGGGTCTACCTTCACGAATCCAAACTGTTCCAAAAATTTCATCAATTACAGGTTTTGACACAATAATGTTTATCAAGAATTATTCCATTGTTAATAGTATTTTGTAATTTAAATCATTAGGTAAGTCATACAAATACTCATGTAACCGACTACATTTTAGCGGCTCCCGGCGTTTTGTTTTGGTTAAAGTGCACATCTCTATGCGTGGAAGCAGATAGCTGATCTTTAACTGGTATCGTTTTGTGGTTTATCGTTTTGATGTAAATTGTTGTACAGAGAAGCTGCAGTTTGTGTTTTTATTGGGCCGCCCCGTGCTGCTACTGTGAAGTTGTGTCCAACTGTTGAATGGTGTTAATCAATTTTAGTGCATCCGATTTTACAAGATTATCTTTTCACACTATAAAGAATTCATTTCTGTTTGATTTTAATTTCTTTTTTATATTGTGCCTACGTAAATAATACCCATAACATATACTCCCTTAATTCTCCATTTTCCGTAGAGTCATAAACATACACCTTTTAAAAAACCATGAAAAAAAAAACGCCCTGCGGGCTAATTCTGAGCGTACCCTCCCGAACCCCCCATTTGGGCCGCCCAGATTGGGCGACATTTGGGCGACCTTAAAACGTTGCCTGCGGCGCTTACACAGCGCTCATTTATCTGGCAACCCTGCGGCTACCTAGCTTATGTTTTTCCAACGCTTATATTCCTCTCACTCACTGAGGAAGGTCACGTAGACCGAAACGTTTGAAATGTAGTGTTGTATTTGTTTATTTGTGTTTATGTCTTCTATCACGGCGTGCCTACTCTACTTCAGGTAAGCTGTTGGTCTCCTATCCTATCTCTACATGTTTCTCACATAATTTCAATGAGAGTTGAGATTGTTTATTTTTTGCAATAATTTGCTAAGTCCTAACTAGGCATCCTATTTTTAGTTATACTACTACAGTGTATAGTTTGCATAGCATACACTCGGCATTATTGCAATGTGCACAAATAACTACTACCAGTAACTGGTACAGGATATTTTTATTTGGCTTGTTTGTTGTGTTTATGGTATGTGAAAGTGTCTTTTTATTTGTGTCTGAAGACAATCGGCCCTTGTTGGGCCTGTTAACTACCCAGGTAGAGGTACTGATGGTATAGCATTAATTAGACAAATGTGGTAAAATAGGGTAGATAATGATTAGGGATAGCCTAGGCCCTACATCATTTGATGAATATTTTTCATTTGGGGGCCTACCGGGTAGTAGCATTATACTATTAAAGATTTTATCTTGTGCTCCAAATTTTAATTTTAATCTTTTTCTAAGCTTTATCTCCTTTATAATTTATCAATGTCTCCATGTTTCTGTTTCTGTTATATACATTATCTTCATTACACTACTCACTTGCATGTTGATATGACACATAGAAATAAATACCTATATGTACACATAGTAGGCCTACTACTTACTGCACGTCTGTTTTTATAAAGTTTCAATGGAAACATAACATTTTCTGTAACAGTACTAGCCTGACTTCATAAACTAGACATCAAGAACCAAAACTCACCACCACAGCCACGTGGTTTTTACTCAATTTTTTGAGAAAATACATTTTCGAACACTATGTTATGATAGCAAGACCTAAAAATCATGGTTTTAAACATTTTTTAGAGTTGTAGGCCTATGTAAACAAACGTTTTGTACTTTCATATCTGTGGTTATTTTGCCTTCACCACAAGGATTCAAAAATATTTTTGGTGGCAACCCTAGACTAGCATAGATGGGCTATGCTTTGCAGTAGAAGCGGTGGACAAACACCAACTGACTGCGCTGGCTGGCTGGGATTCTACCTTAAAATATAAACTCGTTGCTATAACCACAGATAACAGATTCATAAAATTAGTTTGGAAAAGGCCAACGGCTAGTTTAGTTTAGATTGGAGAAGGGTTTACAGGTTGGGAAAGCATAGAGAACATAAAGCCCAGCCTGAAGGGCTGAGGGCGACAAAACTTTTCACCTGCTGATGACAACTGTCAGCTAATTTAAAGTTGTTTGTTACCTTAATCCACAACGCGTTTCGTCCTTCTGATAACAGATTCTATTTGTTATCTGTGCTATAACCTTCATTGTCATTACTCATTAGTCACTCATTACACATTGCCGTTTCCTGCTTCTGACAGGGTCAGCTTGGGTTTTACAATCAAATTGTTCCCCTTCTTTAATCCTCCCACAGTTGTATCTCTTCCACTTCTTCCGAGCTCCGAGCTCTCTTCTCTTGCGATGGTATCCTCTATCTCTTCTTAGCCTCCCCCATCTTCTTCCTTCTTCGATCCTTCTTTCATATGTTCTCTTGGGTATCCTATCTTCCACCATTTGTTTCATATATACCGGTACCATCTCAACCGTGTCCTTCCCATCCTGTCACTTAACTTCTTAACTTAACCTTTATTTGCGTAAATAAATAGGTAGGCCTACAATACGATACAATTATTTTACACTAACACAAGCACACAACAAATTGTTGTTATTTGTTAAACACTTCTTTTTCCTCTTTTTGGTTGATCCGTTTGCTTAACCCTCCCATTCTTATACGACTGATCCCGTTTTAGGTAAAACTTTTATTATAAAACATTGTGCCTACTATAAAATAGTTATGTGGCATGAGGTAAATGTTTGGATTGGGGTTTGTAGTAAAACTTACCTGTTTTTGTCTTCCCACTCCGTAACGGTGAAAAACGAAATGTGGTTTCTGGATTACTCTTTTGATGTATGCTTTTTGATGTGCAATGTAAGTATGTTTTATCAGTTTGAATGCATATCAACAACTTCAAAATGCTTTCGACATTTTACATACATTTTGGCTTGTCCCAGTTTGTTACCTTTCAGAAGATGGTCACTTAAGTCTTAAAATAATGTCCTCGTAGCTAATTGATAGTGTTCATCCACGATATCGCTCGTAGATAGAAAATCCTATTTTGGTTTCTTAAAAAAATCAAGTTTTACAACCCAACTTAATGGACAGAGCAATTTTGTTGCCAGTTTCTGATAGTGACGGTCTCAACTTTTGAACTCTGCTATAACTAACTGGCCCTTAGGAAGGAATGGTGTAATTACCATTCTTCAATAACGTCAAGAATGCAGCAAGGCTCTGAAAAAGTGATTTACTATCCCAATGGAGATACGTTTATATAATTTAATTAATAGACTGCATGAAGAAAGTTTGAAACTTTGTGATCAGTGGGATTTTTATTGGTAAATCCTTCTCTTTCAGTTGGAGCTTGCTATTCTCTGCCTAGATACCCAGTAAAAAACTAAATAAATACTGCAGTGAACACAATTTGATTTTTTTCATGCAGACTATTATGTAGTTCTAACATTACCACATCTGAGTAGTACTTTAATAACTTTTCCCGTGTTTTGTGGCATGCTTGAATTTGGCCTTGACTCTGAAACAATAATTTAACTTGGTTTGTCTTCCCCTTCAAAGTGTTGATGTGCATTGCGCTGTGTTTGTGTGGTTGTTTGCCTTGGGGTGATACGTCTCGTGTTCTCTCTGTCTATTGCAGGAGGCGCCAGTAACTGCATGCGTCTTTAAAACTAACAGACATTAACCACTTCACCCGCTTCTTGCAATGCTTACAACTCTTCTTTTACTCACTGTCAAAGTATATTTTTTATAGTGAAACATTTCTGGCAAGGAAGGAATCATTTTACTGTGTTACAACATAATTACGTGCTTGTCAGTCGATCACTCTGTAAGCTTACTCTAACTTCCCTATACTCTAGTAATGTATTTCTAGTATGCATCTTCAGTTTTAAATGATTGAAGACATTTTGAATAATGTTAATGTGCCATTATCAGCTTTGGGTAGTGAACATACATACTGTAAGTTTTCATGAAATATATATATGCCAATAACTTCACATTTTGTTGGAAGTTAGTTACTATCATATTGAATTAAGTATTATGAATTATGAAATAATATTTTTGCTAACATCCAAGACTTTCCAATGGGCCTTGTCCATAAAGAATAGCAGACATTGTCAACCGTTCCATGTAGGTTTTAATTTGCACATTTTTCTTTGATGAATTGTTTCTACCAGTAAAGAGTTATTAATACTTATTAATCAAGCTAAGATTGGAGAGTGTTCTACGGAGTGAATTGGCAAAAAGTGAACATTCATTCTGGTACTTTTATGTTGGTTCTCAGTAAAGTGTTCACTTATCATTGTTGATTGTAACAGAGGTAAAGCTTAGAAGAATGTATTAAGGCCTAGATGTTTCAGATTATTTACATACACATATTGTACTCGTCGCTCGTCTTTGCGAACACATTGTGTCAAAGACGCGGTGGAAAATCAAATGTGAGCAATTGTTTATTTCTTAGAAATTGCCTAATAAGATAAGACTAAAGTTTGTTAGTGTTTAATATAAATTATTATAATTTAAAATACGTTTTTTATATGGTGGGATGGTCTGTTAAAATTAAACCTGCCAAGATAAAGGATTTGTCAAGAAAGACAAGGACAGTAGATGGCAACAAAGTCCTTCCAACGGCCAACTGATTTTAAAGAGTCTGTTCATTTGTACATTAAAATACCCTATTCTAGTACTGTACTATAATATGATGTGTAAGTAAGATAGTTTAAAGAAAGTTAACTTAAAATCATCGTTCAAGTACAGACTAGTATCTTTAGTACGTAGATAGTTTTAGCCATGTAACGTTATGTGACCTAAAAGTATTTAAAACTACCATTCAGCCTTTCCTTGCCAAAGATTTTGGTTTGTCCAATTCTCTTGCAATGTATTGCTAAAAGTGAGTGAGTGAAGAGTCGAGTATATCGGGTTGTTATTGTGCAGCCGCGCCCAGGGACAGGCATTGGGCGGAATGGGAATGCCTCAGATCCCCCAACGCGTTCAGCAGGCCGTGGGTCAAGCCGTCACACAAGCTGCCGTCAATGAGTTGATGAACGCCTTCTCTAGGCCAAAGTAAAAGAAAAACATAACTATTTATTAATTATTCTAGGCACATACTATAGTAAGTGAAGACCGTATATACTATGTACAATTATTGATGGATAATTTATTTTCATTAAGTTCCGTTGAACCTGGTCAAACTTAAGTTTCCTTACATATATATAATGTTGATGTTAAAAGAATTGAAGACAATTGGTCTGGATAGCTAAATGTCCTCTTAGCCTATGCATGAACATTTATGAACTCTAATGGAATTGAGCTTCATTTTAATTTCAATTCTTTAAAAATGTGATTTAAAGTTATAAAATAAAATTTAAAGTCAATGTAGACACTACTACATAACTAATAAAATTAGCAATTAGCATACAACTGACTCGAGAGCTTGTTGTTTTCACTTGAAGAATAATTGAACTGAATTGAACTGTCTTGTAGAACGAGTCGTGCAATTGCATCCCGCAGTTAAAAGTACAAAAGTATTGTGGTGAAAACTTCAAAAAGGGGTATTTACTATTTATTGTATGGAATTACAATGTATTGTTTCTCTAGTTTTATCTTTAAGTTCCATATTTTTTATTTCCTGAAATGTGGGCTTGTGGCTTTTATAACGCTCTAGCTATGCTGTGCTTGCGCACTTATTGTATGTGTGCATATCAAACTGCCTCTAACTTGCTTGTCATCTACATAATCAAGTTGAGACGTCTCCTTCGATTTTGGCTGAACGTTGCACCACCAAAAAGTGTGCGACATAACTTGCCATCCATCAATAAGTTGATGTTAACATGTTGGTGATGTTGTCCACGTGTGGCCTGTAACGTTGGGAGTGGGACATGTAGCAAGGGTGTGAGTGTCGTCTTTGTCCGGGCATTTCTCTTGTGAATTATGTGCAATACCGGTAGTTTTTTACGAAGGCTAACAAGTGCAGTTGGAACTTGAGCTAAGGAAAAATAATATTCATCAATAATTTTATGATAAGTTCTCCATATACCTACATACATAGTAAGTGTGACCAAAATATAGACAACAATACTGATAAAATATAATATGTGGACTAGTTTTATTAGGACCAGTAATATATTTATAAAATATATATGGGTGAATAAATTGGAATAAGCAACTGTAATAAATTAATAATATATTGAGATATAATATGCAATACCTACATGTTTGTAAATACGTACGTACTAAATACATTTCAAAACAGTTTATATACATTATTAATATACATAATATACATATTATTATTATTATGTATGATGATATTGGTTCTAATGCTTTGGTCACTTAGCTTATAATAAGTATGAAACACCTGGCAATATTATGCTGATCTCACCTTGTTGCAACGAATACTCGTAAACCAAAGATTCAAACATGCATTCGGTAATCTTCCGCGTTTGATTCCGTTGCATGTTTCTTGTAATGGAATCTCGTGTTGGCTTTACTCTAGTGAGTACGAAGAGCAGAAATAGGTCAGATTTACCTTACGTTTGAGTTTGGAGATCGGGCCTCAATGTCGTGTAAAATAAGATAATCGTTAATACATTAAATGTCAGGCCTATTTAACAGCTCTTTATTTTAGAGAGTTAATACAAACTGTTATTTAGTTTGCAGCACGCACATTGTTACTCTAGGTGTGTTCTCAAAGTGGACTAGAAATATTGCTTGATAAATCACAGTAACGTAACCTGCACCATATACACATTCCATGTTGTGACAATACTAGAAACTAGACTGGTTAGGTCAATTATGGGTTTAACATTATGAAATAGATTATATTAAAAGTTAGACATGTACTCTAAGCGCCTGTCAGGTATTTCGGATGGGTGCCGGGCAAGCTAGCTTCAACTTGGAACCGCATTGTTGTCGGAAAGCTTCTCGCCTTAGATTTGGTTTCATCTGTGGTGTTTGTTTACTAGATTGACTGTCTTGTACGTAGATGAGCGGGTGCACTATGTTTTAGTTTAGACGAACGAAAATGGCACTCTTAATAAATTACTACTATACTACCGCCGAGGTGCTCTCTTAATATTTTCTCTCTAAACGTTACCAATAAAGTATCTGTAAAAGTAGACAATCCTTAGTGTGATTGCATATCTGTGTTAGACTGGTCGTACTTTGGGGTGCGGAGTGAGTTTGTCGTCTCATTAAAATTCCGTGTGTAGGTGTTAATTAAGAATTGCACAGTTTATTTGCCCGTATTGAAAAGAATCTCCCAAAGAGTATGTTAAAATTCAGGTAACGATGAAAGCATTCTCTTGAAACTGCCAGCAAGTGTGGAGTTGGCTTATTTGAAAGTTGAATATGTTTATGAATATTCTGACTTCTCGAAGGTTCTTTACATGGTACTTATCACATTATACCAAACATGTTTTACGAAGTTCAGTCATCTAGGTAACCTGAGTTGAAATTCAAAAGATTTGGTTGCTCTTTATGTTATGCTCATTCTGAATAAACAGAATTGTATGTGCAGTTGCTATATATGTAGCTCTACTATTCTATATTACCAGAACTAAGCTAGAATAATACAGTACCTATATCAATATTTATTAGGGATTCTATGAATTTATCATTTTATACACTATACCATAAATATACCATATGCCACCCATATGATATATTTGATAATGATATCTGATTAGTGATAATATAAATATTGTATGCCATCTAAATTACAAAATTTCTTGAATTGTTTTTTTTTTTTACTTTCTCATTTATTTAATAACAATGCATTCTGTTGTTTTATTACAATTATTTACAAATAATCCTGGTTCCTTTAAACTTAGTACATTAGTATCATTCAAGTATTGTCCGTTGAGAACAATAGAAGTAATATGTTATCAATCATTGAAACATTTCCAAATATTATCACTTGATGTGCTCTGCAACCAAAGTATGGTTACACATTCTGGTGTAATAGGTGTTATATTTTTTTTATGTAAGTAGAAGATTAATACAAAACACGATAAATAAAATATAAATATATGTGTGTGTGTTAAAGTCAATTACAATATGGTTTACGTTTATGCAATTTGTATGATATGTGTGTATATGTAATGTACTAGCTGCACTTATCACCCCCGTGAAATTGGCAAAGGTATATTATAACTCAAACATAGCCTTAATTTTTTTAGTTGTACAAACCCTTAAAAGATGTTTGTGAAAGTCTGTAAACTGAAACGGCTAACGTTTTCTTCCATATATTGTTGCCATTTTTACAGTGCAAAGTGTACAGTAACATGTGCATTCCACCGACAGAGTGACCCGTAATATGTAAACATTAATGCTGATCAGCTTTTATTTTCAAGTACCCCAATGCTGATTCCTGATGCGGCTACCTGTTTGTGTGTGTACATAGGACGGAATAAAGACTAGGGTCCCCCACACCATGATATTGCACTAACTAATGCTTACAAATGTTTTTTTAAGTATCTATGTTGATATTGTATTGTTCTTGTGGATTACTACATGACATTTGCTATTGATTCTTGAGTTGTTTATTCTGCATTATTTTACCCTATTATGTAAATGTAACATCTTGTATCTTGTATATGCAAGATTAAATTCATCGATCACTGCCTGGAAAATAAGAAATGGGTTTTTAAAACTTTATTTCAGTGGAAGTAGCCATCCATACATTTATTAAATTACTATTACATTGACAGTCTAGATTTATAGTTTAGAACGTAGGGCCTACAGTAATTGGTTTAACTTGAATGATTAAATAGTTGGCTTATCCCTTTTCTGAGAGAAATATTCATAATGGGCTTCCATGAAATGATTACCAGAAGCCTTCAAATTTCTTGGTCAACTTTCCTCGAAAGTTCAATTAAATTTTGTATTTTCCACTCCCAACTATGTTTTTACCAAAAATTAATCAGTAGAAGTAATTTCTATCACATGATTACCATTGAAAATATTAGGTAAGCTCAAAGTACATTAGCTAATTGTGTAGACTTCCATACTAACTATCAACATGGTACTGGTGATGTATAAAATTAATGTTGTTTTCCCCATCACACGACACGCAAATATAGGGACTCGCACCAATGTATTATATTCAAAGACATGATAGTGCGCTATGCAAACATTAAAATGTTCAATAAAGTTAAAACTTAATGTATATATATTGATTCTTAAGGGGCTTCTTGGACGATCGATTGAAGTTTCATTGTCAGTAGATTGGTTGTCTGGTACAATTCAACGACATTCCTTAATTAACGTATTTAGACCAGAGGCATTTTCAATGAGCATAAGTAGATGATTATGGTCAGTATAGTTATTTCATTGGACTTTGACATTTCATGCATCACTATAAGTCTTTAACTTTTGCTGACCATATTGTAGATATTATAAAAAGTGTATTGTATATTAATGTAAACTATCGTTGTTGTTAAAACACTTCCCCTCACGATATTATGAAATGTTGTTATAATAATCACTCGCTGGTTGATTAAAAATAAATATGTTTTACCAACGAAGACAAAAGACGGTTTATATTTTACAATTAAGGTACATTACCTGTTAACTATTGGTTATATATTTGGAAATGTTTTGTAGGTGTGTGCTAACGTATTCTTTCGAGCCCACTCGGCTGTAATTGCCTGGCTAGCGAGTTGGTACCTCCGTACGGAGACTTCTAAACCTCTAAACATGGAATACAAATATATATTCAAGAGTTCTCCCCCTAACATTTCATCTTCGGCATCTTCAGTGCATGGTTTTGTGTCTTAGTGACATGATTTGTTGTAGCTAGCAATAATCTTTGCATGACTGATCCAGGATGTGTGACAAGCTAATACCAGTGTACCTGCAATGTGATTAAATACAAGATACCTAGTGTTTTCTTTCCACTTATCCTCTCTTCACTACTGTTATTATTTTTTATTCTGCTGCATAAAAACATGTTGCCATCTTAAATTTATTTCCTTTCTAATAACAATATCCGTTTGCAATGAGATAGAGCGGCAAGCTTGTAATTTAATTTAAGGTTGCGGTGCAGATAATGGACCGGGCAACACTAACATAACATGTTGATAACTTGTATTGATGGGTCCTAACCTGTTGAGTTAGCGGTGATTCTCCCTTCCGCTTGCTGTTGAGACCTTGTTTACCTAGTTGGGAACACTGCATGGACTCCACTGGAAAGACATATTTCTCATGTAGTCTGGTGTAGGCCTACTTTTTGGCATGGAGCAGGAATGATTTCACTTTGCTATTCATTGAAAGGGGAGAATCGGCAACTGAGACTGGTGTAATAGGTGACATGCATAGGCCTACGATTCTCTTTGCAAAACAAAGAATTTCATTTCATTGTCTGCTATAAAACAATTGAATAAACAAGCTTAATTTAAAAAAAGGTTAAGTGAACTATGCATCTCATTTATTCGAAATTTCCTCCTTGTCTAAAAGAAACATTTGTTGTCTGACTATGACATTATAGTCACTGTAATGCTCACAACTGGTTTCAGTGCACTGCATACTGTGTACAATATGCACTCCGCATATTTACTACTTCACGTTAAACCGCCAGAAAAGTTCCAATTTTTGTACCATGAAAAAAATAGATGCTACCTACCTGAAAAGGTGCAAAAAGCCAAGAATTTGAAAATATTTTTTTTTCCTACCTAACTCTAATTAGATCATTAATTCCACACATATTTTTTTTTATGTACAAGTCAACATGTTCCAAAGGGAATATCTAGGATTTAACCCGAGAGTAGTCGCGCCCCTGTTTGTAACGTTAGTAGTCGCGCCCGGTCCTTTAGACCGCATTATTTATTATGGGCTAATAACGTTAGGATGACGTTTTGATTACCAATATAAGATAATTTATCATATATGTGACAGCATACATGGTTATATTAATCAATTATCAATCAATAATCAATAAATAATCAATCAAACACAGAATGTTGCAAACCTACAAAAAGGTATAAAAATATGTTTTGAAACACCCTGTAGTTCGAATTATTAGTAAACCAAGACAGTGATATTATGCCAACATTGTATGTTGAAGAATAATCAACATACAATAACAAAATACATGTCTCATAATAGTGATTGAGTATGCATATTTTTGCCTCCCTTAGTAGTCGCGCAGCGGTCGAAAAGACCAAGCAACCGAACAGGACCTCTTATCTTAGTTGAAGTTCTGCAGAACACTGAATCGCGTATTGCACACTGGCTTCAGAAATCTATTTTGGGAAGGTAGGCGGAACTAGACAAGCCATGCATGCGCGCTGTACAAATACCAACCGTTGAAAAAAAAAGTCGGTCTAAAAGACCACACGCGACTACTCTCGGGTTAAATGTGTGTTTGATCTTGTTTATTCATTTCCAAACAAATGACAACATTGAAATGAATCCGACAGTAATTTTATTTATAAACTGAAACTCGTTGCTTTGTGTATTTCTGTGCTTGCTGCTAAAACATGGTGTGCAATGTGCATAGCTTATCATTTTAAAGTTTCTTTTAAAGTCGGAAAGAGAGTTAAAATATCTTGTATTCCTAAGCAGTTTGAGGTAGGTTGTAGTCCCATGTAGATATTTTGCATCACTTTGCAAGGTTTAAGGTAAGACTTTGCAGCAAACAACTCCTATTCTTCATATTAGTTGACAATAGAATGTTGATAAGATTTGATATTTAAACGAGGGAGCGGAGCGACCGAGTGTCTCCATTCAACTCGAACGGTTCTCATTCGTGATCTGTCTGTCTTCTGTCTGTCTGTCTGTACGTCGAAAATCCGCCGAACCGCTGAACAGATTGGGCTGAAATTTTAAACAGACATCCGGTACGAATTGCGATCCATTGCGATTAAGCCTACAATAAATAAAAATGTGATTTTTTAAATTATCGATAGCATTTGTTTAGTAGCAGCTAGCGGGACGAGATCTGCGTGACTGCATGGCCATTGGTAAGCATTTAGCCTACCGCACGGAGGGTTGGGTTTCGATACACGTTAGCTCGAACTTTTTTTATATTTTTACATCCACATATTATTTTTGAGGGGTGTTAAATGGGAAATAAAAATTAGGTGATTTTGTTTCATCTTGGAAATTTGTTAATGTTTTACGCTAATACGTTTTGAAAACGATTCGCATTTTAAATGTTCAATTTAAATAACTAGGGAAACGCCATAGTTGTTGTTAAACGAGTGAGTGAGCCATGTGTTGAGTACCCGGTATCATTCCCCATACTGGGCTAGATCCTTAGGTATAGGGGAGGAAAGGGGATGTTCCCGGGTACTCAACACTTGGCTCACTCACTCACTCGTTTAACAACGACTTTGGCGTTTCCCTAGTTAGTAAAATGTCAATGGAATAGCACTCTATACTTGTTGAATTGGAACTCTTACATGGACGGCTTGCACTACGCCTTGTAATGTAAGCTGTGTTTAATTTTGGTTAAATACCAGTTTAACAAAATTTTAAGTTACTACTATACTATATAGTAGGCCTATACACCATTTAGTTAATCCTGGGATTTTAATTGTTTTGATAAATATTCCGTAATAAGTACGGTTCCTTTTTACGTTCTCCCTTAGAAGTTGGATGTTACTTAGTGAAACATAAAACCTAAGGGCCACTTCCACCAAATGAATATAATTTTAACATTAGCTAGAAATATTCCACAGATAACTGGATTTAAAGTCTATTTTAAAGTTTGTGGAACCCCTCATCTTCCTAACTGGCAGATAACTACTAAAATAACTGGATCTTATAATTTGCTGGAACTTGGCCCAAGTGGTTTATATAATTTGTTTTCATTCCAATAGAAAAATTCAGTTTAATCCTATTTTTGTAATGTTCTTTCTATATTCAAAGTAGTTTTTTTCTAACTTGATTTAACAAATTTTTTCGACCATTTTTTATTTGCTTTTGTTTCCGGTGTTTGTAGGCGTCCTGTTCCCACTATTCCCCCCAGACTCCCAGACCGGCCGTACGTTCCCGGCAGGCCACAGTATTGACTGCCGACCGGCTGGAGCCAACGCGTTTGCCGTTTGGACATCGAGGCGCACCGTCGACTTTAATATCGCATCACAGCGGACCAAGTTAAACTTGTTATGGCAATGATTTCCGTTTGAATCTTTCCAAATTCCCAGAACAACAACAAATACTAGCAAGAGGTTAAGTGGATTATAATTTTTGTGTACTGAGGTGCTTAAGTTTTTATTTTTAAAATGTTGTATTTTTTTGTTTTTCTAATGAATATTCTGATGTGATTGTAAAATAACCCCCCACTGAAAGCATTTTGTACAAACTAATATGATAAGAATGATAATCTATATATACAGCAAGTTGCATTTTATTTCGACTTAATTTATGACATTCGTTTTACGGCTTGCCCAATAGGCACTTTGATGAACACATGTTTTGGATAGGTTGTTTTGTAAGTTCTTTCTGTGCATTCAACACTATTGTAGTTGGCAAAACGTGTTTTATTGGACTGGCCAATAATTCTCTTGCCATTCCACTGTTATTTTTCCTTACAAACACTAGCATTGTTGCTAAGTAGGCCTACTAGTAATAAATACTGTTGTAGTTAGGTAAAAATACAATAGCATCTACTAGTACATGGAACTAAAAACTAAAATACTACTGCAATTACTGTTAAGAATTTTTACTTTACATTTTAAAGTTAGGTGTTTGATTTCTAGCTTTAATTAATGTGAGTTTGCTAGTTACATCAAAAGTTCCTATTTCTTCAGCCTAGCTGCCTGCGTTAACTGTGCGTCTTGCCGAAACGTTACTGAAACTTTGTACATTGCGATAATGTCATTGCCAGATTGAAGTAACTTTAGAATTGCAGTCGTCATCAGCAAGTTGACATTGTGCTGTTCTGCCGAGCCTTTCAGGCCGTTAGGTTTTGTATTTGTGAAAAGCACAAAACAGAGAAGACATTATATTTTCCAAGCCATTGGACTTGCTGATGAGACTGTTTATAATTTATAATTGAATTAAGTTACATTTAACTAGTTGGGAATCATTTTATTGGTATTCTTAGGGTGTTCTAAGAATATTCAATTGTCTTAATTCCAGTGTCTGGTAGTGGTACAGTAAAATACGGTTGTATTTTACATTACATTTTCTCTCAAACTGCTTTAGCTTTAAACTACGGAACTACCTTAAATGGTTAAGTCAGTGCCCTAGTGACCCATGTAATTATTGTTCGTCCATTAACATTCGGACAACAGTGATATAATTATTATCTATTGTTTGCGTGCAATGACTTGAACCGGACATGTGAGAAGTCAAGATCGTACAACTCGACGAGCTACGCGTTTGTTTAGTCGAATGAAGATAGAATAGATTTGTTTGTTCAATGACATTGAACAGAGATGACTGGCTAGTTATTCACAAATTGAAACTGACAAAACGGGTTTCTCCCAAAACAACTTGTGCATTCTTCTCTACCCGTCATATTTATTAAATATGCAGTGACTTATTATTTTATTTTTATTAACTAGTCGAAGTAATACACTAGATGCTTCATGTTGTCGCGCATAATTTACTTTCTTAAATTGTCACTTTTGTTCATCATGACAATATTAATTTCTGAAAATGAGCATTTGTTTATTTCTGATGCTATTATTTTGGCCATTCTGTAACAAGTCAGAAATTATGAAATGTATTGCACAATATGTGAACATCTATCAACTGATGTACTTAATCAAAACTTCTAAACCACTTTTCCCCTACATTGTTTCATCTTGGTTTTTGGTGAAGATTCAAATGGGCACTTGCATTAACAAATGAACTTAACTTTTACACTTGAACAAAGCTGCTTGGTAAAGCAAGTTCATGTTATATTTTATGTGAAGACATGAAATACTTGTCGGGATAAGTTGTGTGTAGTGGGTGGGGAGCGAGCAGTGCCTCAGGGACTTGTGTTGGGACAGACCACTAAGTATTAACCCCGTGATAAGGGCCTTACTTTAATGTCAACTAATTTACCTGAACATATTTTTATAGACATACATATATGCGTCAACATAAGTACCCACGTAGAGTATGTGTTACTCTGGTTTGGGTGAAGTGCGACTACCCCAGATTTTGATGTATGACGATTGTACGTAATACGGCAACAACGCCCAACTGTACTTGTGATGTTTACATCGGTAACAGTGGATTATTACACCCAAAACAGCGTGACACATTCTCGCTACTATTATAATATCTAAAATAGAATCAAAATATTATGTATAAAGTGTATAAATCGACTGACTGTTGTATATATTTAGTATTTTATTGTTAAAGACCAATGTACAGTTAATCCTAAGACATGCAATGTAGCCTCAATGAAAGCTGTACTTCATGAGACTTGGACGTGTGTTCTTTGCAAAATGGGGCTATTAGGTTGTTATAATATTGATAACATGGGTGTAGTGTAGGCCTAAGTCTCGAATTATATAACTTTCAACAGAAGATTGAAATTCTATGTTTGAAATTTCATTGTTCTGTAAATGTTATAATTGTTATGAATGGTAGTAATTAGTAATTTAATTTTGCACCTTGTATCTTTAGGCTACTTGTAGTAACTAGAGCTTCGGTATAAATATAATCAAGCACCCATTTTATGTACCAATTAGGTTTAAAACTCGGATCGATAATTTGCAGTTAACGTAAAGATGATAAAAAATGAAATTATACCATTGAACAATATCAAGGTTACCCCCTCATGTACAAAGGCTGGACACAAAGATGGCCGATTGCCGTTGATTACGTTGCAGAGATCCATGGAAACTAATTGCATGCAAAAACGTGTCCCAAATGACAACTAAATTGCATTTAAAGAGTAGGGGCCTATATTCAGATAGACACACACAGTCTCAGACAGCACTTTTATCAAAATATTTGTTATAAATAACCTAAAATTATTTATCCAGCTCACTTTTGAGTAGTGGATAACTAGCCTGGGTTTTATGCGGTTTGAAGACTCGCTCAATTAAAAAAAATATGTATTACTGAACTTTACATTTTTTGCCTACGTCTCTGTATGTTAGTACACAAAATTTGGTTAGTACATTTATTTTCTGATACAGTAGGTCGCAACTTGACCGACGCTCCTTACGATTTGCAAATTCAAGTTTGCAGACTCGACTACCTTTGTGCGTGTGGTAGACTCAACTACCTTTGTGCATGTGGCTTTTATAAGCCTATGGTTTAACATACGAATATATCCAAGTCTGCCATTTTTGTAGAGATGCAACTTTGTGGCGGTAAAAATTTGTGCGCGATTTGGTAAAACAATACAATGCATTCACCTACTGCATGATAATTTCCCAACGTCCGCTGTCTTCCTTTGACTAGAGATTTAAAATCTCACAGTGGACGAATGCATTGTGATGTATGTAACGGTGTATTGTTGAGCGTTATGGTTTTGTTTTTTATCTGTCTCTGGGTAAACGTCCTGGTTTTCATCAAAGTAAAGATGGTACCGTGACAGCTTTGAGCTCTCTCATTTCAAACAATGTCAGTAGAAAACATGGTTGATCCATGCTGTATAGTATTATTTTAGATTTATGTTGTTAACCAGTAACTTGATTCACCGTTAAATAGATTCAATGTATAACGTCTTGAGATTATTAGAGATGTCAAAGAATTAGTAATACTACGTAATTGATTTTGAGTTCTTACGAAGGCAATCAAGCTTGAATAAAAAAATAATTGATTAGGTCTTCATTTCTTTATTAAAAATTTCATCAATTACCCATGTTATCATAATTGTTTGCTTTCTTTCGGTATAAATTTCTTGCTTTTGGTAACTGTATAACCGGTATTGTATTAGTGTTAACGAACTTATGTGATATAGTAGTACCATAGTGAAATAACATATTGTCAATCTATACCAATACTTGGTTAAAGAGTAAAAAAAACTAGTTTTGACAGAAACTGAGTAAAGAACAATCAATAAAAGATTTCTCATGAATAATCGTTACATATTATCGATTATTATTTTAGTGATTGATATCTAATTGTTTGCGGGTATATCGATCAATAATCGATAGCCATTCGACATCCCTAGCTAAAATACTTAGCTGGTTTGGCATGTGATATATCTGGCAGATGCTCTTACTGGTCACTTTGGTCACATCTGGTTAGAATAATATAATTCAGGTCCCAAGGAATTACCTATACACATTTTAAGAGGCTTGGGTGTGACTCTGAGTGTACTTTACTACTTTTCGTACTGTGTCATCCAGAGAAATCAACGTTTTTGTTCTTTTTTGCACCTTTGGAAAGATATATTAATTCTCAATTTCTAATATCACACTCTGTTTTTGTTTCCATCTGTTATTAAAATGTGCATTTTAGTCGATGTTTACATTTTTTTTTGTAGCTAAATGGAACCATTGGACATAAGTCATCACAAAGCACAAAACATTCAACTTGATCGAAGAAACATTGTGTACACAGTTGTAAAAGTACGAACGCACATTTTCGGCTCAATTGGTGTCGTTCATGTGTAAATATGATTGTGATTTTGAACTTCCTCCAGTCGTACACAATGCTTTTAAGTACTAGTGTGAGTACAGTTAAACTGTTTGTTATGGAATGATGTGGTGAATCAATGCTCTTGTGTTGTTAAATAGTATTTCATAATACATTACACCAACATGTATGAAACGTACAGGTAGGCGTGAATATCATTTCACCAACTTGTAAGCATAGATACTAGATAGATACATACGCTGCAACTTCAAACAAAATACTATTCTAGTCTAACCTTTACCCCGGAATAAGCTTATTATTAAGCAAGGGCAAACATGGTTTAGGAGAGGAACAAAAAACAAGTGCTATCATCTGACCTAATGTCTCAGGTTCTCTCAAATTTAAGTCACCAATTCAAACTGTTAGTTATTTCAATGGCCACCACGACTTTTTCATTCATGTAAGTTTGTAATGTTTTAGTTTATAGATGTTGTTTAGTTGAACGAAAACATACGAACAAGGTTTGATCCTCAACAACGAATTCGGGTAATGTTTTGATTTGAGTAACATGTACGGGAAATGAGGTTGGTTTATTTGTCGTGTCTGAGACGGTTCTTAAAACAGTTTTGAACTTGGCAGAAACGTGTAATAGTGCAGGAGGTTTGGAATTTAGAGTGGATAAAAAGTAAAAATCATGTTCCGACTTTGACCATGCCTACAGAAATGAAACATCAATCTGTAAAATTGACGGTTCTAGATGTTAATTCATGAAAATTGAAAACCTTTCATTAACAACAAATACTTTCCCATATCCTGACAATTTTCATCCATGGTACGGTAATTCAAATTCCTACCTGTACATTCCACTCGGTTTCATAATCTTCTTTCTCGTCCAAACTGTTCTATGTTTGACCTGTTCTAGAAGAGGTGTCTGAAGTGAGATGAACACCATCTAAACATTTTATTTTTACCGATGATGCCATTTTCATATTCAGAAACAGTTCCGAATGGACAAACAAACAAACCTATCCAAAAGTTATTAAGTATCATACTGACTTGGTCTGGTGGTTAAGAATAAGACGTCAGTCCAAGAAGCAGGAGACCCGGGTTCAATCCCTGGTTGAGTGGTATTATTTTATTTCTAGATTGAACTTATTTGGGGCTGGGTTTATTTGTCATTTGGAGAAAACAATAATATCATTGAAAACTATTTATTTTAATGTCTATAAGTTAACAAAAATTATGACAAGATTTAGGAGGTGGTATTCCTTAACCCTCCGTCACTCGCGCGGAATTTCTTAACACCATCCCTCGCGTGGGGTTTCTCAAACCCCAAATTATTTTTGGCTGTAATTAGTGCAGTAGGATGTTTTGGGTATTTCTTTCTGGGCTCATATGATTTGTGGAACTACTATGTAGGTGGTTGTTACTGGGAGGACAGTGAAATAAAATGCCAATAAACCTTTTTGTATGAAATATTTTTTTATTGTATTTTTCAGATTTAAAAAATTGACATTTTCTAAATATTCAAAAAAGGTGTTTAAATAATGCCGTTTTGAGTTTTGTTTCACTTTATAGTGATAAACATGAACCAGTTAGTAAATTGCAAGAAGAATTTTTCAAAAATTCAAAAATTTCCAAATTTAAGCCAAAATAGCATTGAGTTTCCCTATGCAGTTACTGTAACAAGATCACTCGCGCGGGGTTTCAGCAACCCCAGCCACGTTCAGACCGGCAATATAACGACACTAAAAGCCCTAATGATTAGAGGGTTACAAATTTCGCTAACATATAGAGTGACTTGAAGGTACTGAGAATCTAGAGTCGGTAAAACAGTCCGATGCAGAGAAACAGAGTCGAATGTAGACCCTGGGGTTTGTAGAACCCCACGCGAGTGACGGAGGGTTAAACAATAAAAACATTAATACACCCAATTAATGTCAACTGTTGCAATAAAATGAATGTATTTACCTGAAATTGCACCCATGCATTACAGAGAAAATATAATTTTCATATCGATAACTCTGCACGTTTTGTAACCAGTCTCATTCATTGACACTTGATACTTTATATAATGTGTTTGAGGATGTAACAACAATCTATGTTTAATCTATTTTATGTTGTATTATTTTATGTGCTGAATTATATTATGAAGGTAATTAATTAGCTAATATCACCTTGCATGCAAGATTTTTGTGTTTAAATGTTGTATTTAAATAATTATTTTATAAATGCCCACATTCAGTAAAAATTGTCAGTCCGAGGCAGATAGCATTCCAGACCACTGTTGCAAACTAAATCAATTTTAAGAATATTACAAATTGTTAGTTACTTATTATTGCTGAATGTTACCACCAATAAGTGCACCAAGATTGTGCTTATTATTGTCAATGTTATTTTAAAGGTTTATAACTTATACATTATGATGTGGAAGTCAAAACAGGTCAGTGATAAACCAAACATGAGTAGGTCTTTACTCAAACTATAAAGATTCTTAGTTACGTAGACTAGACTAGGTCACTAGATTGTAGACCAGTGAAATGTCATTTATACTTTTGAGTGATAATAGCTAAACTTGTAAAAAATAAATTAACTTAATATTTAGCTAAACGGCACAAATGCAAAATGTATAACTGGCATTCCACTGGGTGTGTCATCTAGGAATTATACTTAAGTTTAATCGAATGCTAACCCTATACATAATTTATTTACGCCACAACTATGATAACTAAGTATAGGATTTGTCTACGCAAACAATTGCAAGTGCGTTAGTGATTTATAGAGCAGGGCAATCCTAAATCTTTGCATAGATAATAATTATTATATTTCCAAAGCCACCATCAAAATCGAGCTTTGTTATTAATATGTGCTAATAGTGTATATAAGACAAACTGTATATTATACATATTATTTATCAGTCATTTTATTATATATCTAAGTCTACCTAATTGACATTGTTGGTTTACATCGAATGCCGATGAGCTCAAACGTATTTCTATTTATTTCAAGACTATTCATTTACATTATAATAATTAAAATTATTGAATTTAAATCGAATTGTACATATCAATTTGTACATTATTTAACATTTGGTGGTGGCCTAGTTTTAGGTCATCTCCTAAATTGTTTTGTAAACATTTCTGTTGCATTTAACACTTCCATGAATGTTGTGATAATTATTTTAATGTGACTATTTCTTTCTACTTTGCAGAATGTTTCAAAGTAATTGCCATTGTTTCTCCAGCTTGTGATTATAGGTGCCCACGTGTAGTTAGTAGTATGTAATTAACTAATTATGCACACTCTGTTTTACTGTATCTTGTAACTCCAACCTGTTAATAAGTTGTCAGCGCTCGCAAATAAATAATAAACATGCTCGACTCCATTACATTTGTTTATTTTATTTATTAGTTTGTTTCCACATTACATAGATAGTACATTTGTGATTTAAAAAATACGTTAATATTTCTGGACAGTCGAAAAAACAATTTAAGACCTAGTTAAAACTTCATATATCCTCAATTTGACTAAAAATGGTGCTTAAGTAAACAGAGTTTTACCTCTTAAAAGCTCTTGGTATCAATATACTAAAAGCCATGCACAACAGTCACTCAACGCACACTGCCACCTGCTTTATTGAGCATCTTTACTTGCTTATGGAAAATAACATGGGGCTGTCTCCATTTGATGGTTCAATGGTTCATTAAAGTTTCCTTGAATTCAAGGACAAAACAATCAATGTTTAAATTATGTATTGTTGTATTTTATTATCTTTACTGGTACACATTTTAATTATGTTTTGCCAGTGTTGGGTAGGAACTAGGAACGCGTTCGAACGCGTTCTTTTTTCGGGAACTTTTCAAGGAACGCGTTCCATTTTTAGTTAGAGGAACTTTTAACACAAAAGTTACAAATTTATGGTAACTTTTAATAAAGTTTTAGAAGTTCCTTTCACACTTAGTGATGACAAAACCCACCATGTTTATACATCTGAAAACGAATTTTGCTGATACAAATATAAAAATTAGCTGATTAAAAAACAGTAGCATATCATTTTTAGAGACATAACCTCGATTGATGAATCTGTCATATTTGCTAGCGACGACGGGCTAAAAAATCGCTACCTAAATCCTATGTACATATTTATCTGATAAAGGAACTTTTAACCAGGAACTTTTATATTTCAGGAACTCAAAAGTTCCTTTTTTTGTGAAGGAACTGTAACTTTAAAGTTCCATTTGAAGGCCAAGTAACTTAACTTTTAAAAGTTCCTTTTTTGCGGAACTTACCACACTGTGTTTTGCCCTTGCTTGAACGAACCATTGAGTAGCAGTGGTTTGTAAGTGACTGCTGTGCATCCGGCCCTTAATGTAACATGGTAGTTTGTTATATAGTTGTATGCCGGCCCCGGCACATCTAGTCCCTTTTCAAACAAAGCACTGTTGTGCTGAAGGGGTGGAAGGTAGCCTCAGCGCAGCACCTGAAGTCTAAAATTCAACTATACGGCACAAGATCTGTTATTTTGTCTGTGAGTGAGTGACTTCGCTGCAGAACGGCTAAACAGATTGCGCTGAAATTTCAAACAGACATCTGGTACAAGTATTTAGCTTGCAGTTAACATTTTGAGCAAAATCCGATACGATTTAAACTCACAATAAATAATAAATTGAAATAGGCTGAGAATGTCACATTTAATTTACAACATTGTTCTTGTTTTTAACAAATATTTTTATCAAATCATGTTTGCATGCAGTGACCAAGGTGTATCGAATCTTACACGCTACACGACTAAAGAACTGGTGGACCGAAATCAAAAAAGGGCCAGACAAAGACTGGTCGAGGAAGACGGCCACCGCCCATTTCCGGCTTGTAACCGGTCACGACGTCTTGCAGCACCACCTGCACCGCTTCAACATTACCAACGAACCGGCCACCTGCAAACTTTGTAATTTAGAAGATCAAGACAGAGCGCATCTCTTCAGATGCGCCGCCCTCAAGAATGACATTGACTCCCTGCCCGATGACCTGAGCAGGATAGAAAGGAGGCAGTCTTATATTGGATAGCAGACAAAAGAATGGTGAAAAGGCCAACTTTGCACAAGAAAAAAAAATAAAAAAAAACCGCTTAAGGTTACCTAACAATCCGCTCGGAGATTGAGCAACCTTGCAATCATTACTAGTATTTCGTACTGTCTATATATTTTCCATAGTATTGTATGCATTTCAAAACATGTTCTATACTTTTCCAGAGATAATGAAATAATCCAGAAATAACAAAATCTATCCCGACCGTTGTTTGAACCCGCGGGTCTCCAACATTCCAGGTATAAAGGGGCCTTGGCCAACTAGACTAGGAAAATACTAAAGTCGTTATGTGAAGAAGAAAAAAATATATATAACTGAAATTTGTGTTGTTAAAATAGGTTATGAAAAACGTAAATTCAAATATATTTATCCTGGTGTAGGCCTAAGGAGAGTCCGTGAGCAAACAGAATACCCCAAAATAGCCCCGCAAGTCGATTTTTCAACACTTTTATCCTGGTGCAAAATTTATCATTTTCCCTGAAATTCAGGGGCGCAAGTGCCCCCCTTGTCTCCCCTCCCGGCGCCCATGCACTGGTATAGATCGTGTTTCTATATATTTTAATTTTATAAATGTATTTTTTTAACAAGAAAAACACTAAAATACCTAATAATTACACTGTTGAAATACACTACTGACATTTCCTAGGGTACTTCAAAATTTGTCTACGCGAGCGTCTCCACTTGACTCTTATGGCTCGAATGTCTGTTTTTTTTTTTTTGTCTGTTACTGCTTCGGTACAGGTCGCACCGTTTCTCTGATCGACCTGAAATTTTGCACACATGTACATACCACCTATGCGGGTTGCTGTATAGTTTTTGAACAAAATCCGATCGTTGGTTATAAAAAATAAAATAAAAAAATAAAAATGTTCCGATCGTTATGAAATTTTGCAGGGTCAATAAGTACAACATTCTCTCCTATTTTACAAATTTTCAGCTAAATCGGGTAAGACCTTAAGTAGTGTAGATAGTAATTACATTTTAACAAAAGTAATGTTACCATGGCAACGAAAAGTCTCACTATGCACTGCCGCCTAGAAGTAATCAAAATACTATCGAGGAAGCAGTGTATTATTTGTTATCAAGGAGTTAAAATAGTTTTCCCAAAGAAATGATGTCAAGGTCGTCTAGATGGCGATGGATTTTATCCATTCTCTCCTATTTTACAAATTTTCAGCTAAATCGGTCAAGACCTTAAAGACTTATTGGTATGTACTATGTAACATTATGGGAATGTCGTACTCGGGTCGTGTTGCACGTACCGGTGCTCGCTCAACAACGCGACGGGACTTTAGCGTTTTCCTAGTTACAGACTACACGGTGAAAACTGTTCTAAATCCTGTTAAGTCCTGTTCTAGTCCTGTTCCTGTACTGTTTACAATAATTATGTGTGCTAAACTAGGAAAACGCTAAAGTCCCGTCGCGTTGTTGAGCGAGCACCGGTACGTGCAACACGACCCGAGTACAACATTCCCATAATTTGTTACATACCAATAAGTCTTTTAGGTCTTGACCGATTTAGCTGAAAATTTGTAAAATTGGAGAGAATGTTGTACTTATTGACCCTGCAAAATTTCATAACGATCGGAACATTTTTATTTTTTTATTTTATTTTTCATAACCAACGATCGGATTTTGTTCAAAAACTATACAGCAACCCGCATAGGTGGTATGTACATGTGTGCCAAATTTCAGCTCGATCAGAGAAACTGTGCGACCTGTACCCGTGTACCGAAGCAGTAACAGAAGAAAAAAACGAATACGAATCAATTTATTGGACTTAAACATTAACTGTTTATGTTTATAGTTTGTTGCCAAGACTTGTGTCCTGACAAGTCGGATGGCAATGGGCTGGTAGTAGAGATGCGAATTAAAAAATACTGCAGCCCGGCCCGAAAGATGATCCTGGCCCGGGCCGAAAGTCAACTCGAAAGCCCGGTTCTTTGAAGACTAAAAAAATCGTATGGATTTTTAGACTGAAGAGGCCTTGCTGGCGTCGTTTTAGACAACAGATTGTATAATATTATGATAGTTTCTTTGTTCTACCAATATATTGGGCGGTGTAAAGCCAAATGCTGATTAATTATGAATGTTTAAGTTTGTATTGACATCAATGGGAAAGACGCAGCTCAAAATCTCGACTCTTCGCCTCCCCCCGTACGTATTATCGTGCATATCTTGGCACCGTGCATTTCATGCACCTTTGTACCCTAAAATCATATTCTGAGGGTGAAGTTCAGAGAATTTGACACATCCCCATTCGGGAATTGAACCTTGGACTGTGTGTTTGAAGCAGGAACACACAGATTTAACGAGCCAAAGTGACAAAAGCAAAAAAAAAAAATTGTCAGCGTCTAAGTAAGACCATCCACATTCCAAACTACGGTGCAATATGCACCATTTCAACTGCACAAGATGCATTACATCTTGTATCTATTTCTACATCCATTTTATACCGTGGGTCTTCAAATTAAGGGCGTTCGCACTAATTAATTCTTACCCCAGCAATGAGATTGCGGCTTTGTATTTATGGCCATTGGAATAATTAATAGTATCAATAAAAAAATTACTTATTCGTGAAGGGGATGCCCGTGTTCCCTTGCATTTGCCTTAAAAAATAAAAAAAAACTTGAGAAAAAATTTTTCGTGATTAGGTCTACCTGGTGTCGAGTCTCGAACCCGGGACATCCCGATTCAAAGTCTCGCACTTTACGCTTGAGCCACCACAGTCGGTGATTCATATTCAAAAGAATTTCCTTATTAATCTTAATTGATATCGTATCGGATGTCACAAACACGTTAATAAGCCTTTCCGCTTATATTTGTTTAATTAACAACGATCATTTCCTGGACGTCGTGTGAAACATTTGGGGAAAACTTGGACTCGAACCAAAGAACACGTGACAAAAGTTACTAGACCGTTGCTGAACTAAAACATACTTTGCTAGAGCATAAGTACTTCACGCCAAGCCACACGTTGTACCATTCACGTCATTTCACAACACGTGCTTTTAATAGAATAGCAATATTTGCCAATTATTCTGAAATAATTTCTTGGTTCAACAACACAATCCCACCTATAATTAAAGTAGCATCAAACTTACTTATCAAATGCAACAAGGATTAAAATAGCATCAAACTTACTTATCAAATGCAACAAGTATGTGCACGTGCAACATCGGTTCCATGGTGTAATGGTTAGCACTCTGGACTTTGAATCCAGCGATCCGAGTTCAAATCTCGGTGGAACCTTATTTTTTATTTTAGCCATGCATGCACCATAGATTTGTGGCAACTATTGCCCATGAGAAGAACACTTCACAGTTTGGACATTTTATTATTTTAATATATTATTCCTTGTAATTGTACGGACTTGTACCAGTTGACAGTTCATGTATGACTGATAATAATAGTTCACGACATTACGTCTTGCACTTTGAGCACTGTTTGACATTAGCTGGATACTACTCTAATCTACATTTTCCTGCACTCTGAGTGTTTCATAGAAGCGGAATAGTGCATCAGCTGTTGGCGATGACGTAACTAGCCCTTGTTTTGTTTTAGGGCGAACATTTTTGTAACCAGAAACATCCTGGTACAATGGAGGTCTGGGGGGGGGGGGGTTGTCCCCCAGCTAGTGTGGGTCTGGGGCGCATAACCCCAAATTTTTCTTCAACATTGCAAATGGTTGTGCCCCCCTTGTCCCCCCTCTTGCCCAAATTGGTGGGGGCGGTCGCCCCCCTCCCTACCGTAGTTACGCCACTGCGGTGGGGACTGGGGATGCATTTACTAAAGAAATATGATATGTTTTCAATTGTTTTTTATCTTGATTCTAATATTATTTTCTATGACCACGGCTCTACATTATTTTCTACTTATCCACTATATAATACTATTTGAAAAATCGCCAACATTTAGTATGGTTATAATAAAAATCTTCACATAACTTATGTTTTATGCTATATGTCCTGTTTATAGTGCGGGGAAATTCCAGGAATTTGTAAATTTAGGGATATTCTACGAATCATGTTTTGTCTGCAAGATACCGATCCAATTAGATTTGAAGAACATAAACCCTGAACAAATTTTAAAAAAAAATTGTTACTTAGTTTATATTGACAAGTTATAACCCCTTTTGGGCCGCGGGAAGAATTTGGTCCAGAGCATTACTATCGGATCGTAAAAGGAGGTAAAGCCCATCTCGTCTTAGACATTAGATGCTAACAAGAGTGGAGTATTTTACTCTGAAACTAGAGGCGAGCTCTGGCAGTTGTCGGGCTACCCTCCTCCTCCCCTCGACGACAACGTCGATGGCGACGACGATGTGCCCCCCTCCCCTTTCCGACCATTGTTCTGACCAGAATGTGTCTTTCCTCACGCCTACATCTCCTAGGCTATATAGTGACTCGAAGCAGATGGAAAGTTCGAGAGCTAGTGTAACGGCTTCGTTCTCCTCGGCGTCTGCTCGGCAGTCCGGGTTAGTGGAGGAACCTTTATGACTGTCAAAGTTACACCGTCCTTTCGGATGGGACGTTAAGCCGTTGGTCCCCTTGGTACTTTTCGAAAGGAGTAGGCTACGTGCCGGTATACAGGGTTTCCCCTCCTCCCTTCTGTTCATACTTCATCATCATCTATCACCACTCATCATCTCGAATAGCCAAAGTGCATTCTAACGGTTGACGCACCCGTATACCAAATAAAAAAACTTACAATTTCGTAGATTACATTTAACTGCAATGGTAAATCATCGTGCTAAAAAGTTATATCTGATTTTTGTAAAGTTCCCACTTTTCGAGATTTTTAATTGCCTTGCCATGGTCTGTGCGAATATTACACCTTGCCCCCATTCAATTGCACCGGAAACAACGATACTAGCATTACCCAGAAATACTAGTGTACAAAAATACAATCATACTACGAACTCACTAGTATCATATCATTTGCTTCCGGAGTGTTATTTGAGTTCGGCAAACAGTTACAGCGAATCGTAATTCGGATTGCCGGAGGTAACAACTAAGCCGCCTAAAACTAAAAGAAAGTAGTTTTGTCATCGCTACAAGCCAGACGTTAGTTAAATTAAATACATCATTTGGCAGTCTTCCACATGATACAGAACTAGGACGTTTTCACACAACGGTTCTATGGTGTAATGGTTAGCACTCTGGACTCTGAATCCAGCGATCCGAGTTCAAATCTCGGTAGAACCTGGGAAATTTTTTTACACTCCTATTTTCAAATGAAGTGCATTTGGTTGAAAAATTGTGACCTAAAAATGCTTTGTTGCTGGATTTTTTTAAATAAAAAAAAAAAATTTGAAAAAATCTATTTCAAAAAACTGGTACGGGTTGGAAATGATTCGAGATGCCATGTGAAAAATCGTCCTGCCCTCTCTTTAAATTTCGTAATTTTGGTAGGACATCCGGTTCAGTCAAAATAAATGTTAATTTAAAAAATGGGCACTTGTTCATTATAGGGACCCCCCCCCCCCCCCGAAAAGGAAACTAGGTTAATGGGGTTGGGGAGGAGCATGAAGTGCGTTGCCGTGGTCAGCTAGGCCCCCCCACGGCGCTTCGCCTCCCCCCAACCCCACTAACTTACTTTCCTTTTTTTTTGGGGGGGGGGGGGGGTCCTATAATGAACAAGTATAAAAAAATGTGCAATTTACGGTTATTATTTTGGCGAGTTTTGATTATATTTGGGGCACAGTTTTTAAGACAGAGTTTTGTAATAGGTAATTTTAGATGAGTGGAATGTTTTATTATCTACTCGACCTACTGCATGGCTCAATGTTATTGTAATTATTTTACTGTCAAAAAATTCTCCCTTGCTCGGTTGTTGCAAATTTGAGAATTTTTTCATGTCCTCTGAATAATCAATTAATAGTGAAGTTCAAATATTATATCGAAATAATTGTCTCCGTGAAGTTTGATCCCCGAATACATATAATTATGCTTTAATTTTAATACGTTTATCGATAAAGGTCAGTTGCAGAAACGTCATTATGAAACTAATCATTATCTGCTTGGTGAATTGATGATGGATGAGAAAATGTTACCTGAGGGTAGTGGTTTGGGTAAAGGTTTTTGTGCTGTGCCTCGGGAGGTCCTGGGGTCGATCCCCGTCACCGGCAACCCTCGTTGAAAACTTTTCCAAGATTATCCTCAGTCGTTAGCTATTACCCCAAAAAATGTTTTTACCACTTAATCTATAGCAAAATACTACACTAAAATGACCGTTAGAAAAATTAAATCTTATAACTGTGATTTTACACGAATTTTTCATTTTTTAATCCATAGCGAAAATTGGCGTTTTGGGAAATATCTTAAATCGGCTTTAACCTGCTTCTTTTATGTTTCACATAGATACAGTACTAGAGCATCATACCAATCTAAAATAGCCCTTTATAACATCGTGTCTTGAAACTGTGCACAAATATACACTCAAACACGCAAAAATATGTATTCCAAAATCACACCATTTCTTCTAGTAATCAGCATACTTTCATCGAACCACTTGGCCAAATTACAAAACAAAATAATATAGAGGATTAACAGAAAAGTCTGTAGAGTATGTCAATAATGGCCAATATTTTTTTGGATCAAAATCCTCCAAGGTCACGGGGCATAAAGATCGTCCCCATGTTATTTCTCATGGGAGATTTTTACCGATGGGACCTAGCTCGAAAAATAACAAGTTTGCCAATTTTTTGGGGGTCAATGGTAGACCGAATAATTTTTCTGTTAATTTCTACATTCATAACTAGCAAGCCAGAATGAAATATATTTTTTGAGTTTGGCGGGTGAATACCCCTTTAATGCGAATGCTAAGGAATGAGTCCTCTAAAAAAAACTTGGAAATTCCCTTCACATCTACCATGCTCCAAAAAATATAAGCAGTTATATGACTGAGTGGGTAGACTCTAAATACGAATTAATTTTTATTTATTTATTAACCTAGTTATAAATCTGAAGAGGGGCATGCAAGCTCTGGCAGTCGACGTCGGTGACCCCTCTACCCCTCGACGACCTCCCCGACGATGACGAACGATGTTAAAGACGGTGACGACCACTACTTGAGAACCCCCCCCCCCCCTCCCTTCCTGACCGTGCCCATGGCTGGTTCTGACCAAGGTCTTCTTGATCTCTGCCTTGGCGGAGGCTTGTCTAACGCCCTAGGTTCGAGTCCAGCAAAGGCATGGGTTTTGGTAATTGTCCTACACATTAAAAAAAAAAATAGATTCAAAAGCATCGAGAAATCGAACCAGGGTATATTATATTATAAAAAATATAATAAATATTTATAATTTTATTATATAATTTATATTTAATTTCAGTTTAAGCCACTCCTTGAGTATCACTCAACATTGGAGTACCCTTTTCAAGAGATTGAATTTGCGAAACGTTGAGTGATAATTAAACTCAAGTAGTGGCTTGAACCGTAAAAACAATAATTTCTAAAATAAGTTTACATAATGTCTATAGCCACGAAAGTATTCGTCAATATATATATGTATACAATAAATTATACTGCTGGAGTACACAATAATAACAAAACAGTTTTTCCTCACCGAGGTTCATTTATGACCCAACGGTTGACGTGACCCTCAATATTGCAACGTGCAAGATCTCCACTTCCTTGCGATATACGGCCTTGATCTTAGTTCTCGCGTAACCTACTTAGAAGAAAGCACTTTCTAACTTGAACGGTTGGAGAAATGCTAAACTCATCTCATCATTCAACATCGGTTCCATGGTGTAATGGTTAGCACTCTGGACTTTGAATCCAGCGATCCGAGTTCAAATCTCGGTGGAACCTTGTTTTTTATGTCTCCAAATTCGGTAATTTCATCCATTTGTTTATCGTCTATCCCATAAATAACAAGTTAAAACAACAACAAGTTAAGTTATAAACAGACAAAATAAATTTACAAAGGAGGACAAAATATATAATTATCATTACACATCAGTGCACAAATTATGTAAACCCTAATTTTACAATTTACAACATACAATAACAATAAAATATGATAATAGAAAATAATGGATTTTTATTATAATTATCTGTTTGTTTGTGTTTATTTTAAACTATAATTATCTGTTTGTTTGTGTTTATGATAAACACTTTGTATTAATATTTTCTTATTGTTATTTCGTTATAAAAAGTGAATTGAATCGAATTGTATAAAATTCAATTGAATTACAAATAACTGTGTATATTGAATTACAAATAACTGTGTATTGAGCATTTACAAACCATACTGAATTAGATCTAGTTTGCTTAGATATAAGCGTTAAGGCTATATTGTATCCACCTCTGACCGATAATTTGAAAGTCGAAGAAACATGTCTGAAACGTTTTCTGAATGAAATAGAGCCTTACTTTAAACAGATTTTTGCGGGACATAACCTCCCTATTGGCCAATGGCCATTATATATGTATGTCGTTTTTTGACAATAGTGTAGCCAGCACAGCTAGTTCAAAATTACATTTTGAGAATCGGTTTTCTTGATATAGTTTCTAAACACCTTAAGCTTCAACTTCAGTTATAAGAACAAATATATTTCTGAAAATACAGTTGGTGTACGATTTTTTTTTGTCAAACGATACAAATACGAGTTTTTTGAGTTTTGTATCGCCTGGCAAAAAATGTCGTACACCAACTGTTTTTTTTTCAGAAATCTATTTGTCCTTATAGTTGAAGTTGTAGCTAAAGGAGTAAATAAACTTTATCCAGAAAACCGATTCACAAAATTTAATTTTGCACTAGAACACACACTCTTGTCAAAAAACGACATAATGGCCGATAGTGAGGTTATGACCCGACCAAAATAAAAAAAATTCGCCGTTTTATTAAAGGGGCTATTAACTCAAAAAAAATTTTTTTTCCCACATGATCTATAGCATATAATACTACACTAAAATGACAGTTTAAAAAATTATGTCTTGTGTCTGTGATTTAACACAAATTTTTCAATTTTTTTGATCCAGAAATTTGCGAAAATTGGTGTTTTGGAAAATTTCTTAAATCGGTTTTAACCTGCTTCTTTTTTGGTCCACATAGATACTAGACCATAGTACCAATCTAAAATGCCCATTTTTTACATCGTGTCTTGAAACTGTGACCAAATATATAAATCCTCAAACACGCAAAAATATGCATTCCAAAATCACACCCCATTTGGTAATCAGCATATTTTGAGCGAACTACTTGCCCACATTACCAAACAAAATATAGAGAATTTACAGAAAAGGCTGTAGAATACGTCAATATAATGACCAATATATTTTTGGATCAAAATCCTCCAAGGTCACGGGGCATAAAGATCGTCCCCATGTTATTTCTTATGGGAGATTTTTGCCGATGGGACCTAGCTCGCAAAATGTTATGTTTGACAATTTTTTGGGAGGTCATGGTGGCCCCAATAATTTTTCTGTTATTTGCTAAATTAATTACTAGTTAGCCTGAATGACATATATTTTTTGAGTTTAGCGGTTAAATACCCCTTTAAAGGTACTCTTCATTCAGCCAACTTTCATGGACTTATATAAGGTTTTGACCCTAGGGTGATTACAATAGCCTTAAGTAGGTGATAATAGTTGAAACTTGAATAGTATATGACCCAATACAAAATTGTAAAAAAAAAAAAACGGCGCCAAGCTCTCTTCAAAAGTCTTCGGCTGTGAATGCTGTGAGTATAGAGTTGAGCCAAGCTTTTATTCTTTCTCCCTAGTTCCTTGAAAATAGTAGATTCATTTGCTGTTGACGAGCGCCAAACCAAAGATTTTCTGTAAAAAGTAAAATTTTTAAAATCAATCATAAAAAATGGCTTGGCCATTGAATTTGGTTCATGGCCAAGAATTTTTTTTATGATTTCGAGTTTAAAAATTTTACTTTTTTACCACAAAAATCGTTGGCTTGGCGCTCGTCAACAGGCGAAATGATCTTACTTATTTTCAAAGCGAAACTAGGGAGAAAGAATAAAAAGCTTGGCTCAACTTCTATATCTCACAGCATTCACAGTCCAGCGAAGACTTTTGAAGGAGAGCTTGGCTGCCGTTTTTTTTTTTTTTACAAATTTTATGTATTTGGTTGGATATTACATCTTTTTGTTGTTCGTTTGCTATCAAGGTGTGAATGATGGACTTTGAATGATTAAATTTGTTAAGTTCAAAGTTGTTTTTTGACATTTTTGGGCCCATTGTCCCTCCAAAAATACCCCTTGTGTTTTAAGCACTCGATATTTATAATGGTTAAGAGCATGTTTAATTTCAAGCTTGTACAAATTACTACGCCTGAGTAATTACGCGTTTTGATTTTGATTTTGATTTTCCCCGGTCCCAATTGCCCGTTTTTTGTTGTATGAGGTACACCTGAGTGTGGCCCAAGTTTCAAAGTTCTAAGATGAACCGTTTTCTCAGTATAGCGTATTATTCATAAGAGTACGGAATTACCTACTTTTGATAATTTTGATTTTCTCCGGTACCCATTACCCAATTTTGCTTTCCATATTCAAAAGTGATAAAGAATGAGAGATATCAAAATGTATTCCACGTTTGAAACATCTCATCGTTGTAGCATTTTCTTTGAATGTTTCATTTCTTAAAGTTCAGATATGTTTTTTATCATTTTTGGGCCCATGGTCATCCCCAAATTTAGCCCCTTGTGTTTTGGACGCAAGATATTTATAATGGTTAATAGCACGTTTAATTTCAAGTTTGTACAAATTACCACGCCTTGGTAATTACGCGTTTTGATTATCATCCAAATTTTGATTTTCTCCGGTCCCTGTTACCCGATTTTGGTTTTAAAAGCAAAAGTCACTGCGTCTGAAGTACATCTTAGTGTGGTCCAAGTTTCATAGTTCTAAGATTTACCGTTTTCTCTGTAGGCTAAATTAATCTCCGCGGAGAACTAGCTATCCAGCCAGCCACCACCCACCACCACCACCCCCCCCCCCCAGCCGAAAGTAATTTGACGATGTTGAGAGCCTTTTTTAACACAGAACGAGTTGTCGGATCGGGTTGATTTTTTTTTGGTATGTCATGGACCACATACCAGGTTATATACCGAGTTTCAAGATTGTAACTCTTTCGGGGCGGCGTGTGCAGATAGCTGAAAACCCCCCAACTCTCGTAGCTGTATATAGGGCTGGAGTTCGTGTCGCCTAAGCAGTCGCATGCGCTTGTCTGCCGGGCGACGACCGTCGCCCTAGATAACACACTTTTTGTGGGATTTGCAAAGCATGCACTTCCTAATGAAATTTCCAGGGAACTTTCGAAATCTTTTAACATAGACCTGTCACGGTTCTTGCAACAATGGAATAAACATTTCTAGTGATAATCGCACTTTTATGTAGGTCTATAGTTTTTAAACATATTTTTAAACCACAAAATGTTATGTGCGGAAAGCATAATTATTGTGAAATATAATTTTCTTCCTTCTTCCTCAGATACAGTGTATTCCATGCAGATAGGTTGAATTTGCACCCATGGTGAAAGGATATTCTTCAATCTTCCTTACCAAATAAATATTCTTGTACCATGGGTTGCACCAAATCAATACTTGCTGACATCTTGAAACTTGAATAATAATAATATTAAACCTTGACAATTTGTGCTGTTTCTTTTCTCCTTACCCCCGTCTAGGCCCTGGGTAGAATAGGCCCAGAGCATTCCTCTGCTGAATCGTAAAAGGCGATGAAAGAGGCAACGTCCATCTCGCACATATCAGCTGTTAGAATGTTTGGAAGTATATTACTCCCCGAAACTAGAGGCGAGCTCTGGCCGTTGACGTGAGAAACTCTCCTCTTTCCCTCCCCTTGACCGTGACAGCGTGCCTTGGTTCTGTTAGCACACCACATCCTGGCACATTATATTTTCTCCATCTGAAATGTATTTTTTGAAAACAAAATATTGCTATACTTACTAAACTGAAGTTTCGGCAACTCTTCGTAGTTTTTTTTTTTTTTTTACATCTCCACACCATGATTATAATATTTGCCCCAGATTTGAACTCTTGAACCTTGGTTGGGTTGTACAGGTTTTTATCCAAAAGTACACATGTTGTAAAATATTAATAAATCATGCACGCGATTCGATTTTTTTCACTCATGTTCACATGTTTTAAACATTGCTCTACATAAGAAACGTCATGCTCACATGTTTTAAACATTACTGTACATAAGAAACGTCATGCTCACATGTTTTAAACATAACTCTACATAATAAACGTCATGCTCACATGTTTTAAACATTACTGTACAGTGTACATAAGAAACGTCATGCTCACATGTTTTAAACATTACTCTACATAAGAAACGTTATGTTCACATGTTTTAAACATTATACATAAGAAACGCCATGCTCACATGTTTTAAACATTACTCTACATAAGAAACGTTATGTTCACATGTTTTAAACATCACTCTACATAAGAAAAGTCTGCGAATCACACAGTACCAACATTGATATGTTCAATCAATACGTGGTCTATGCGCTTATACAAACAGAGAATCGGGAACATACCAGCCTGAAGGATGTGTACAAAGAATGTAGTATTCCAAAAAATGACTTTTATTTATCCATTATAGGAACATTATTATGGTACAGTACCAAACCATTGTAGATACAAATGCTTTACAATTTTAAAATGATTGTGGTTTTGGTCGAGTTTTGTTGATTGTAGAATGTTGTTTCAGAATCCTTCCATGTTGATGGCTTTTGTACAACGATTTCTAAG